>CM049823.1:6614200-6619200 GCA_027422435.1 Schizopygopsis pylzovi | reverse complement strand
TAATAATAATAACATCAATGATAATAATATTATTAATAACAACAACAACAACAACAACAACAACAACAACAACAACAACAATAATAATAATAATAATAATAATAATAATAATAATAATAATAATAATAATAATAATAATAATAATAATAATAATAGTAATAGTAATAATAATAATAATAATAATAATAATAATAATAATAATAATACAATCATTTTAAAATGGTAGGAGTTATCCCGGAAACAATAATTTTTTTTCAGAAATATATTGAGAATTTCACAAAAAATAATAATAACAATTTAATTAAACATGCAGGGTATAAAAGTAGAATTATACAAGTAGAAAGACTTAAATAGTATTTTCTTGTAAAACACATTCCAATAATATTTGTTTTTCTTACTCTAAAAAAAATCATTTGTGCAAATAAAGATAAATAAATCTAAAATGAGTGAATGCACTTGGGTTGGTTTCTCTTGGCGATGATCAAGCGTTCATCCGTCACACGTCTCTGCTGGATTGACAGAAACAGACGTCCATCCACAGACATGTGCCTGCGCTCTAATAAAGACCCCAACCTCAGGAGACCCATTTCATTTAAGAGACTCCGGTCTTTGGCGAGCGTTAAAAACACAGAACCCAGCGGACTATTAACATCCTTTAACACGATACCCAACAAATCAGCATCAGCGTGAGAAACAAGCGGCCTTTATCAGAAAGCAGGCAGCTGTACTACACTCCACGGCTCTATCAGACGTCCAGAGCTTAACCCTGAGCCAGGCGGAAGAGCGCATGGCTGTGATAAATGAACAAGGCCAGGAATCACCAGCTATAGCTGCGTCTGTGGAATCAATGCCATTGATTGTGTTCAAACAGTTGGCATGATCACAATACGGCCTCTCGAGCTAAAGCTGTATTTACTGATCTTTCCTCTCCTCTGCCAAGGTCTTCATTCGGTCGACGTCATCTGACAGCATTAATATTGATAGGACCAAATTGGGTTTCATTTACAGCACTGAAATGAATACGGCCAGGCTGTAAAAACGGGACGATAGGAAGAGCTTCAGGCTCTGGAAATAGATTCAGCGATCAGGGCACCTTCCAGCTAGGATTCCAGCACACAGATTCGGATCATACGTTTTTAGTTATTGTGCCTCATCCGGGGCGAACGTTATCAATATCCCAAAAGTTGCACAGATTAAATTTCATGTAAATCATCCATGCTAACACACACGTCTTCTATTTTTATTTTTTTGACATTTCACTCTCTATAGATATATTTTTCAAAGACGGAGTTTCGAAGTTTCTCGCTCAAGTTCACATGAGACCTAAAGCGCATCCTGTTTGCTTAAAAGCGCAACGTTTCGTTGTTATTCTGAGTGCACACAAATAAACGTAGAGTCTTTACAGATTCGAAAGATGTATTAGGCTACTTTTATCTGTATGACCAAGAATGACGGAGATTTTAAGAGCAAGTGAGCGCACCGGAGCCTGTCTTGCAGCAAACGCGCTTCCACACAAACACTTCAATAGCGTACATTTCTCTAGGTTAACATCATATTGAGCGGCCATGTAAAGTTGCTACTACATACATCTTTCAGATGAAAAGCCATATTTGAGGTTGATGAATGATAGGTGAGCGTTTGGATGTCCTGCCCGATTGTATTACCACACAGACCAGCCGTTAACAATCTGTCCATCACGGACTGCGAGCCTCTAGTTCGAAGACTCGTTCTCGCCCCCTACAGTGCAATTCGGCTAGGTATACATCCGCGCTAAAATATCAGGGTGAAAGTCATCATAGCTTGCGTAGTATAGACCCAGCTCCCAACCCAACTTTGAGAATAGATTAACGGCGATATTTTTTTTATCGCCGATAAGAGTCTCACATTAACGCAGCACGTTAACGCCGATAACGGCCCACCACTAATATATATATATATATATATATATATATATATATATATACGACTTATTTCTGTATGTTGAGAACAATTTAACTCAGGTTTAAATGTGCCAAATTCGTCTTTTATCTTCTGTTATTATACAGTATTACATGCATAAATAGTCAAAATACTGCAAATGTGTGCTACAATTACTGGACTACTTTACATGTAAAAATAAAAAAGAGAGTTAATAATAATACATGACTACAACATTTTTATATTGTTATTAAGGCAATATGTATTAACTAAGCAGGCATGATTAATTTCCTAATTAAATTCCTAGTGTTGTTAATAGAATGGCAAGGAGTTGTCAGCTTTATGAAAGTATTATAAAGTAATAATTTGTAATATTTTGTCTGCAGAATCTATGTATACTTCCATACTATACTAATCTATAGGTAACACTTTATAATAAGGTGTCATTTCATTTAACTAACACGGAAGAACAATGAATATTACTTAATGTATTAATCTCTGTTAATATAGTTAATCATGATACAGTTGTTCATGTTCGTTCACAGTGTATTAACTAATATTAACAAACACAACTCGTGATTTTAATAATGCATTAGTAAATGCAGGAATTGACATTGACTCAGATTATTAAATGCTATATTTGTCAAGGTCAGCAGGAAGGAACCCAAATGCAGAATGAGAGAAACAAATATTTATTGAAGCACAAGTTCAGGGGGGGGGGGGGGGTGCACGGGGGGTGAACAGTCTTGAAACTACTCCAAACAGCAGGAGAGAACTAAGCCTCCAGAGGTAGACAGTCTGGAGAGCAGTCCCAGTCGGTATCGATCAAAGATAATCCACACCAGGCTAGGTTGTCAGACTGCTTGGGGGAACCAACAGGCAGGGAGTCTCAGGCTGGTAGAGCAGGACCGGAGGGAACACACAGTACAAACACACAACAAGACAGCACGCAAAACTACACAACAACACTAATCAGCAACACAAGAAACATGTAATAAAAGGGAAAAAAATAACAAGAAATCAAAAAGCAAAACAAAAACTAAAAGTAAAAATCTGAATTTAAAACTAAAGAATAAAAGCAGAGCAGTTGAAGACTAGAAACAAGACTGATAAACAAATAAAGAAAATATTATAAGTAAATAAGCAAGATTACTGAGGATCAAAACGAGACAAAATAAGAGATATAAATTCAAGAGCAAAACTGCAGTAAGGATACAAGATGGCAAGACTGGAATATAGAGCAGCAAATCGGTAACTGTCTCTATGGCACAAGACGAACCCGCAAACACAAGAGGAAAACAGCACAATATAAAGGGAGGAAAGCACACGAGGGCCAGGTGAGCACAGTTAAGGAAACGAGGACAAGACAAGGGCTAAACAAGGGGGCGTGACCAAGGGAAACAAGGAGGTGGGATCACAGGAATACATGGTAGACACAAACAAAGACAAAACAATGTGTTAAGACACAAGACAACCAAAGAAACATTAAATAAAGACAACACAGACAAGGCTGCCAGGGCAGAGCCCTGACAGTACCCCCCTCCCAATGGATGCCTCCTGGAAGGTGGTGGTGACGCAACAGGGAAAAAAGGGGGTATCAACTGGGCGGGCTTGAATGGAGCAGGCATAGCAGAGCCATAGACACCATGCAGCCCAGGAGAGGGGGTGGGGAGGTTGGGAATAAATCCAGTGTTGTAGCCTGGCAGGGCAGAGTGGAAGGCTGCTGGAGGGGTGGGAAAACCGCAAGTGTTAGGTTGCATTGAAGGCAGAGTGGGAGAAACATAAGTGGTGTATCTTGGGTTATTGACTGGCTTGAATAATGGTGGCTTGAAAATGGTAGAGTAAGGCAGGGTGCTGGCAGCTGCCTGTGGACCAGGAATGACCTTAGCATTGGGGACAGGCTCTGGGCTGAGAATGGGTTTAGGAGTTGACTCCGATACCATAACTCCACTTATAGAAAAGGTGGGGAGTTCTGGTGATCTTGGAGCAAGGCAGGGGACAGCCTTCTTGCCTATGACAAGACTAACATAGAGAGTGGATGACTCTGATGGGAGTGGCTCTGGGATACATCCTGGCTGCTTCTGGTTCGGACTCTGGGATACACTCTGCTTCTGGACTGGGACTGGCTCTGAAATGGACTCTGGGATGTTTTCAGGCTGTTCTTGGACTGGTACTTGCTCTGAAATTAACTCTTGAGTAGACTCCAAGATGGACTTTGGTGGCTCCAGGACCGGGGCTAACTCCAGCGTAAACTCAGGGACGGGAGCAAAGTCTGAAACTAAAGCACATTCCAGGGCAGACTCCAATGACTCTGGGACTGGAGCACAGTCGGAGATAGGAAACAACTCCGGGTCGAATCTTGAGGGTAGAGTTGGGTCTAGGACTGATGCGGACTCAAAGACTGAGTCTAAAGTCTGGAGGACTGGAGCAGATTCTGAGCCTGTGGCAGTGAAAGCTGGTTGCTTGGGAATGGCCTCAGTGTCATCCATGGACGAAACAATGACAGCAGACTGCTTGAGGGTGGCCACACTGGCCATAACAGGAAGGACAAGCAGCTCAGGGATGATCTCTGTTGGCATGGTACGACTAGCTGGACTAGACTCTGTGGGCATGACATGACTGGCTAAAACGAGCTCTGTGGGTAACCAGACTGGAGCAGGCTCTGGAGCGGACTCTGTGGGCTCCCGGACTAGAGCGGCCTCTGGAGCGGACTCTGTGGGCTCCCGGACTGGTGTGGTCTCTGGAGCATCCTCTGGGGCAGCAGAACTGCCCTCCGGGGCTGCAGAAAAAACGGTGAACTGTAAAACACAACCCTTCTTCCTCCTCTGCTTAAGAGGTTGCTCTAGAATAAACACTGGGCCTGGAGCCGACACTGCAGTGGACTCAGAGGCTGGAATGGACTTGACCATTTCTAGAAGAATAGGAGCGGACTCGACAGACTCTGGAAAGGCTTGGCTTGACTTGACTGACTCAGGAATGACTACAGTTGACTCGACTAGTTCTAGAAGAACTGGAGCAGACTTGACAGCCTCTGGGTTGGCAGGCTTAGGAATGACTGGAATGGACTCAACTGATTCAGGGGT
>CM049823.1:6471700-6609200 GCA_027422435.1 Schizopygopsis pylzovi | reverse complement strand
TGTATTGTCTGTTTTCAGAGCAGGTTCCTCACAGAGCATTCTCTTTCTTGGCAGATTAACATAACACTGCGTGCACCAATCAGCTGTCTCTGTGGAAAGCAGGTGTGCCGCATCATTTCCTGTGCTCACAGGACGCCCATATTTGGTCAGAGTCAGAGCCAGCTGGTAAAAATGGATTAGTCACCTCCTCCAGCAGACACATGAGGACCGCTTTATTAGTTTCTCCTCTATTACCAAGTAATAACTGCATTATTACACTGTAATCACCAAGTTATAACTACATAATGAACGTGCACTATAATTATTCATGTAGAAGAACACAGGCCTTGTGTACTACAACTATAATAAAAAAAAACACTCATCTTGTGCTTTGCTCAAAGATACAGGAACACGCCATCATAAAACATTAATTGAGCCCAGCGTAATTGACTTCTTCTCTGAGTTGTTCGGTTAAACTACCCTGTACCGAGCGCTTTTATTAAACATGAGGCACGATGACAGCTCTGTTAAATTTGGGTGTAAGTGCTCGCCAAACATTTCTTCATCTCGCTGTGCTCTCGAGTCATACAGCAGTCACTTCCGATCTAGCCCTCTCTTCTCCTTTAATCCCGCCGTGGCTTTTATAGGCTTTGCCAACTGTAGAGAATCTGTGTGCACATCTCATCAGACGCAGACTCAGGCTTCTTTATCTCTAGCCACTGAGCCAACAGTGCTGTTTACAAACCCCGCTGCTGTCAGCTTGAACACTTAATGAAAGTGAGGGAGATTTGAAGGCAATAATCTCTTTCAACTTCAGCTCGCGGTGAACGCCAGCAGCTTCAGACAATAAGGTATCTGTCATCTCTGCTCGCTTGTGATATCGGGATAACTACACCTTTGTTTCGCCATCTCGCGTTCTCGCCGCTGTTGTCGCTGGAGTTTAGCTTGAGGAGCGTGCGACGTGATATTATTGATGTGTCATGCACGATAAAAGCGCTGCTTTTGGCGTATGGGAACGCACTTCAAACTACATCACGGTTTTAGCTTTCAATTTATATGGGATAGTCTGTATTGTATTTGCCTTTCACTTTTTGAAAATGTTTAATTCTTATACAAGGCCTAAAACTAACATTTCACTACACCTAAAGAAAATCTGCCCATATATATATACAAATATATATATTACCAGCAATGAAACAGTATGTGCACTATGGTAACACTAAGAGTTGTCCCTCAGTAAACTCCTAATTAGCTTTTTATTGATTAGTAAATAAGGTAATTGTTGTAGTAGTTATGTTAAGTTGTTGGGTAGGGTTAAGTGATCTAGAATATGGTCATACATTAATATAATAATTAATAAACAGTTAATATGAATATACTGTAATATAAATGCTAATATGTGATTATTTAATTATGCGTAATGTTCCCTAATATAAACAATAACTTGTGTTTTATTATTATTACTATTATTATTATTATTATTATTGTATAACAAAAAACTGTAGCATGTATATATATATATATATATGTATATATGTGTGTGTGTATTTATTGATATATACACAAATAATACAAATCAATAAATAAATATCATTAGAATACTACTGAATTGTAAACTATTGACATGACAATTTTGACTTGATAATAATAATAATTAATATTTATAATTATTATACAAAAATATTATTATTATTATTATTATTTGCTATAACAACAGTACACTTGCAATACTGATATTTCTGTATATTTATTAATATTAATAATAATAATAATAACCATTGTTGTTGTTGTTTTTTTTTGCTTTTCACTTTCAGAACTCATCCTATTTGGGCAGATGTCTATGGTCATGAACACAAACTATAATAATTGTAAGAATTGCATCTTATTTGCTCCAATAGCAAAAAATAAAAAAGATTGATAGTGTTTTTACAACTTTACAAAAGAGGAAAAAATATGGATCGAGTCAGAAGTGAGACAGAAGTTAAATTTGCTGTCACTCCCTCCTGCACGACAGTGTTAATTAGTTGTCTTTAATTTAATGCCAAGGTAATAAAATGCAAAGTAGTATTTACTTATAAAAACAAATTACGTACAAAAAAAAATTGCTAAATGTGTCATCACAGTATTTTGCACGTTTTAACAGAAATTATTCTAACCTGCTGTATTAGCCGGCATGTTTTAAAGGATGAAATACGCGCGATAAGGCCACTCCAGGCCATTGCTAAGGCACAGCGCAGGCCGGGGAAGGGCAAGTGACAAGCACAGAGCAGCCGGATAAGAAATCAACAGTGACAGTGATAGAATTTACTTGATAGTATCAGCAAAACAGCCGTCATGGTGCTGGCAGATTGGAGGCCATCAGCCCATCTCTGGCTCAGCCTGCGACGTCGACTGCGGCCCTGAAAGGAAGCTATGAGCTACGATCAGCGATACAGACCCATAAATAGAAATCCATTTTCCCGCCGTATGCAGTAAGCAGGAGGAAAGGCCCTGTCGGATCGGCTCGGAAGGTGAATGGATTACAAACAAGGCCGAGCCGTCCTGAGAGCGCGGGAAATAGTGCAAAACACAAGTCTTGTTGATAAATAAGTGATGAAAACAAACTGGCGGTGTTTGTACGAGTTTGTGGTGAGTCCTTCGGTGTGAAACGCCGCTGACGCCTCTCCTGTGAAGCATCTGAGGATCCTCAAATGCAAACTCTGTGTGTTTTTCTTGAAGAGAGCAACCATACATGTGTCGTGTTTTACTTTCCTTCTTTTTTTCTTCATTCATTTATAATCATGTATCACTTTATTATTACAATTTATCATTTATAATAATCATTATATACCCATTTTATTGATTCATTAATTAGTGATTTATATTGTTGTTTTCCATTGTTGTTCAGTCTTATGACTGTGTGTATCAAGCGCTGTTCATGAATAAGAAATACGAGGGTACACACGAAAAAAAAAAAATTACAGTAAAAAAAGGGCAGATGTGGTTGCTGGAATTCTACCGGAAAGAAATACAGTAGCAATATTTTACGTTTTACGGTTTTAACTTAATTTTACAATTAATTACTGCAATTTTATTAACTGATATAATGTTAATATACCAACCTATTGAAGTACTGAAATCTGTTTTGTAGCTTTGTAATCCACTGACAACCACCAATAGCAGGTGTTGAGGAGAGTCACATGATGAACCAAAACCAATCACAAGCTGCTTTTAAATATTAATAAATATAGAAGGAGCACAGCGTCGTTCACATAAACATTAATCACCATTATGCTAACACTCAATAAACTGAAATACGCAATACACATTAATTTAGTAACATAAGATGTAACATACAGCCCTAATAAACATAACTGATAAAAATAAAAACAATGAAGAAACAGTTATTTCAAAGAAACAGTTATTTCAAAGAAATTAACAAACATCAGACTTCCGGTGGCGCTGCTGAGTTTCAGTCACCTGTGAATTAGCTCCGCTCAGAATTGTGCTTTTATGTGTTTTTTTAACCTATTTGTACTTCTCTTTTTATACGAGTAACGTCTGCAATGATTATGTACGACAAAAGAACACTTTTGGACATTGGATAGCGCTACACTAACCTGATTCAGGACACTTTATCCACGGACCCAGCGTGGCCATTGGAGATACTTCGGAACTGTCCTCCTCTACCGAGTATTCTGCTCGCTAATGTCCAATCCTTGGAGAATAAGATGGACGATCTTAGAGCCAGGATTAGTTTCCAACGGGACATTAGAGACTGTAACATCCTTTGTTTGACCGAAACATGGCTCACACCGATGGTCCCGGACACCGCTGTAACGCCATCTGATAACTTTTCTGTTTTACGGATGGACAGAACAGCCGAGGCCGGAAAAACCAAAGGTGGTGGAGTGTGTTTCATGATTAACAAGAAATGGTGTGACCCCAGGAATATTTCCATTCTGTCGTGTTCCTGCTCGCCTCATCTAGAACATCTCTCCATTATCTGCCGCCCATTCTATCTGCCCCGGGAGTTTTCATCAATCGTCATTACTGCTGTCTACATTCCACCTCAAGCAGATACTAGCTTGGCGTTGTCCAAACTCCACGATGAACTCAGCGGATATATCAACAAACATCCTGACACTGCATGTTTCATCGCGGGGGACTTTAACAAAGCCAACCTCAAGAAGGTCATCCCTAACTTTCATCAGCATATTTCCTGTCCAACCAGAGGACTGAATACACTCGATCATTGCTACACTCCGCTCAAAAATGCTTACAAAGCCCACTCACTGCTGGCTTTTGGGAAATCGGACCAATGCCGCCATTTTCCTCACACCGGAATACAAACAACGGATGGTCCAGGACCCCCCGGTGGAGAGGGAAGTGACGCGCTGGTCCTCCCACTCTTGAAGCTACGCTACAGGCGGCTCTTGATGACGTCGACTGGGACATGTTCCGGGCGAGTTCAGCTGACGTCAGCAAGTTCACGGATGTAGCAGTAAGCTTTATCAACACGCTAACCGACCAAGCCACTGAAACAGTAACAATAAGGACATTTTCTAATCAGAAACCGTGGGTGGACAGAACAATCCGTGCTGAGGTTAACATCGCACTGCCGCATACAACGCCGGTATTTTGTCAGGAAACATTAGTGAGTACAAGGCATCGTGCTACACTCTCCGACGGGCAGTTAGAGCCGCTAAACGCCGGTACAGGGAGAGAATTGAGTCACATTTCCAGCTCAATGACTCTCGACGCATGTGGCAGGGACTGAAGACCATCTGTTCCTCTGGAAATAACTCCTCTGCAGAGGTGAGAGCAGATCCGTTGCTGGCCGAAGAGCTAAACACCTTCTACCGCCGCTTTGAATGCAATGGCGGCGCAACTCTGCCGATCGGCACGTCAGGAAGCAGCAGACAGAGCAGCGATCATGTATTCACCCTGTCGGAGGACGAGGTTCGGAGGGAACTAAAGAGAGTGAACGTCAGGAAAGCAGCAGGACCTGATGGGATTATTGGCTGCGTTCTGAGGTCCTGTGCTGATCAGCTTGCTGGTTTGTTTACATCCATATTTAATGAGTCCCTCGCTACCTCTGTTGTTCCCACCTCCTTTAAAAAAATCTGTCATAATCCTTGTGCCTAAGAACAGTAAACCCTCTTGCCTGAATGACTATCATCCAGTTGCCCTCACATCGACAGTCATGAAGGTTTTTGAGAGACTATTAAAGAAACACATTTGCTCCTCCATCCCTGCTACTTTGGACCCTCTTCAGTTTGCCTATCGGCCAAATAGGTCTACTGATGATGCCATCTCCCAGGTACTGCACTCCTCCCTCACTCACATTGACAGCACAAATGGCAACTATGTAAGGCTGCTTTTCATCGACTATAGCTCCGCTTTCAACACTATAGTCCCCACCAAGCTGGCTGTTAAACTCTCAGACCTCGGCATAACCCCTTCACTTTGTGACTGGATTCAAGATTTCCTCACCGCCAGACCACAAGTAGTGAAAGTCGGCCAGTTCACCTCCAACTCCATCTCCCTGAACGTAGGAGCCCCACAGGGCTGTGTCCTGAGCCCCCTGCTCTACTCTCACAGCTCCACTTCTATAGTTAAATTTGCTGATGATACTGTGGTTCTGGGCCTCGTTAACAACAATGATGAGGCCGCATACTTGGATGAGGTAGAGAGACTTACATCATGGAGCCAGGACAACTGTCTCTCTCTGAACGTGAGCAAAACTAAAGAGCTGATTGTAGACTTCAGGAAGAGACAGCAGCGGCCCTACACCCCTCTTGTGATCAGTGGGACCCCTGTGGAGAGGGTGAGTAGCTTCAAGTACCTCGGTGTAAAATCTCCGAGGACCTGACATGGACTACACACATTCAGACTCAGGTTAAGAAAGCCAGGCAAAGACTGTACCATCTGCGACAGCTGAGGAAATACAGGGTCTCACCAACAATCCTGAAAACTTTCTATTCAGGGGCCATAGAAAGTGTATTGACTCAGTGCATCTCAGTCTGGTATGGTAATTCCTCAAACCAGGACTGCAAAGCTATGCAGAGAGTCGTGTGCTTAGCTGAGCGCTTCTCAGGGTCTGTTCTTCCCTCTGCAGGACATCTACCTCAAACGATGCAAAAGCAGGGCTGCAATAATCATCAAAGACTCAACTCACCCCGGTAACCATCTTTTCTGTTTACTGCCATCTGGCAAGCGCTTCAGGAGCATGATGGCAAAAACTGAGAGACTGAGGAGGAGCTTCTTCCCTCAGGCCATCAGGCTCCTTAACACAAACCCAGTTTCATAAACACTTAAAAGACTCATTATTTACTGTAAAACATTCATATTCTCATCATCCGTATTGCTGCTATGTGTACATACCCGGTACAACCCGTTTGCACATCCCTCTTGCACATCCCTCTTGTTCATATTACTATTTTTTAAGTCCCAATATACAGTTTTTTGCAATATACATCTTATTTGTTTTGCACTTTTTATTCTATTGCACATTTTAGTCTTGATTTTTATTTTTTTACATTTACATTTACATTTAGTCATTTAGCAGACGCTTTAATCCAAAGCGAGGTGACACTAATGTGTGGCTGTCGTCCTCCACTTGTTTACAAATAGGTCGCCTCTAGCGAACAGGTCCACAGCTCACTCCAAAGTTCTGATAAACAGACTGGTGCTCGGTGGAGGGGCAAGGGTTCGCGTCAACTTAAAAAATGCATGAGCCACAGCAAACCGTGTTTGACGATGCCGAGGGAAACGCCGCTCGAGTAGCACCAGGATCAGAGAAGAAAGAAGAGACAGAAAGTTGGGCTTGCGGTTGAAGCCTACGAGGCAATTCCTCCTCTTGTCCCAGGTGAGGGAGCTGAGAAAGATATGAACCTCAGGAACCAATTTGCTGAGTTTTGTTCGACAGACAGAAGCCCAGGGTCTTTGGCTGGATGGAGATTAACTGACTTCAGAGGAATAGAGAGCTCTCTTTGTCTGACTTTCTGTTTAACGCGAGACAGGCCCGGAGCAGGGCGGGTAAAGTCTGTGATAATCCACGTGAGCGGCCGAGAGAGGACTCAATATTATCTCCCGGTCAAGTCTGTAAAAATGCTAATGCATTAGACGAGGTTAATAGAGCCGGCCTTAAAGGCCTGCTTATGACACGCAGAATCTATCTACTGTATCAAAGCCTTACAGAATGATGAGCTATTTAGAGGCACTTGCTGAGACAGACATCAATACTGTTGTCGACGCATGAGAGTTGTGCTACAATCAAGAATGATTCCTTTGAAAAAAATATATAAAATAGACAATTAACCCTTATGTGCTGTTGGGGACGTTTTCGTCCACTAAGGGGTGCTGTTGAGTGTTAATTTGGCCACAACTTTTTTTGTGTTTCAGCAAATGGAATGATTTTTGGTGACAAATCTTATTTTAACACATATTTTAGGAAAATGCTTAGAATTTTTTTCAAAACTCAACGATGCACCGTGGACAAATTCACTACCCTTTCGTTATGTTCGGGATGAAAACAGCCACTAAATTAGACTTCTATAAAAATGTATCGGATAAATATTTTTTTCAATTTTTTTTTGCATAAATCTATTAATCAACCTCAGTACTGTTCAAAACTACTAAAATTAAAAAAATAATCCAGGATTTTTACTCTTTAATTGCCAAGTTCATAAGTGATGTCACTGATTTTGGAAAAAAAACACTCAAAATTACTTATTTTCAATATAAAAAGTGATTGTGGACTGCAATTTTTTTTACTTTTATCACAGTCTTGGGCATGTCCAAGATTAGTAAAAACATTGGCTTTGATGCATTTTTAGTTTTTGAGCAGGATCAGATTTACATTTTTTCTCCCTCATTTACTGTTAGTGGCTGTTTTTGCCCCATTGACTTCCATTATAACGACATTTTTTGATTGCAAAGCCATGACACCAAATAATCATGCATTTTTGATTGTTAGTGGTTTTCCCTGTTGGGAAGAGATAAAACTTGTCATTTTTAACTGTTGATCATGAAGTAGCACAATTAACCCTTTAGATAGGCCTGTGCAAAAAAAAGCTTAGTTTTTAGCTTTTATATGGAGTTATATGGAGTATAACAGCATATTATAGTGTGTTTGTGTGTGTGTGAGAGAGAGAGAGAGTGTGTGAGAAAGACCTTTGTGCACTTACCTTGATCATCTGAGAAAATCTAAATATGCACCTCAGCTCTCAGAACTACATGGAGTAAACAAAAACAAAGTAAGTGTATTTATGCACCTGCTGCCTTTTGATGGTGAGAAGTGCAGACTAAATAAAAACAAGATAAGTGGATTTAAACCCTTGCATACCATCCTGCTGGTCATTTGATGGTGAGAAGAGCAGCAAGCAACATGAGAAAGGACTTGACTTGTACCAAAGTTTTAGAAATTATTATGCAGCCTGACCCCTCCAGCGAGCTGCAGTATGTATTGTCACAAACCACAGATTACAACCGCTGCAAGGGAAGTGTCGAAACTCTACACAAGGTATGTGCCATTACTGCACTGGTGAGAGAGATTCAGTCTCCTGCAGCTGTCCCTCTAGACACAAATCCACAGACACCAGCAGGCACCAGCAGCTCAGGAGTGAAAAGGGGAACATGCAAGTGGTGCAGAGGACAAAAAAAAAGAACACTCAGCTCTTGCATCTGTTGTGGTGGACACACTTGCAAAGAGCACCAAGTGATATGCTGCAAGTCCTGCTGGAAAGACTGAACATACACACACACACACACACACACACACACACACACACACACACACACACACACACACACACACACAATTCTCACACTAAATACTTAGAATAATTGTTTAGTTCTCCATCCATCCTCAACTCTTGCACCATTGTTCAGTTTATTTGAAGTTGTTGTTGCATTTTGGTTCATAATAAATTATGTTCATAAATCTAATGCAGAGTAGATTGTTTACAGAAAAAAATTGAAAAGTGTATCACTGAAGGATTTTAAGGTTTTAAACTGGCTTTATACATGGCTCTTTACATCAAGAAAAGACAAGCATTTCACACATAGGCCATCTATACTTCTCACCATCAAAAGGCAGCAGGTGCATAAATACACTTACTTTGATTTTGTTTACTCCATGTAGTTCTGAGAGCTGAGGTGCATATTTAGATTTTCTCAGACGCATCAAGGTAAGTGCACAAAGGTCACTCTCTCTCTCTCTCACACACAAACACACACACACTCACACACACACATACTATAATATGCTGTTATACTCCATATAACTCCATATACAAGCCAGAAACTAAGCTTTTTTTTGCACAGGCCTATCTAAAGGGTTAATGGTGCTACCTGGTGATCAACTGTAAAAATTACAAATTTGACCTCTTCCCAACAGGGAAAACCACCAACAATCAAAAATGCATGATTATATGGTGTCATGGCTTTGCAATCAAAAAATTTCGTTATAATGGAAGTCAATGGGGCAAAAACAGCCACGAACAGTAATACATCTTATTTGTTTTGCACTTTTTATTCTATTGCACATTTTAGTCTTGATTTTTATTTTTTTACATTTACATTTACATTTAGTCATTTAGCAGACGCTTTAATCCAAAGCGACTTACAATTGGGGAGTACATAAGGTTCAAGGTTCAAGGTTCAAGGTTCTTTATTATTCGTCACATACTCAATCATACAAGTATAATCAGTAGTGAAATGCAAGTAGAATTGAAGAAAAATACAGCATTTACATGAGGAAAGGGAGGAGAAAAAAATTATCCCCAGACTATGCTCTTTGGGGAGTACAGTGTGAGAACAGGAAAAACACCTCAGCAACACAAAAGCACATACACGACATAGCCACAGGGGAAGTGAATCCGGCCCAGCAAGCAGCCATCTGATCCCGCAGCCACTGATCCGGCGCTGGTCAGACCCGCTTGACCAGGCCAGCGGATAGAAGCGAACAGAGGCGAATGGTCGAGGGGGGGGGCAATGTCTGTAATGTCTGTAGGGTGGGGGAGGAACGCGAGAGTGTCTCACTGAATTGCACTTCTGGGGTTTTTTCCTGCAACAGCCTTGCCAAGGCCACTGTAGGGGAGCCAGAAAAAGATAAGATTGTTTTGTCTTTGGGGCGAGTAAACACATTCCAATTTTTGCAGGCTACTCTCTGTCCGTTTTTGTCCATTTTGGTCTCATTTTAATCAATTTCCCTTTGTAAAGCTGTGAACTTCTCCTTGGTAGAATCCATATTGCGATTATAGTTCAGTCTCAATGCCGACCGCTCTTCCCACAGCTTCAATCATACGGGCAGCCTTGTGGGGCTTTGGACAGCTGTTCCCGTTTTCTGAATTCTTCGATAACCCAGGGAAAAGCCTAATCCAATCAGCAAAATACCTGTTATCATGGTGCCGAAAAGGTAGATATCAATGTCCTCCACGGAAAGAGCCGCCAGACACACGATTCGCCACCTCTCCCACGCGCCATCGTATAGCCGGCAGCGAACGTTCCGTCAGGGCAGTCAGGTTCCCCTGACCCAGGTGTCAATTGCATTAAGAGACCAGTTAATCCATAATATTTTAGTTTGGAGAGCAGTGCAGAGAGAGTCTCTCACGAGACAAGGGAGCAAAGCAGGGAAGATAAGGGTGAGGACGGGGAGAGAAAGCGACCGCCTCCGTTGAGAGCCAGAAGAGAAGAGATAAAGCAATTAATCTTGAAGAGGCAAACATACAGAGGAAGTGGCAATAACAAAAAGTCTCAGGCATTGTTCAAATAAGTACAAGCTAGCAAGGGAAGGAGAGAAAGATAAAGAGAAAGATGAAGATTTTGAAAAAAGTGAAATAATTTTTTTTTTTTTTTAAGTAGTCAAGTAGAGTTGAAAGAGATGAGTTTTCAGTTGTTGCTTGAAATTTGACAGGGATACAGCATTCCGGATGGTCGGTGGGAAGATCATTCCACCAGCCAGGAACGGTGAAAGAGAATGTTCTGGAGAGTGATTTTGAGCCTCTCTGTGATGGTACCACGAGGCGTCGCTCACTAGCAGATCTCAGACTTCTGGAGGGGATGTAAATTCGTAATAGTGAGTGGAAGTAGGTGGGTGCTGAGCCTGTGGTTGTTCTATATTTTTACCTATATATATGCTCTTGTGTTGTGTTACTTTTATATAATTTTTATTTTTATTCTTTTGCACTGTCCACTGAGCGGACCTGATTTGATTTACATTTCACTTCTGATTATACCCTGTATAATTTATTATGTGACAAATAAATACACCTTGACCTTGACCTTGACCTCGACCTTGACATCAAATTTGAAAAACAATGAAGGGAATTCAGGGAATGTCAATTTTCCCTGTAAATTTTACATTCTTTTTCACTCCAAAAAAGATTTATTAAAAGGTTAAAAAATTATTACAGTTTTACCTATGGGGAACGTAGTTAAACACAGTTTTTACGTGCAAGGGAAGTGTCGAAACTCTACACAAGGTATGTGCCATTACTGCACTGGTGAGAGAGATTCAGTCTCCTGCAGCTGTCCCTCTAGACACAAATCCACAGACACCAGCAGGCACCAGCAGCTCAGGAGTGAAAAGGGGAACATGCAAGTGGTGCAGAGGACAAAAAAAAAGAACACTCAGCTCTTGCATCTGTTGTGGTGGACACACTTGCAAAGAGCACCAAGTGATATGCTGCAAGTCCTGCTGGAAAGACTGAACTATACACACACTACACACAACATCACACACCACACACACACACACACACACACACACACACACACAATTCTCACACTAAATACTTAGAATAATTGTTTAGTTCTCCATCCATCCTCAACTCTTGCACCATTGTTCAGTTTATTTGAAGTTGTTGTTGCATTTTGGTTCATAATAAATTATGTTCATAAATCTAATGCAGAGTAGATTGTTTACAGAAAAAAATTGAAAAGTGTATCACTGAAGGATTTTAAGGTTTTAAACTGGCTTTATACATGGCTCTTTACATCAAGAAAAGACAAGCATTTCACACATAGGCCATCTATACTTCTCACCATCAAAAGGCAGCAGGTGCATAAATACACTTACTTTGATTTTGTTTACTCCATGTAGTTCTGAGAGCTGAGGTGCATATTTAGAAATTTTCTCAGACGCATCAAGGTAAGTGCACAAAGGTCACTCTCTCTCTCTCTCACACACAAACACACACACACTCACACACACACATACTATAATATGCTGTTATACTCCATATAACTCCTATATACAAGCCAGAAACTAAGCTTTTTTTTGCACAGGCCTATCTAAAGGGTTAATGGTGCTACCTGGTGATCAACTGTAAAAATTACGAAGATTTGACCTCTTCCCAACAGGGAAAACCACCAACAATCAAAAATGCATGATTATATGGTGTCATGGCTTTGCAATCAAAAAATTTCGTTATAATGGAAGTCAATGGGGCAAAAACAGCCACGAACAGTAAATGAGGGAGAAAAAATGTAAATCTGATGCTGCTCAAAAACTAACAATGCATCAAAGCCAATGTTTTTACTAATCTTGGACATGCCCAAGACTGTGATAAAAGTAAAAAAAATTCCAGTCCACAATCACTTTTTATATTGAAAATAAGTAATTTTGTGTGTTTTTTTTTCCAAAATCAGTGACATCACTTATGAACTTGGCAATTAAAGAGTAAAAATCCTGGATTTTTTTTTTTTTTTTTTTTTTTTTTGATCAGGACTGAGGTTGATTAACAGATTTATGCAAAAAAAATGGTAAAAAAATATTTATCAGATCAATTTTTACAGCAGTTAATTTAGTGGATGTTTTCATCCCGAACATAACGAAAGGGTAGTGAATTTGAACAATGCACAAGGGTTAAGTAAATGCACCTGAAACAATAAGTTGTGTTTTTCAATCAGTGCTATATTAGTATACTTTATATAGTTACCTATAAAATACATGAAATCTTTTCTAGATTTGCAATGCTACTAATAGTAGAAATGCATGCAGTGAAATATTATTTTGCAAAAAAAAAACAATAAAACAACAACATTACATAAGCTTGCATTATGATTTGTGCATTACATATTATATTCATATACAATTAAAAAAAAAAAAAAAAAAAAAAAAAAAAAAAAAAAAAAAAAAAAAAAAAAAAAAAAAAAAAAAAAAAAAAAAAAAAAAAAAAAAAAAAAAAAAAAAAAAAAAAAAAAAAAAAAAAAAAAAAAAAAAAAAAAAAAAAAAAGGGGGGGGGGGGGGGGGGGGGGGGGGGGGGGGGGGGGGGGGGGGGGGTTTGACATGCATCCTGATAAAAATGCATTGTAAATTGCCACAGATCAAATTTAATAAATGCAAATTAAAAATCCACTCACAATTAAATAATGGCATGCTTGCAACATGCTTTTGCACGACATTCTGCAACACAACATTCATTCACACAATGTCTGCATCTCCTCCATACATGCACTTTGGAACAAACTATTAATCACAGGTAGCTTTTAAATTATTTCTCTCCCCATAATGCAATGCATAATGCTGTATTTTCAGACCAACATTCCTTTGATAAGATGCCAGTAACCCGAATGCAAGAAATGCGGCCCGTATGAGTAGAAAGCAGCAGTTTGGGCTCATTGAAAGGCCTGTGATTTATTAATGCACAGCTACTTGAAAGTCACATCCTTCTCATGGCAGCCGTCCAAACGCACGGCCAGATATATTTACAGTATTGTTGGGGTGCGAAATCTATTCCAAAAACAGTATTTCATCATAAAATGGTGTGAAAAAATGTCTATTACAGTTTTCACCGTATATATTAGGGGAACGTACGTTAACCATTGAACAGGTTTTTACTGTTGCATTTTCAAAAAGTTTTACCGTTAAAATCACGGTCATTTTTTACAGTGGGATATTGTTTTGAAGCAGTTTTGGTATAACAGTACTTGTTGAATTTGTGCTGGTCAGACGAAGACACACGCAACTAAGACTGTTCAATAAACTCTTATTTTATCATCACGTTGTCTCCTGCTTCTGCTCTTCTCTGGCTTTACTCAGTCAACTTCTTGGCAGATAGAAGACAGTTTTGGGTACTTTGGATACCAGACGAGACTTGCTGTTAACAGGTTTTGGGTATTAGTCTACTTTGTTGACGAGTTGTTCTGTTACCAGACAAAACAGATATTTTTTGACGGGATCTAGCGTCCGGAGCTGTATCATAATTATCTGGCTTGGAGGCATGATCAAAAACTTGGCATTTCCCGAGCGTGGATCTTACAGCGAACCGTGGCTTTTTTGCCGATCGCATTAACGAAACATCTCAGATCGAACGTGCGAGCGCTGATGAATTATTGATCTCGGTGTTACAGCATGACACAGCGGCGTCTTGGCATTTCCTACCGCTGGATTTACAGCGAGTGGACACTAATGTGTGGCTGTCGTCCTCCACTTGTTTACAAATAGGCCGCCTCTAGCGAACAGGTCCACAACTCACTCCAGAGCTCTGATAAACAGACTGGGGCTCGGTGGAGGGGCAAGGGTTCACGTCAACTTAAAAAATGCATGAGCCACAGCAAACCGTGTTTGACAATGCCGAGGGAAACGCAGCTCGAGTAGCACCAGGATCAGAGAAGAAAGAAGAGAAAGAAAGTTGGGCTTGCGGTTGAAGCCTACGAGGCAATTCCTCCTCTTGTTCCAGGTGAGGGAGCGGAGAAAGATATGAACCTCAGGAACCAATTTGCTGAGTTTTGTTCGATAGACAGAAGCCCAGGGTCTTTGGCTGGATGGAGATGAACTGACTTCAGAGGAATAGAGCGCTCTCTTTGTCTGACTTTCTGTTTAATGCGAGACAGGCCCGGAGCAGAGCGGGTAAAGTCCGTGATAATCCACGTGAGCGGCCGAGAGAGGACTCAATATTATCTGCCGGTCGAGTCTGTAAAAATGCTAATGCATTAGACGAGGTTAATAGAGCCGGCATTAAAGGCCTGCTTATGACACGCATAATCTATCTACTGTATCAAAGCCTTACAGAACGATGAGCTATTTAGAGGCACTTGCTAAGACAGACATCAATACTGCTGTCGACGCATGACGTTGTGCTACAATCATAAATGATTCCTTAGAAAAAAATTATAAAGTAAATGCACCTGAAACAATAAGTTGTGTTTTTCAATCAGTGCTATTTAAGTATCATTTATATAGTTACCTATAAAATACATGAAATCTTTGTTAGATTTGCAATGCTAATAATAGTAGAAATGCATGTATTTAAATATTATTTTGCAAAAAAAGCATTACATAAGCTTGCATTATGATTTTGTGCATTACATATCATATTCATATACACTTATAGTTTTAGTTAATATTTTGAATTATTTTTGTTTCATTTTTATGTTTATATTTTGAATATATATTTTATTTTCTAGTTTAATTTTAATAATGCATTTTATCATTTTTGTTTGTATTAGCAATTTTAACTATATATATATATATATATAATTATATAAATATATGTCATATTGTTTCAGTTATTTATTTTGTTTTAAAAAAATAACTTTTTTGTTTTTTTTTATTACCCTTGACTTTCACCTGGTGGATAGTAAAACGTAAATTACCGTTTTATGAATTAAGGACCCAAACACATCTAAAGACTTGACTGGACTGCTGGACTAGTAAGCAACAACCCAGACTATCTAGCAATCACATAGAAGTGTGATAAAACATGCAACCACAGTGTTTGCAACAGCATCAAGGTCATGGGTTTGACTTCCAAGGAATGCATCCTGATAAAATGCATTGTAAATTGCCACAGATCAAATTTAATAAATGCAAATTAAAAATCCACTCACAATTAAATAATGGTATGCTTGCAACATGCTTTTGCACGACATTCGGCAACACAACATTCATTCACACAGTGTCTGCATCTCCTCCATACACGCGCTTTGGAACAAACTACTCATCACAGGTAGCTTTTCAATTATTTCTCTCCCCATAATGCAATGCATAATGCTATATTTTCAGACCAACATTCCTTTGATAAGATGCCAGTGACCCGAATGCAAGCAATGCGGCCCGTATGAGTAGAAAGCAGCAGTTTGGGCTCATTGAAAGGCCTGTGATTTATTAATGCACAGCTACTTGAAAGTCACATCCTTCTCATGGCAGCCGTCCAAATGCACGACCAGATATATTTACAGTATTGTTGGGGTGCGAAATCTATTCTGCTATCCTTTTAAATGGTAAACCGCCTCCTGTCATCTCTTCCCAAGCTTAGCTCAGTCGCGCAACAGAGCCCACCTTAAACAGCCGTTTGTGGCGCTGACTTTAAATGACCTTCGATTGAGCATTTTGATGAAGCCCCGTGCTTCTTCACACGATGCCGGAGAGGCAGTCATCATTCAAGCACATTTTCATGATTGACTGAGGAGGAGGAGGTGTGGAGGAAAACCGGCTCAAGTGAACGCTTCTGAGAATTGGATTGTGAAATTTAGATGTATAGTAACAGATGGCCGACCACGCAGAAATCAAAAATAGTTTTTGTTTTCCTTTGATTTAGAAGTGGCGATACTAAACGCTAAGCGTGCCAGGCTACTGACTGGATTGTCCCGAACGCAAAGACAAAAGCAAATTGCTTCATTCTCATTCCCTGGAACGCAACCAAACAGCGGAAATCCCGCTACCTGTCCGTTTTGATTGCTTTCAGAGATGGAGCGCACAAGAAGCTGTTCTAGCATTCTTTGAGACGATGCCAGAACACTTCTGAAGCATCGCTCAAAACCGGGCGGAATAAACAAAGTTCTGGCTTTGTAGTGCAGTCTAATTGCGGCGCTTTTTTCAATCGGCTTCGGCCGTGTTCCCGAGGACCGTCCTGACCCCTGCCTGAACTCATCAGATGAAATGAACTTGCTCAGCGAGCTGGAGAAGACAAAGCAGACGCGAGCGAGAATTAATACTGAGCATGTGCAGTCATCAGCTTGACCCTGGGCGGCTCAATAGACCCTTCGGTAAATTAAAGGCATCGCTACCGTCCTTTAATGCGATGGATTGTGGAGTCTGTGCGATCGAGGCGTACCTGTGTTTAGTGATTTGTGTGTTGTGTTTTATTAATAGGTCATTTAAAATTTTATGTAGACCTTATGGAAGGCCGGTTTCATGTGTTCCGGTCACGTGACACGCTGCACTTCGAACCCATTCATCCTGTCGAGGTCATAAACGCCAATGCAAGAGACAAACTGTATGCGTACTTACACTGAACCAGATGTGTTTATGAATACTCAAGCATCCCCACAGTGCACATAGTCAATAATAACCAGTCAATAATATTATGATAACAACAAAGAACAAAGAAATGCACCAGGCTAACTTGAGAATCAACTGCATTTGAGGCAGTGCTTTGAATGGCTCCTAAGTTTAATTAATTAGCTGTAGTTATAGTAAAGTATTTACAATGAAAGTACACAGGACCAGGGACCAAATGCACAAACTTAATTACTAAGACCATGTTTTCAGAACTAATCTAGCAGTTGTTCAAATCTTATTTTAAAATTCAAAATAGACCAATCTACGTTTCTGTGTAACTGGCTTCAAAAATGTATAACCAGTCTTGAAAAAAAATAAAAAAAATAAAAACGATGACTTGTAAGACTAGTCTAAGCGATAGTAAATATTAAAATACAAGTAAATTTGAACAAGTATACAACTCAAGACTCTTTATTAAGCCACATATAACTATTCTAACTTAGCTTGTTACATGCAACGCATCCAATAATATATACCTTTATTTAACCAGGAAAAGACTCACTGAGATTAAAATCTCTTTTCCAGGAGTGTCCTGGCCAAGATAGGCAGCCGAGTTTGCATATACAAATAAACAATATAGTTACAACAAACGTTACAAACCAACATGTATCCAGTTAAAAACAATTACACACCGTTAAGTTGCTCTCTAGATTACATAATAAGGACTTAAAATAATTAGAAGACACCAAGTTTTGTAACTTCGTTTGCTTTTGGAGAAGGTTCCAATCTGAGGCGGCAGCATATTTAAAAGAGGTTTTACCAAGCTCAGTTCTTACAAAGCTCACACAGAGATTATAATTTGATTGAGAATGCAATGAATGATTTCCAAACAAAGTTCTTTGTATAAAACAGCATAGATAATTTGGCAAATGACCTAAAATTGCCTTATATATCAATAAATGCCAGTGCATTTTTCTCCGAATTCTCAAAGGAGGCCATGCAACCTTTTCATATAATTCACAGTGATGCGTTGTAAATTTACAGTCAGTTATAAATCTCAGAGCACCGTGGTACAAAGCATCCAAAGAAGAAAGAAGATAAGAGAGGGCGTGCTGGTAAACCACATCCCCATAATCAAGAATTGGTAGAAATGTAGCAGACACTAATTTTTTCCTCACTTTAAATGGGAAACAAGATTTATTTCTAAAATAAAACCCTAACTTCTTCTTTAATTTTTTACTCAGATACTTAATATGTGAACCAAAACGTAATTTATTATCGATAATAATACCCAGATATTTGTACTCTGACACTGAAGTAACTTGGCTCCCCTGAGAAGTCTGAAGAACAATAGAATTCTCTAAAGAAATTCTAGAATTTAAAAATAGCATACATTTCGTTTTTTCAACATTTAAAACCAACTTTAAAGCACAAAACCTGTTTTGGATAATATCAAAAACAGACTGTAATGCAGTCACTGATTGTTGCTTAGAGGGAGCTGAACAGTATACAATAGTACAATACAATACAATAATGGTACCATAAAGCATTTGCATGAAGCAACTCTGTTAGCTGTCATTACACAGCTATGCATCTTCAAAAACAAATCTGGTTATTCACAAAAATACCTGTTGTCTAATTTTAAGATGCTAAGTGCAAAAAATAAAAATAAAAAATAAAATACTGATATATATATATATATATATATATATATATATATATACACATACATATACAGTATCAGCTTTAATACACTTTTTCAAAATAACAAAAAACAGTCAAACGCCAATAGATTTAATGACAAAAAAATATTATAAATGCTTTCAATCAGCACCGAAGTGGAAAAAAAAGTGGAATAAAGGACAAATAATGTTTTTTGAATCATCCATACATGTGAAAACAGGCTGAGAAATGAACAAATAGTTGCAATCTGGCTCAGATGAAGACAGGAATCCTGTCTTTGGGGTGTTATCTGCAAATTAAGGGATAATAAGATTATTCACCTTACTAATGGTTGTCGAAAGCAAATAAGAAACAAAATGCATCAATGTGTGACGTAAGAAAACAGGCACTATATTCGGAATCAGCACCCCAAAATTACTAAGAAACGAGTGTTCAATTTTATTCAGTGAATATGATGCAGGGCCACTTAGAACAACATACCCACCGTGAACACCAGACCACTTTAAAGCTCAAATAATAAACTATTTTTTTTTTTTTTTTTTTTTTTTTTATACGAGCTTCTCAATCACACTTTTTCTGCCACCAGACACTTTTTTGAAGAAAAGCCAAAGGGAAAAGTCATTTATTGTTACACATTTATTTAAATCCACATCAAGGTGTAGTAATAACATTTACATTTTACATTTTTATGCATTTAGCAGACGCTTTTATCCAAAGCGACTTACATTGCATTCAAGTTACAGTTTCTACATTTTATCAGCACTTGCTTTCCCTGGGAACCGTAATAACCATGTTGGCATGAACATTTCCTCTTACATCAGTGTTCATATTTTTCTATTGCATGTTTTTCTCTCTTACAGTAACTGTAGACACACACTGGGTCGAATCCACATCTAAACTGCAGTTCTGTCGAATTGTTTATATGCACCCATTCCAGCGGTTTCTCGGCCTGCTGGAGCTAATGTTATTATCCTTGAGGGAAATGAAGTTTACGGTTCCTTTATACTAAATGCCATATATTATGTAGCAGGCACGGCGTGTTGCTTTGTCAACTTCTTTATCCAAACTTTCAGGATATGGAAAGTCAAGTTATTTGTATGAAGTTTGATAGGCAAGAGAAAGAGAATGGGAAATTATCTCATTATAGTCTGGCTTCACACAACCTTGACCACATGATTTAGTCGGTGCAGTAAATACAGCGGAGGAGAGAAAGCAGACGAGTTTGAGAGTCATTGTGTTCGGCTGCATTTCAGTGTGCGGGGCTAATGCTTTGGAATGCGGAGTAGGCCGAAGAAACGCTCCAATAGCACTGACTGACTGGATTTGCTTGAAACGGATGTGTACGCTTTGTGCACAACTTTGCAATGATACTCTGGAAAGGAAATTTTTAATCTCACAGCCGCAAACTTTCAATGCATAAGCTCTCGGCGTCGGCTCTCCTTGTCTTTGTACAGATTAGCCTATTGTGTTTGCGAGTGCACAGGAATGCACTGTGGCTTTTCTTTTCTGAACACTCGTTTACACTGGAACCCCAATTTGACACAACAACTCAAACAGAAAACTATGAAAACCAACAATACACATGGCCAGTTTCCATCTCAACGTCGAGCACAGAATGCAAACAAAAGCTCTAAAGACATTTGAAGTAATGCTCATAATGACCTGAACGTGTAGGTGTTGATAATGTAATCAACACATACAGAGGTACCTATCTATCACATACAGTATAATATAGCTTAAATATATGGAGTGACTGTTTCACATACA
Source organism: Schizopygopsis pylzovi (assembly GCA_027422435.1). Lineage (NCBI taxonomy): Eukaryota > Metazoa > Chordata > Actinopteri > Cypriniformes > Cyprinidae > Schizopygopsis > Schizopygopsis pylzovi. The sequence goes on along the minus strand of CM049823.1, from coordinate 6,588,559 downwards.
TGATAAATGCTATTGCAAGCATAACTATTATTATTGCATATATAGCACTGTTTTCAAACCTGTAAAACTAAGTATTACCCCTACAAAACCTAGTGGAAAATATTTGATATGCACATTTCTAAGGCCTCTAATTTATAGTTTTGTAATTGTTCGAACGCAGCTTCAGCTGCTGCTTCTTGTGTCAAATCTGGACTGATTTTGATCAAGTAAACATCATAATAACTGCAGTCATATCTCCAGATGAACACTTTCTGGACTGAAGACGCTCAGCTTTACTTGATTCTCCATCAATCATGTTTTAGACTCAAATCTGATCTTCAGGATCTTCTGAGGAGCGTTTGTTACTTTCACTGTTCCTCGGCGGAGGAATGATCTTCATCTCACATCTTCTGAGGAGCGTTTATCTCTTCATCTCTCAATCAGCATTGCATTATATGTTTGGATCATTTATCATATTATTGGAGATATAGATTGATGAAACTGATATATAGATCATTTTATGTCAGTACCTGCTGCAATGTTAGAAAGATCTCATTGATTTACATTACAAGCATCATAACTGCATCATATAAATATCAGCATCTGCTCCAAAGTGCATATCGTTGCTCAGTTTGAGTCTCTGAATAAAACTGAGCATATTCGAACGATATCATAAGCCATAAAACCCAGATGCATTAAAATACTCAAATGCAAATTTTTCTCCAGACTATTATTGATCATGTTTTGCAGGGTAAAGTTCAGTTCAGAGTTTGTGCTGCAGATGTGGATGATTCCTCACATTACCAGAGACTGTGGTGCTATTTTAAGTGATCAGATGCAGCATTTTCACCAGATGCACCTTAAAACAGGTGAAAAGCACTGCTACAGCACTGATGCTGAGTTTTACAGAGGGATACAATAAACACTATATTCTTGCATATTTAAAAATTGAGTTTTCTTCATGCTATTGACATATATAGACTCTGTTTGCATGCAATCATGGATCAATGTGTCATGCTATGTGAATGCTTGCACTAATAGAGCCTCGGCTGAGCTGAATCTGTCTGGATGTTTGTCAATCAAATCTTTCTTTCAGACAATCTCCCTCTTCAGTGGATGGGACTTTGTTTGCAGCTCACTTCATGTATTATTCACTGCCAAAATAAATTGTTAGAGTTAAGAAACACAATGCATTTTGTTCTGGGCAAAGCGCTGCTTTTTAACATATAAATTATTTATTGTTTCTTCTCCCTGAGGACTCTTACCTTGACCGCCCACATCCTAATCTGCTCCGCTGGTTTAAAGCTTCCTGTTTACACTCACCAGAGGGAGAGAGAGAGAGAGAGAGAGAGAGAGAGAGAGAGAGAGAGAGAGAGAGAGAGAGAGAGAGAGAGGGAGAGAAAGAGACAGACAGAGCGAGAGACAGAGGGAGAGAGAGAGAGAGTATCTCACAGAAGTGAGTACACCCCTCACATTTTTGTAAAAATTGTATTATATATTTTCATGTGACAACACTGAATAAATTACACACACAGACATTAATGTCTAAACTGCTGGCCACAAACGTGAGTACACCCCTAAGTTAAAATGTCCAACTTGGGCACAACGTGTCAATCTTTTGTGTGGCCACCATTATTTTCCAGCACTGCCTTAACCCTCTTGGGCATGGAGTTCACCAGAGCTTCACAGGTTACCACTGGAGACATCACGGAGCTGGTGGATGTTAGAGACCTTGCGCTCCTCCACCTTCCGTTTGAGGATGCCCCACAGATGCTCAACAGGGTTTAGGTTTGGAGACATGCTTGGCCAGTCCATCACCTTTACCCTCAGTTTCTTTAGCAAGGCAGTGGTCGTTATCTGTTGGAATACTGCCCTGCGGTCCAGTCTCCGAAGGAAGGGGATCATGCTCTGCTTCAGTATGTCTCAGTACATGTTGGCATTCATGTTCCCTCAATGAACTGTAGCTCCCCAGTGCGGGCAGCACTCATACAGCCTCGGACCATGACACTCCCACCACCATGCTTGACTGTAGGCAAGACACACTTGTCTTTGTACTCCTCACCTGGTTGCTGCCACACACACTTGACACCATCTGAACCAAATAAGTTTATCTTGGTCACATCAGACCACAGGACATGGTTCCAGTAATCCATGTCCTTAGTCTTCTTGTCTTCAGCAAACTGTTGGTGGGCTTTCTTGTGCATTATCTTTAGAAGAGGCTTCCTTCTGGAACGACAGCCATGTAGACCAATTTGACCCCCTACCCCTTCAATCTCTGCAGAAAAAACTGGCAGCACTCATACGTCTATTTCTTAAACACAACCTCTGGATATGACGCTGAGACACGTGATCTCAACTTCATTGTTGGACCATGGCGAGGCCTGTTCTGAGTTGAACCTGTCCTGTTAAACCGCTGTATAGTCTTGGCCACCATGCTACAGATCAGTTTCAGGGTCTTAGTAATCTTTATAGCCTACGCCATCTTTATGTAGAGCTACAATTATTTTTTTCAGATCTTCAGAGAGTTATTTGCCATAGGTGCCATGTTGAACTTCCAGTGACCAGTATGAGAGAGTGAGAGCGATAACACCAAATTTAACACACCTGCTCTCCATTCACACCTGAGACCTTTTAACACTAATGAGTCACATGACTACGGGGAGAGAAAATGGCTAATTGGGCCCAATTTGGACATTTTCACTTAGGGTTGTACTCACTTTTGTGACCAGCGGTTGAGACATTAATGGCTGTGTGTTGAGTTATTTTGAGGAGATAGTAAATTTACACAGTTATACAAGCTGTACACTCACTACTTAACATTGTAGCAAAGCGTCAATTTCTTCAGTGTTGTCACATGAAAAGATATTATAACATATTTACACAAATGTGAGGGGTGTACTCACCTCTGTGAGATACTGTATATATGAGTGCGTGTGTGTGTGTGTGTGTTTTACAAATGAGGATTTTAACAAAAGGAGGTTTTGTCAGATTTAGCTAACTGCTGGGTACCGATTTGCCCCATAAAATGAGCAACACATACACAGAGATAAACAGCTTGTCAAAATATATGTTAACATTAACTATCTTATAGGTGATTTAAGATTATTATTGTTACAGAATAGTTTTCATCATAAAAAAACAAAACATGCAATTTGTATAAATAATACTTTTTAAATTGATGGGACACCAAATTGAACCGTGTTTTAGGAAGGTGCCATTCATGTAATGTTGAGATCAGGCCATGCATTAAATACCATCTTTAATTAATCAAAACAAATGCATAACATTGTCATGAAATAACAAAGACTAGGTAGGAAGTCTTTCTGAACTGAATAGAGGTGGTGAAACAGACCACAACAGAAGAAATGAGCAATGAACCAACCGGAAAATAAGCATTCTGCACTCGCTACGAAATATAAAACCCTTATGAATACAGATCTGTCCTCACAGATTCTGCTGCACAAAGATAATATTACTGCGTTCCTTAAAACACATGACTGTTGTCAGAGAGTCACAGTCTCAATCACTGCCGCCAACAACAAATCACCAGATCACAGGCACCTGAGTTCTAATCACCCGCACCTAACCTCTCATCAGCACTCCCAATAAGTACTACACGCTCTCTGACACTCATCGTCCGGTCTACGGTTTACTACCCTGAATAGTACCTGACTCTTTTCTACCTTACCTGTGACTTACTTACCTTATTGTCTCCCAGAACCCCTCCAGCGATCCTCCAGTGTGTGTCCTGTTTTCCTGTGCTTCCCAGCTCCACGATTCCTGAGAAAGAGACTCTGATCAGTTCACTGCCGTGTCACATCGGGTTGGATCACCATACAAGTCACGCACCTGCTCCTCTCACCTCACGCAATTCAACCTGTCAATAAACCCTCTGTCTTGCTACTTACCTGTTTCTCCGTGCTCTGTTTGTAACAACTGTGTAGCGCTGCATTTCATTACTAAAACAATGGCGTGTAATGTGTGATTTGTAATGTGAAGGAGCATTCACAAGTTCTTTGTAATTCTCTATTTGATGGCAAGGCTTACAGCAATTATGATATCTAATGTTCGGATTAAGACGTAAGAATTCATAAACGGGGATGTTTGGGCTCTGAATGTTGATGACTGCCCTCTTGATGTCTCGGCGGGACTGGGGACGTGAAGTGTTGATCGTTGCCTCGCGCTGATAAGCAAAAATGTTTGCGGAGCGTAAAGAATCAAGTGGTGTGTATGAGGGATAAACCCTAATCTGTCGCCACACACTGAACTTGACTTGCTAATATTTGCATTGGTAATCAGGTGGAGGTTCTGCTAAGCTCACCGTTACGCCCTCATGTATGTGAAAAGGTCTCGCCGTTCATTTGAATACGGCCAAAGAGGAAGAAGCACTGGGCAGAAAATAGGATGCAGCAAGATGAATGTGTAAAGGAAAAATGAAAAAAATATTTTGAAAAGTTGCATTTGGAGGGTGGCGATTGAGGGAAGCATTGCCACCCCAGCATCTACAGAATGAGAGAGGTTCGAGACGATTGGTGTGGATAGATTATAGTTATTGAAATTAATCCCCTGGTCTGGAATGGAAGTGAAGAGGTTCATATATGATTATACTAATAAAGATAAGGGGGGTGGAGGTTCAACACTAACGAATTGTAATTAAATCCTTAAAAAATGATTGAATGAGGTTTTGGCTATAAAATATGTTGGTTGTTCTTTAGCGGAGAAGGAGAATTAAAAAAATAAAAAAAGTAAAAATATTTATATAAAAAACAAAAAATAAAAAAAAAACAAAGTTCAATACCTATTTATTAATTGGGGCTATTTTACTTTATTTGATACTAGATTGAAATGGCTCATTGAATTCTGCCGAAGGCATTCAGAATATGTGTGCTACCCAAATAATGACTAAAAGTAAGTAAGCCCAAAATGTCGTTTTTTGTTATTATATTGAACTGAAAGCCATCTTATTATGCACAGTGTTGCACAGATTCAATTTCATGTAAATCATCCATGCTAACACACACGTCTTCTATTTTTATTTTTTAGACATTTCACTCTCTATAGATATATTTTTCAAAGACGGAGTTTCTAAGTTTCTCGCTCAAGTTCACATGAGACCTAAAGCGCATCCTGTTTGCTTAAAAGCGCAACGTTTCCTTGTTATTCTGAGTGCACACAAATGCAACGTAGAGTCTATGCAGATTCGAAAGATGTATTAGGCTACTTTTATCTTATGAAAATGACGGAGATTTTAAGAGCAAGTGAACGCACCGGAGCCTGTCTTGCAGCAAACGCACTTCCACACAAACACTTCAATAGCGCACTATTTCTCTAGGTTAGACATCATATTGAGCGGCCATGTAAAGTTGCTAACTACATACATCTTTCAGATGAAAAGCCATATTTGAGGTTGATGAATGATAGGTGAGCGTTTGGATGTCCTGCCCGATTGTATTACCACATAGACCAGCCGTTAACAATCTGTCCATCACGGACTGCGAGCCTCTAGTTCGAAGACTCGTTCTCGCCCCCTACAGTGCAATTCGGCTAGAAATATATTATCCGCGCTAAAATATCAGGGTGAAGTCATCATAGCTTGCGTAGTAAGACCAGTACAACAAACTTATGAGAATAGATTAACGGCGATTATTAATTAATTAATTAATGCCGATACAGAGTCTCACGAAATTAAAACACGTTAACACCGATAACAGGATTCAATAACCTATTTATTTAATTACTTATTTACTTAATTATTACTTAAAAAAATTATATTCACTATAGCAGTCAATTTTTATGTTCCATGCTCGAGAATGCTTATATATTATATTAAAAATAGAACATACTTTAAATGTTAGAATTTTGAATACTTTAGAATTTTTGCATTTTTCTATGTAATACAAGGCCTATCAAACTACTTCACTGACTGCTCTGTGTGATGCTCAGATATACGCCGCTCCATCTGTAAAACGTGTGTTTTTCCATCCAGCCTTCTTAAGATAATCATTTACTTTTGCATCATCGCTCGCCTGAGTCATATCTGATGATGCTGGGACTCTGAGACAGTAATTACACTACTTGTCTGGATCACACAAAGTTCAACGGTACCTCATTTCATGCTAATTCATGCACACTGTAACATCATGTCAATGAACACAGAACACAATGAATCGGCACTTATGGCCCACACCGACACGAAGCTCTCTGCATGAGCTGAGCCGCCGTTTAGACCTGATTCTATAATTACAGAATTGCATAAAATGGTGTGAAATCGTGCAGATAATCTGCTAAATCTCCCAACATGAAAAGATAATTGCAGCAGAAATTAGCCGTACCTGAGGTTCATTCATTTGGTCATGGACATGCTGAGGATCGGATATTACTATTAATTATGAGCAGGTCAGAGTTGATGAAGGTCGAGCATTAGTGCCGGCACCATTGAAATGCTAATTATAAACAGATTAGAGAGTTACGCTCCTTTATTAGATAATTACTTGGAGTGAGGAGTTTAGTGAAGTGAAGGAGCCAAGTCCACACAAGATAAAAACTGAAGAGCACACAGAATTTCAGAAACATATATTAATAAACGACCTGCTGAATAATCAGTAAGTAGAACAAAAGCACAGCCAGAAATAGAGAAGGTCATGGCTAGCATCATTATTAAATGGATAGTTAACTTAAAAATTAAAATTATGTTATAATTTACTCACACCCGGTTGTTTCTGTATGAATATCTTTCTTCTGTTAAACACAAATGGAGATATTTGGATGAATGTTCAGCCATGAGCTTCCGTAGTATTTTTCCCATACTATGCAAGTCAATGGGGACCATCGACTATAAATGATGAAATCTTTAAACTATCCTTTAAAGTTGAAGCACTGACATACTTCTTTTAAACTGCTAATTTCAGTTTAATGAACATAAACATCCATTTGCAGGTTGACGTGGTTCTGCACGCTTTCTAAAACATTCATCTCTTTGTATGAGCAGTGATGCCCAATTCATGAACGAATCAATCAGTTGAGCCAGTTATATCCAATTAACCAATTGCAAATCGGTTTGCAACAAACAATTCGTTCTTGAGTTGGTCATATTTGACTGTAGTGGTTCTATAGTTACCAAGAGTGTGGGGGGTAACGCATTACAAGTAATGCAAGTTACGTAATCAGATTTGTTTGTAAACAGATTTACAGATCAAAATCAGATTCAGGGAATTAGAGCTGAATGATAATATGATTACATTTAACGATGATATAACCAATAAAGCAGCTGCGATTTGCTATATACTACTGTATATAGTAGGACTATATGCATGACCAGATGTGATATCAGGGAGTTTATACAAATAATTTAATGTGTTCTTTGTTTTTGCTTAAATTAACACATGTCGTTAACTTACTGCATGATTAGTATTATCTTTAAACTGTATATTTCTGCCACATGTACATGGACACAGCTGATAACTCTTGATTGTAATGTAGAAATATTATTTTTTCTGCTTTGAAATGATATGTGTGGTGAAGAGTGCTATACAAATACATACGTGTATGAGGTTAAGGTGGTCTCCTGCATCATCAATCACAGATGGAAATGACTTTGTACATTTGAAATATATAAAAGTTGTAAATAAATGTATATAAACAGTATACATTAAAAAACGCCTTGGCTATTTGAGCCACTAATATATATATATATATATATATATAGGGGTGGGAATCACCAGAGGCCCCATGATACAATACCTGTGTCATGAGACAATATGATTGCAATTTTAAATATATTGTGATATTATGTGATACTGTCACGGTGCACACACGAGGGAGGAACAGGAACACACGGACGAGGATATAAACTCAAATTATAATATTTAATAAGGACATCAAGGCAGGACAAGGCAGGACTCACAGGCAGGATACACCGGGAATAACAAGTAGACCAGACGACATCCAACTGAACAGGCATGAACTAATATACACAGGTAAATCATAGATAATTAGACAAACACGGCTGGACATAAATTAACTAATAATGACATTAAACAAGGACAGGAAACAAACCAAATAAGGAAACATGAGGTGGGGACACATGACACACACGACAGAGGACTGACAGATACATTGCAATTTTTTACCTTTTTCCAACTTCAAATTATGTCCCTAAGGCACCTTTGGCAACTGTTTTAACTGAAAATAAACATTTCTCAGATTGTTTATTTCACTTCATTTGTATTGTTGCAGTGCACAATGTGATTGTCAAGCAGACAAACTGACCAACACTTTCATGAAAGCCTGTTATAAATCTAGTGCTACAACGTGTATTTTGAACAATGCAACTTGAACTTGTACAACAAAGTTGAGCAGACCCTTCAGCAATTGTGGCATTTAGAATTAAATTACTGTTACATTTCAAATAAATAAAACATATTTCTACATCCTGTTTAAATGCGGATGGGGCTTTCCTGATAACTTTCCGCAATGCCGCCATATTAATTGTATTTACTTACTGCATGTTGAAGGTGACCCAGCTGACCTCACCAGAAAAAACTCAACACCAGTATCTAGTGGACTGTAATGAAATAGATTGTATTATTCAAATGGTATAATAAAAGATTAATAAATGGTGTCCATGTATCACTTGCCGCTGAAAGTATTGCGATACTATGCTGTATCGATTTTGTCCTTATTAAAATATGACCCTGGAGCACAAAAGCAGTCGTTAGTCGCTGGGGTATATTTGTAGCAATACACTGTATGGGTCAAAATTATCGATTTTTATTTTATGCCCAAAATCATTAGGATATTAAGTAAAGATATATATTTAGTACATTTACTACTGTAAATATATCAAAACTTCATTTTTGATTAGTAATATGCATTGCATGCGCACTGCAGCAACCGGAGAGAGTTTGGCGTCCACATGTTGGTGTTCATAACGTATTTTTAAGTCTAAGTTAAAGTTTAAGTAATTGTTTTTCGTATGTATGTATTTACGATTAAGTGCTCCAGGTTTCACTAATTTAAAATTGATATTTTTTTGTCCTGCTGCTTTGTGGCATTAGGTATTTATTGTTTTTAGTCCAGACGGTTTTTGGTGATGCTGGGAACTTTAAAAGCTATTTATCATATATGTTGTTTAATGTTTGTGATGTTTGTAAAATGTGAAAGATGTGAGAACTCATAACACTGCAAACCTAGTCTACCTATGGGTACAAATAAAGTGAAGCTGAACCTGGTAAGAGCTTAATTTGAACAACTTTAAAGATGATTTTCTCAATATTTAGATTGTGTTGCACCCTCAGATTCCAGATTTTCAAATATTGTCCTATCATAACAAACCATACATCCATGGAAATATTATTTATTCAGCTTTCAGATTATGTATAAATCGCAGATTCATAAAATGAACCCTTATGACAGGTTTTGTGGTCCAGGGTCACATGGCATACCACAAATGGCAGGGTAAATAATATTCCACCGATATGTGAAATATTATCAATAAGAACACTCTCCTCACTAGTGTGTTGACAGTATAGCATCTGTTGAGAAAGTACATCAGTGTTGTGTTGTGAGAGCTGGGTGATGGTCGACTCTTTGAGGGTGAGGTCGTGCGCGCTACTAAGGGAGCTTAGAGGAGAAGCCGAGGTCACTACACTGAATTCCCTTCCTGCATAGAAAGTGATTTTTCACCAGCGATCTACAAAGCCCAGCGGATTGGCCTCCAACCCCGAGCCGAGGAGCCGTTTGAAACGCTTTAGTCCAGTCAGCGCTTCAGACAGAGGCCAGAAGTCAACACAAACCCAGCTCTCGATGGAGTCCAGCGCTCAGATGTCCTAACACATCACACACAGATTTTAATTGTGAACGGGAACAGAGGAAAATGGCGATAAGCTACAATACTCATCACAAGCAGGATCACAGCGCTGATCAGTCATTGAAGCGGGCGCTGGGGTGGTTCTGCGTATCGTTGTTTTCCAACACAACTCAAGCCGTCCTGAAGGAATTAATCTCACCGCTCGAATCAAACGCCTATTTGGAAGTTACAAATGACTCTTTAAGATGTTTACCCTTTTACTCAAAGCCAGTTGTAATTGAAAAGGAAAGTAGTTGTTTGTGTTCATGGCTCCAAGCAGCTATTTCTTTCTCGTCTCAAGACTGATGGATAAACACAGGGTAAAACAGACCAAACATGTCCCCTGGTGTTTTGGTTCATTCCCTTCACAGAACATCCCTGGATGTCCTTGTAAATGCAATAATTAAAATGATTACCGCTGTGCACAACTGTGCATATAAATATGGGTCGCTGATCGTATTGCATTGTTATCATAAACAGAGCGGAGGGGTGTTTAATTTCGCTGCTAATCACCTGGAACACACCATCTCACCTTCAAAGCACAGCGATGAAATCCTTACCTGGAGTGCACACATGATGCACGCAAGCGCTAACATGCGCCGGGCTCAGCGGCTCTCACATGTGTCTCGTAAGATGGATAGCAGATTAATATTACAAAACAGTGCTGAGTAACAGTGTCTAAACGCCATTGTTTTTGCATGTCTGGGCACATGTTAAGTCTTTAATACCGAGCTCTGTTTAATACTCATCTGCCATGTTTCAAAGTGTTTCTTTAAGTGCAACATAATTATATAAACACAATATGATCAAGTACTTTTACTGTAGCTGATGTGAAATGGGTGGGAACAACCAGTTGAACCTTAAGTCTGCTTGCCTTCTGAAGCGCTGAAATATTACCACACATCCATGTTTTGAACCACTTTCAATGACTTAGGACCAGCTTATGTTTCAATGACTCATGTTCAGTATTAGGATTTTTCTATATAGATGTTGTAATAGTGTATATATTATTGCACTAATTATGTGACATGTAGGCAATTTAAGTATAGTTTTGTTGAATCTTGAGTATTGAAGTCATGTGAGAGACAGATATCAGAACAAAATAAAGAGACTAACATTTTTTAAGTGATGGCAATGCAAAAAACAGAGTTGTGCGTGTCTCAGAATGTGTTATGAGTTGCTGCAACGAGTGTTGGGCAGTAATTAGTTACACCAGTAATATTAAAGTAATCAATTACTATTAGGATTTCAGTAATAATATTACAGTTCCCATCCACAAAACAGCTCATTACTTGTGTACTTTTGATGCCTCGACCCTTACTGACTTGAAATCTAACATTACAATAATTGCTAGATTTATTTTCATAATTTTCACCAACACATGAATTCACCGGTGCAGCAGGCAAGCTTGGAATGAGGAAAATCTTACATCCAGATGATGAAAATATTGCCATTATATGGATATTGTCAGGAGAAAAGATGATCTGAACACCAATGTGTAAGTTGTGACATTACTTTACTTGCACATTTACACACCCGGTAATATAAACTGTATTAAAAATCACAATCTTTTTAGAAAATAAAACATTTTCTCATGATTTATTTTGATCTTCTACAACGTGAAATATAATCATATATGGGTAACAGAGAAATTATAGCTACAATAAGGTTAAAGCTACACATGACAATTAATGAGATTAACACAACACTTTTACTATAACATTAATATCAATCACCACTGAATGCTTGTAATAACTTCTGTGATCCAATGTGGACTTTAGTCAAACGATAAGGCAGAAATATATTGTTAGTAATATATAACAATAACTTATGGGGAAGATATGCAATTACAATTTCTGTGGAGAAGGAAAATAAATATAGTTGTGTAACTAACTGCTGTTGCCAGAAATTATTAAATTACTTTTGAACGTTGTAACTAGTAATGAGTAATACATTACTTTTCAAATCCAATTCTGGCAACAACAACAACAAAACAAGTTGATAATTGATTAATATTTTGATTATTTATTTGATTAATTGGATAAAAAATATAAAAATAATAGTTTATGTAAAAAAAAAACCCAAAAAATAATCGTTTAATCCATTATTTACAATATAGAATATTATTGATCAGCTGTTCCAGATATAGTTTTACAAAATTCCTTAATATTTTCATTATATATATATATATATATATATATATATATATAGTAAATCGAAGTGTTGGTGTAATAGATGTTGCTACACAACAAAACCGTCTATAATATAGAACATTATTGATTAGCTGTTCCAGATAGTTTTACAAAATTCCTTAATATTTTCATTATATATATAGATCGAAATCCTGATGTAATAGATGTTGCTACACAACAAAAATTATATGCTGTGGTAGCTGCACAATAAGATTATGAACGGGTCAAAGTTGTTGCTCTATCACAGATTTTAATACAGCTGGAACTGTATTCTAATACGCTGTATTGACCGATCATATTGTAGGACAGATATTGTACAGTAATAATCATCAAGAGTGGCAACCGGACCGTTAAAGCCCTGGCCATCAACACAAAAGCTGTAATATCCATCATCCGAATTAGATTGAACCCCAGGTTACTGTGCTGGAACTGTCCCTGCCGTTAATTACAAAGTTTGTGAATGAGTTAATCTTGGAAATAAAGTATCTGCTGAACATGAGCTGCGTGCTGAATTACTGTGACTGTAAGACTGGGAGAGATAGACACAGCTCAGCGTCTCTCAGTACTGCAGCTCTGAGATTAACCACAAAGTGGCTCAATTAATCCATGAGAAGTGACACGGGATTTAAATACAAAAGAAGCCGAAGAGGGAGAGAGAGACAAACATCGCTTTCAATCATGTGAGGAAAAAGAAATTAATTGACCTCCCTGGTTTCAATTAAATAAAAAGGACACAAAGCAAAATGTGCATCTATATGCCTGTGAAGAAGGCAGCGGCACTGCGGAAGAGAGGGAATCTAAAGCTAATGTTCACAATTATACCAGTGTAAAATAAATACAATCAAATCCCATTCTATTGACTTGTGATTGAGCAATTAATCACATTAGAAGCACTTCTATGCAGTGCTGGGGAATAACCATGCAAAAAAAAAACATTTGTAATTATTATAATTTAATATAATATTAAACAATATATATTGTAACCAGACTTGTTACTTTTCTATAGATCAGGCAGTGAATTATTCATAATATAATCGTTCTCCTTAATATTAATCCTTTCTAAGAAAAAAAAAGCATATCACTTTTAAATACATGTTCAGAAATGCACGATAGTTTATATAAATAAACAACAGCAACAACAAAAATGGTATAATTAAACACCACATTTACATATTCACTGTTTGTTTTTGTTTTTTTGTTAGTTTTTTTTTGGGGGGGGGGGGGGGTTGTCAGTTAATTATAACGTTAAGCATGCAGTTAAATAAAATAAATAAAAACATGAAAAAAACATAATCAATTTGACCAACTTGTGAAATTCCTGTAGTTCCTTCACAACTCTCAGTTTGGGAAACTATGCATAGTGTAATGTTTAAAGCACTTCATGTTGTTGATTTCAAAGAATGGATTATATTTTATTTTATTTCTCTTTGTACTATTATTATTATTATTATATTTTTTATTTTTGTCAATATGGTACAAGATAATCCTTTTCAAATTAATGTTACAAACAAGTTAGGTCAAACAAATCTAAAAGTAATCAAAAAGTAGTCTGATTATATCACATAAAATGAGTAATGCACAGTAGTCAGTAAAGACTGAAATATAATATTATTTTAAAATGCACTCTAATAGATTATGTTAAGTTATTTCACATAACTAACAAAGGAAAAACAAGATGGCTGCCGGGTGCAGGGGTGGTTTGTTAGGCTCCACACTTGCCCCTTTGTTTAATCTTTTTCTACAATCATTTTTGATCTCATTTGGAATTTTCCAACAATTTCTCATCAACACTATAGAAATATTTGGCCAATGATGGATTTTAAACGTTGGAAGGAGGGATAATTAGTATTTCTGTATATGGCTGCTCTGTTTGTGGTTCCTGATAAGTCCATGTGGCTTTGCTGTCAGTGCTACTAGAAATGAAACACAGATTACATCTGTTAAACTCATGCCCATGGTTGATAGACCACAACTTAACTTCTTCAGCCAAGAATACAACATTATTTATTCTATCTGCTGGCAAAATAATCACCATCAAGGAAAATAAAAGTCATCAGCATGTCAAGAGAAGCAAATGGTATGGTCCAACGGTTCTACTGATTCTTCTCCTGCTCAGCGGCGATATACAGATGAACCCAGGACCATCAACAAGCCAACATATAACTGAACCAGTAAGTGGATGGACTGAGTGTAATCCAAGCTAGAGTGTGAACTGTGGTGCAGAGATCAGTGGAACTTCAGGGTGCAAGCTGGGAAATGTTGGGTGTTTGGCCAAACTACCCTTGGATATCTTAAAGGATGTGCCCGTGCTTGAAACATCAGGGCACTGTAATAGTCCTGTCCTTGATTCAGAGAGTTTTCGGTGAATCTAAACCATATCTTATCTGTAAACAATATCGCCAGCAGCCATATCACTCTGCAGCCCACTGAAGCTAAGCAGGGTTGAGCTGGTCAGTACCTGGATGGGAGACTCCTGAGGAAACTAGGTTGCTGCTGGAAGAGGTGTAAGTGAGACCAGCAGGGGGTGCTCACCCTGTGGTCTGTGTGGGTCCTAACGCCCCAGCGTAGTGATGGGGACACCATACTGTCAGAAAGCACAGTCTTTCGGATGAGACGTTAAATCGAGGTCCTGACTCTCTGTGGTCTTTAAAAAAAATCCCGGGATGTACTTAATAAAAAGAGTAGGGGTGTAACCCCGGCATCCTGGCCAAATTCGCCCACCGGCCTCTGACATCATTGCCTCCTAATCATCCCCATACACTGATTGGCTTCATCACTTTCTCCTCTCCACCAATAAGCTGGTGTGTGGTGGGCTTTCTGGCACAATATGGCTACCATCGCATCATTCAAATGAATGTGGATGCTGCACACTAGTAGGTGGATGAGGAGATACTCCGCTTTGAGTGCCTAGAAAAGCGTTATATAAATGTAACAAATTAATATAATGTGTTGTCTGGAGTAAAACAAACAAACAAACTACATGTACTTTATAAAAACTCAAAGAACAAAAGGAGCCATCAACCATGCTGCACAAAAACATTTTAAATTATTTCACACTGTGAACCATGCCAGATTGATTTGGGCTTCAACATTTAAACCAAAGGGTATTTTAGGGGGTCACCTGAATATCTGAAGTATTATATCAAAGAGGGATCAAGTTGAGCATCTACTTATGAACTCAAACCTGGACTTTTTAGCATTGAGTGAAACTTGGTTGTCTACCAGTACACCAACATGCATGATTGATGTTCCTGGTTATAGTTGTTAAAGAAAGGATAGACCATCACGAAGAGTAGGGGGAGTCATGATTTATATTAAGGATACTCTTAAGTGTGCTGAGGTAAAACTAGATATTGCTGGATTAGAATGTTTGGCGTTAAATGTTATAATGTCCCCAAAAATGAATTTTAATGTTGTGATTCTGTATACTCCACCCTAACATGATACTACTTTTTATTATAATTTAGAGGAAATGTTGACGTTTTTAAAGTGTCGTACTGAAATTTAGAGATTTAAAAGATTTAAAGTTTAATTTGGAGATTTTAACATAAATTAGTTAAACAAGCGTAATAAGCAAAACACTGAAATAAATTACAGTAAAATGACAGTAAAACATAAATTTAACCAGTTAATAAAAGGTCCAACAAGTATAACAAAAACAAGTACAGCTCATGATCTTGCATTTACAAATAAACCTGAAAGGGTATTTTTCATTAACGTTTTAAATCAGGAGTAGTAGGCATCCCTAAGAGTAAAATTACAAGATTTGAAAATGATATACAAATATTAATTGGGATGACGCATTACAAATTGGCAACCTGGACAAATACTGTGAAATTGTGATGAGAACCATTGAAAAAAACAAATTGTATTTATTCATATGTAACCGGGCCAAGATTCACCTTATACTTGATTAAGTTCCCCAGTAATTCACTTTTGTTGCTTTAACTAAGTTATGTGTGCTGTCCCCTTTAAGAGTTCGTGCATGCGTTAGAGGGAAGTGCACCTCAGACTGAAAGAGAGCATAGTTAGAAACGGGAGTTACACAGATAAATAAATAGTTGATAAAACTGTTAAAGAGAGTAGAGTTCCAGCTTTATATCAGCTTGTGAGTGTGTGGTGACTACAGTCATGTGATTATTTTGAGTAAATGGTTTAATTTGGTGATCATAGAAGCATTGTGTTCCTGCACGTGAGATATCTCCCGTGGGGGAGGGGAATTCAATCACGTTGATGGAGATTGAGCGTGAGTTAACCTAAAATATGTTTTAAGAGTTGTCAAAATGTTAAATTACTCTGTTTATTTTATATAATAACTAGTGGTGGGCCGTTATCGGCGTTAACGTGCTGCGTTAACGTGAGACTCTTATCGGCGATAAAAAAAATACCGCCGTTAATCTATTCTCAAAGTTGGGTTGGGAGCTGGGTCTATACTACGCAAGCTATGATGACTTTCACCCTGATATTTTAGCGCGGATGTATACCTAGCCGAATTGCACTGTAGGGGGCGAGAACGAGTCTTCGAACTAGAGGCTCGCAGTCCGTGATGGACAGATTGTTAACGGCTGGTCTATGTGGTAATACAATCGGGCAGGACATCCAAACGCTCACCTATCATTCATCAACCTCAAATATGGCTTTTCATCTGAAAGATGTATGTAGTAGCAACTTTACATGGCCGCTCAATATGATGTTAACCTAGAGAAATGTGCGCTATTGAAGTGTTTGTGTGGAAGCGCGTTTGCTGCAGGACAGGCTCCGGTGCGATCACTTGCTCTTAAAATCTCCGTCATTTTTGGTCATACAGATAAAAGTAGCCTAATACATCTTTCGAATCTGTAAAGACTCTACGTTTATTTGTGTGCACTCAGAATAACAACGAAACGTTGCGCTTTTAAGCAAACAGGATGCGCTTTAGGTCTCATGTGAACTTGAGCGAGAAACTTAGAAACTCCGTCTTTGAAAAATATATCTATAGAGAGTGAAATGTCTAAAAAATAAAAATAGAAGACGTGTGTGTTAGCATGGATGATTAACATGAAATTTAATCTGTGCAATACTGTGCATAAGATGGCTTTCAGTTCAATATAATAAAAAAAAACGACATTTTGGGTTTTTATTCAACTAATAAGGTGGGCACGCTGTGATCTGTACTATATTTTTACTGTAATTGACAGTTATCGGCAAAAAAAAAAAAAAAAACAACAACACGGGAGTGGGAGGGAATGGGAGTCATTCTTCCGGGAGTGGAACGGGATTTTCCTCCAGTTTTTTCGTGGGATTGGGACGGGAAGAGATTAAAGTTTGTGATGCAACAGGAGATGAGCCCCTGGTCTAATGCGCCACCTGGCTTGAGAAACCCGTTCTCAAAGACTTACTTTTAGTCATTATTTGGGTAGCACACATATTCTGAATGCCTTCGGCAGAATTCAAATGAGCCATTTTAATCTAGATTAATTCCAAGATTAATCTAGATTAATCTAGATTAAAAAAATTAATCTATGCCCACCACTAATAATAACTGAATATGCAGTAACTCTTGTCCTTTATACTGTATTAGAGGGGAGAGAAACGATGTGAGATCACACAAGTGCCAATTACCACGTGAGCTTTTTCTGTGTGCTTCAGAGGCTTAATAAGTGAGTTTTGTTAGTTTTATTTTCCCAAAGTGTGTTTACGTTTATGGCATGAAAAGTGTTGTAACCTGTGTAAAGTGTGTACTGTTACCTTTAGTCTATTTACTGATTAATATGCTCAAAAGAAGATAAAAATGTGCACTGTGTATAAAGTGGGTGATGCACTCATGTGGTGAAATGTGCTGATTGCTAATATTCTGTGTTCTATTTGTTTTATTAGGCACAAACAGGCCACTGCCATTGTTTTGTACACCCTTTATAAGTTTGTAACCTGGTTTGTACCAGTTTAAGTTGAATGGGGCTTGTGAATTGGAGTTTTTGATTTGAGAGTAATTGTTTGAAGAACCCTTTTTCATATTATTGCTTGCTATTTTACTTTCTGTACCAATTGAAGACTAGTGGGTGTTTGTATTTGTTTTTGTTACTCTGTTGTTGAACAATTTATTTCATTTTAATTGGATTAGAATCCCAAAACTTTTCCCCCCAACAAAATATTAATGCTGAGTCTCCTTTGTAGGCTCAGTCAGGAATAAAAGAATCCTTTTGTTAGATGTCTTGGCTTTGTCTTTTCCTTTAACATAATAGAAGGACGTCAAGCCGGCCACACATACATTCAAATGTAGACAAAATAGTGCATCCCTACCATGCTTAAATTCAGATGTTCATCAACTAATGAAAAAGAGAGATATTGCTTTGAAAAAGTCTTTGCTTACAAAGACAGATATCCTAAGTTTTAAATCGTTAATAAATAAAGTAGTTGGGGAAGGCGAAAACTGCATATTTTGACCAATTGATTGCATAATCATGAGGAAATAGCTCGTTGGAAGTGCATAAACAAACTTTCTAAATGAGAGGGCATACAAAGGAAACCATTGTTGGAGCTGTACATAAATGGAAGTCTAGGTACTGATAGCACTGAAATTGCCAATTAATTTAATATATATATATATATATATATATATATATTATCCAGTCTGTGGAAGAGCTTGCTATATGTTTTGAACCTATACAATTACCTCAAAATGCAATAAATGACACACCCTCATACTTTTATATCTCTGAGGTTGATGAAGATATGTCAAATTATTAATCAATTGAATAATTCAAAGGCCAAGGATATATTTGGAATGGATACCGCATTTGTAAAAAAAATACAGTGCTTGTTTGCTAAAGCCCTTGATAAATTTATCTAGTAGAGAATTACAATTCCCCTCAAATTGGAAACATTCTATTATAACCCCAATTTGTAAGGCAGGATCAGTTGATGAGGTTTAGAATTATAGACCAATTTCTATATTCCCTGCAATCTCAAAAAGTTTGGAAAGTTTGGTAGCTGAATAACTTATCGACTATCTATAAAAACATGATCTACTTCACCTACTTCACTCTAAACAGTTTGGTTTTAGGCCTAAGTATTCGACAGAAATGACAAACTGCTTTCTCAAATAAATTATCAAGGGAGCTTTAGATAATGGCACTGTAGTAGGCACAGTGGTTTTAGATCTCAAAAAGGCATTTGATACTGTGAATCATGAAATTATCCTACATTAGATTTGTTTAGCTTCTCTCAGCAGGCAATACATTGGTTTAGATCATGTTTAGAATCTCGAGATCAGTGTGTTAACCCTTATGTGCTGTTGGGGACGTTTTCGTCCACTAAGGGGTGCTGTTGAGTGTTAATTTGGCCACAACTTTTTTTGTGTTTCAGCAAATGGAATGATTTTTGGTGACAAATCTTATTTTAACACATATTTTAGGAAAATGCTTTGAAATTTTTTCAAAACTCAACGATGCACCGTGGACAAATTCACTACCCTTTCGTTATGTTCGGGATGAAAACAGCCACTAAATTAGACTTCTATAAAAATGTATCGGATAAATATTTTTTTGCATTTTTTTTGCATAAATCTATTAATCAACCTCAGTACTGTTCAAAACTACTAAAATTAAAAAAAAAATCCAGGATTTTTACTCTTTAATTGCCAAGTTCATAAGTGATGTCACTGATTTTGGGAAAAAAACACACAAAATTACTTATTTTCAATATAAAAAGTGATTGTGGACTGGAATTTTTTTTACTTTTATCACAGTCTTGGGCATGTCCAAGATTAGAAAAAACATTGGCTTTGATGCATTTTTAGTTTTTGAGCAGGATCAGATTTACATTTTTTCTCCCTCATTTACTGTTCGTGGCTGTTTTTGCCCCATTGACTTCCATTATAACGACATTTTTTGATTGCAAAGCCATGACATCATAAAATCATGCATTTTTGATTGTTGGTGGTTTTCCCTGTTGGGAAGAGATAAAACTTGTCATTTTTACTGTTGATCATGAAGTAGCACAATTAACCCTTTAGATAGGCCTGTGCAAAAAAAAGCTTAGTTTTTAGCTTTTATATGGAGTTATATGGAGTATAACAGCATATTATAGTGTGTTTGTGTGTGTGTGAGAGAGAGAGAGTGTGTGAGAAAGACCTTTGTGCACTTACCTTGATCGTCTGAGAAAATCTAAATATGCACCTCAGCTCTCAGAACTACATGGAGTAAACAAAAACAAAGTAAGTGTATTTATGCACCTGCTGCCTTTTGATGGTGAGAAGTGCAGACTAAATAAAAACAAGATAAGTGGATTTAAACCCTTGCATACCATCCTGCTGGTCATTTGATGGTGAGAAGAGCAGCAAGCAACATGAGAAAGGACTTGACTTGTACCAAAGTTTTAGAAATTATTATGCAGCCTGACCCCTCCAGCGAGCTGCAGTATGTATTGTCACAAACCACAGATTACAACCGCTGCAAGGGAAGTGTCGAAACTCTACACAAGGTATGTGCCATTACTGCACTGGTGAGAGAGATTCAGTCTCCTGCAGCTGTCCCTCTAGACACAAATCCACAGACACCAGCAGGCACCAGCAGCTCAGGAGTGAAAAGGGGAACATGCAAGTGGTGCAGAGGACAAAAAAAAAGAACACTCAGCTCTTGCATCTGTTGTGGTGGACACACTTGCAAAGAGCACCAAGTGATATGCTGCAAGTCCTGCTGGAAAGACTGAACATACACACATACACACACACACACACACACACACACAATTCTCACACTAAATACTTAGAATAATTGTTTAGTTCTCCATCCATCCTCAACTCTTGCACCATTGTTCAGTTTATTTGAAGTTGTTGTTGCATTTTGGTTCATAATAAATTATGTTCATAAATCTAATGCAGAGTAGATTGTTTACAGAAAAAAATTGAAAAGTGTATCACTGAAGGATTTTAAGGTTTTAAACTGGCTTTATACATGGCTCTTTACATCAAGAAAAGACAAGCATTTCACACATAGGCCATCTATACTTCTCACCATCAAAAGGCAGCAGGTGCATAAATACACTTACTTTGTTTTTGTTTACTCCATGTAGTTCTGAGAGCTGAGGTGCATATTTAGATTTTCTCAGACGCATCAAGGTAAGTGCACAAAGGTCACTCTCTCTCTCTCTCACACACAAACACACACACACTCACACACACACATACTATAATATGCTGTTATACTCCATATAACTCCATATACAAGCCAGAAACTAAGCTTTTGTTTGCACAGGCCTATCTAAAGGGTTAATGGTGCTACCTGGTGATCAACTGTAAAAATTACAAATTTGACCTCTTCCCAACAGGGAAAACCACCAACAATCAAAAATGCATGATTATATGGTGTCATGGCTTTGCAATCAAAAAATGTCGTTATAATGGAAGTCAATGGGGCAAAAACAGCCACGAACAGTAAATGAGGGAGAAAAAATGTAAATCTGATGCTGCTCAAAAACTAACAATGCATCAAAGCCAATGTTTTTACTAATCTTAGACATGCCCAAGACTGTGATAAAAGTAAAAAAAATTCCAGTCCACAATCACTTTTTATATTGAAAATAAGTAATTTTGTGTGTTTTTTTTTCCAAAATCAGTGACATCACTTATGAACTTGGCAATTAAAGAGTAAAAATCCTGGATTTTTTTAATTTTTTTTTTTGTTTTGATCAGGACTGAGGTTGATTAACAGATTTATGCAAAAAAAATGGTAAAAAAATTTTTATCAGATCAATTTTTACAGCAGTTAATTTAGTGGATGTTTTCATCCCGAACATAACGAAAGGGTAGTGAATTTGAACAATGCACAAGGGTTAATATAAATCAAGATCAGCTTTACGAAACAATGAGATGGGTGTCCCTCAAGGGTCAATTTTGGGTCCATTGTTGTTTTCATTAAATGTCAATGATTTATCAAACTGTTGCAAGCAAATTAAAACCTCAGTTATATGCAGATGACACAGTCATTTATGTATTGGCACAGACTCCACGCTTAGCTGCAGAAATATTAACAAATTAAATTACTGGTGAGTCACATTGGCTGCAAAGCAACTGTTTGTGCTTGAACTGTTCAAACACGGGTTCAATGTGTTTTTTTTTATTAGACGGAAGGAAATGAGTGGATTTATAATTGAGACCTATCAAAAGGCAATAGAGACAGTTAACACATAAATATTTAGGTGTTATTTTAGATTCTAATTTGAAATTTTAATGGTTTTAAATGATTAGTCCATATATATATATATATATATATTAGTGGTGGGCATAGATTAATTTTTTTAATCTAGATTAATCTTGGAATTAATCTAGATTAAAATGGCTCATTTGAATTCTGCCGAAGGCATTCAGAATATGTGTGCTACCCAAATAATGACTAAAAGTAAGTCTTTTCAAAATGCATCACAAACTTTAATCTCTTCCCGTCCCAATCCCACGAAAAAACTGGAGGAAAATCCCGTTCCACTCCCGGAAGAATGACTCCCATTCCCTCCCACTCCCGTGTTGTTGTTTTTTTGTTTTTTTTTGCCGATAACTGTCAATTACAGTAAAAATATAGTACAGATCACAGCGTGCCCACCTTATTAGTTGAATAAAAACCCCAAATGTCGTTTTTTGTTATTATATTGAACTGAAAGCCATCTTATGCACAGTGTTGCACAGATTAAATTTCATGTAAATCATCCATGCTAACACACACGTCTTCTATTTTTTAGACATTTCACTCTCTATAGATATATTTTTTCAAAGACGGAGTTTCTAAGTTTCTCGCTCAAGTTCACATGAGACCTAAAGTGCATCCTGTTTGCTTAAAAGCGCAACGTTTCGTTGTTATTCTGAGTGCACACAAATAAACGTAGAGTCTTTACAGATTCGAAAGATGTATTAGGCTACTTTTATCTGTATGACCAAAAATGACGGAGATTTTAAGAGCAAGTGAGCGCACCGGAGCCTGTCTTGCAGCAAACCCGCTTCCACACAAACACTTCAATAGCGCACATTTCTCTAGGTTAACATCATATTGAGCGGCCATGTAAAGTTGCTACTACATACATCTTTCAGATGAAAAGCCATATTTGAGGTTGATGAATGATAGGTGAGCATTTGGATGTCCTGCCCGATTGTATTACCACATAGACCAGCTGTTAACAATCTGTCCATCACGGACTGCGAGCCTCTAGTTCGAAGACTCGTTCTCGCCCCCTACAGTGCAATTCGGCTAGGTATACATCCGCGCTAAAATATCAGGGTGAAAGTCATCATAGCTTGCGTAGTATAGACCCAGCTCCCAACCCAACTTTGAGAATAGATTAACGGCGATATTTTTTTTATCGCCGATAAGAGTCTCACGTTAACGCAGCACGTTAACGCCGATAACCTGCAAGATCGAGCAGTCTTTGCAATATGCTCTTTGAAGGTCAGCTGGCCATCGAAGATTACACCAAGATTTCTGACCAAAGCTGATGGGGTAATTGTTGATGAACCTAACTGAATCGGGAAATCATGCTGTAGAGTTGGAGTTGCAGGGAAGACAAGAAGCTCAGTCTTTGCCAGGTTGAGCTGTAGATGGTGTTCTTTCATCCATGCCGAGATGTCCGCCAGGCAGCCTGAGATCCGTGCAGCTACCGTTGGATCATCTGGTCGAAATGAGAGATAGAGCTGTGTGTCATCAGCATAGAAATGGTAGGAGAAGCCATGTGCCTGTATGATGGGAGCCAGTGATGTAGTGTACGTGGAGAAGAGGAGGGGTCCAAGGACCGATCCCTGGGGAACCCCAGTGACCAATTTATGTGCTTTGGATACCTCCCCTCCCCAGGCCACCCTGAAAGACCGACCAGTGAGATAGGATTCAAACCAGCGAAGTGGAATCCCAGTGATATCCAGTGATGAGAGGGTGGACAGGAGGATCTGATGATTGACAGTGTCAAAAGTGGCAGACAGATCCAGCAGAATGAGGACTGATGATTTGGAATCGGCTTTTGCAATTCGCAGGGCTTCAGTGACCGAGAGTAGCGCAGTCTCAGTTGAATGGCCACTCCTGAAACCTGACTGTTTAGCGTCCAGTTTGTTGTTCTGTGAAAGAAACAATGAGACCTGGTTGAAGACAACTCGTTCGAGTGTTTTGGCAATGAATGGAAGGAGAGAGACAGGTCTGTAGTTTTCTAAAAGAGAAGTGTTTAATGTAGTTTTTTTGAGCAGTGGGGTTACCCGAGCCTGCTTGAACGTAGTGGGGAAGATGCCTGTGAGGAGAGATGTGTTGATGTGTGTGAGTGCTGGTAAGAGTGTGGGAGAGATTGCTTGGAGAAGGTGTGTGGGGATTGGGTCTAGAGGACATGTTGTAGGATCCATAAAACTTAAATAGGTAATAATTTGTAATGTTTGTTGTTTATTTCTTAAAATTATTGAACTTTTTAAAGGCAATTTTGATATTTATGTTATGTTTGTTTTTACTTTGTTTTGATGTATATTTTCGGTTCTGTTTCTTTAACGGCGCGCACGCGCGTTTCATTGGGTATAGGTGCGGGCAGAGAAATAAGGGAGAAACAGTTTTCTTACCGTCTTGCTGTCTTTATGGATACAACTTGTGTTTAAGCGTTTAAGGAAATACAAGTTATAGGTTTAACGAGTGTTATATCATAGGACACAAGAACCATCTGGATTGTTTGTCATTTTTATGTTTTGATTAAACTCGCATTTGTTTACGGACTTTTGACTGTCTTCTGTGACGCGTAAGAACCCACTTTTTTCCTGCCGCTGTATT
This sequence comes from Schizopygopsis pylzovi, assembly GCA_027422435.1. Taxonomy (NCBI): domain Eukaryota; kingdom Metazoa; phylum Chordata; class Actinopteri; order Cypriniformes; family Cyprinidae; genus Schizopygopsis; species Schizopygopsis pylzovi. Next base: position 6,563,786 of record CM049823.1, on the reverse strand, counting down.
ATAAGTTAAGTGAATACAGGACTTTGCATCTACACTGCTTTCTCAAATAAATTATTAAGGGAGCTTTAGATAATGGCACTGTAGTAGGCACAGTGGTTTTAGATCTCAAAAAGGCATTTGATACTGTGAATCATGAAATTATCCTACATTAGATTTGTTTAGCTTCTCTCAGCAGGCAATACATTGGTTTAGATCATGTTTAGAATCTCGAGATCAGTGTGTTAATATAAATCAAGATCAGCTTTACGAAACAATGAGATGGGTGTCCCTCAAGGGTCAATTTTGGGTCCATTGTTGTTTTCATTAAATGTCAATGATTTATCAAACTGTTGCAAGCAAATTAAAACCTCAGTTATATGCAGATGACACAGTCATTTATGTATTGGCACAGACTCCACGCTTAGCTGCAGAAATATTAACAAATTAAATTACTGGTGAGTCACATTGGCTGCAAAGCAACTGTTTGTGCTTGAACTGTTCAAACACGGGTTCAATGTGTTTTTTTAATTAGACGGAAGGAAATGAGTGGATTTATAATTAAGACCAATCAAAAGGCAATAGAGACAGTTAACACTTTTAAATATTTAGGTGTTATTTTAGATTCTAATTTGAAATTTGAATGGTTTTAAATGATTAGTCCATATATATATATATATATATATATATATATATATATACATTTACATTTACATTTAGTCATTTAGCAGACGCTTTTATCCAAAGCGACTTACAATTGGGGATTACATAAAGCGATTCATCCTGAAGAGGAAAACATACAGAGGAAGTGCCAATAACACCAAGTCTCAGGCATTGTTCAAATAAGTACAAGCTAGCAAGGGAAGGAGAGAAAGATAAAGAGAAAGATGAAGATTTTGAAAAAAGTGAGAGATTTTTTTTTTTTTTTTTTATGTAGTCAAGTAGAGTTGAAAGAGATGAGTTTTCAGTTGTTGCTTGAAATTTGACAGGGATCCAGCATTCCGGATGGGAGTGGGAAGATCATTCCACCAGCCAGGAATGGTGAAAGAGAATGTTCTGGAGAGTGATTTTGAGCCTCTCTGTGATGGTACCACGAGGCGTGGGTGTGAAGCGCCTGTGGGTGGGTGCTGAGCCTGTGGTTGTTCTATATGCAAGCATCAGTGTCTTGAACTGGATGCGAGCTGCAACTGGTAGCCAGTGCAAGGACACAAAGAGAGGTGTAACATGGGCTCTTTTGGGCTCGTTGAAGACCAGTCGTGCCGCTGCATTCTGAATCATTTGTAGAGGTTTGATTGTGTTTGATGGAAGTCCAGCTAGAAGAGCATTGCAGTAGTCCAGTCTAGAAATGACAAGGGTCTGGACAAGAAGTTGTGCAGCATGCTCTGTCAGAAAGGGCCTGATCTTTCTGATGTTGTGCAATGCAAACCTGCAAGATCGAGCAGTCTTTGCAATGTGCTCTTTGAAGGTCAGCTGGCCATCGAAGATTACACCAAGATTTCTGACCAAAGCTGATGGGGTAATTGTTGATGAACCTAACTGAATCGGGAAATCATGCTGTAGAGTTGGAGTTGCAGGGAAGACAAGAAGCTCAGTCTTGAGGCCAGGTTGAGCTGTAGATGGTGTTCTTTCATCCATGCCGAGATGTCCGCTAGGCAGCCTGAGATCCGTGCAGCTACCGTTGGATCATCTGGTCGAAATGAGAGATAGAGCTGTGTGTCATCAGCATAGAAATGGTAGGAGAAGCCATGTGCCTGTATGATGGGAGCCAGTGATGTAGTGTATGTGGAGAAGAGGAGGGGTCCAAGAACCGATCCCTGGGGAACCCCAGTGACCAATTTATGTGCTTTGGATACCTCCCCTCCCCAGGCCACCCTGAAAGACCGACCAGTGAGATAGGATTCAAACCAGCGAAGTGGAATCCCAGTGATATCCAGTGATGAGAGGGTGGACAGGAGGATCTGATGATTGACAGTGTCAAAAGTGGCAGACAGATCCAGCAGAATGAGGACTGATGATTTGGAATCGGCTTTTGCAATTCGCAGGGCTTCAGTGACCGAGAGTAGCGCAGTCTCAGTTGAATGGCCACTCCTGAAACCTGACTGTTTAGCGTCCAGTTTGTTGTTCTGTGAAAGAAACAATGAGACCTGGTTGAAGACAACTCGTTCGAGTGTTTTGGCAATGAATGGAAGGAGAGAGACAGGTCTGTAGTTTTCTAAAAGAGAAGTGTTTAATGTAGTTTTTTTGAGCAGTGGGGTTACCCGAGCCTGCTTGAACGTAGTGGGGAAGATGCCTGTGAGGAGAGATGTGTTGTAATGTGTGTGAGTGCTGGTAAGAGTGGGGAGAGATTGCTTGGAGAAGGTGTGTGGGGATTGGGTCTAGAGGACATGTTGTAGGATGGCTGGAGAGGAGAAGTTTGGATACTTCCGCCTCAGTGAGGGGACAGAAAGAGAAGATGGGAGTTTGATCAGTGGATCTAGTTGGTTGGGGGTCCTGTGTGAGTGGAGGTGAAAACTGACTACTGATTGTTTTAGTTTTGTTTGTAAAAAAAGTTGCAAAGTCATCAGCTGTTATAGACGTGGTGGGAGGGGGTGAAGGGGGACAGAGGAGAGAATTAAATGTTCTGAAGAGATTACGCATATCTGGAGCATTGTTGATCTTATGGAAATGTGATCTTGTTATGGAAATGTGACGATTTGGCAGTGTGGACTTCAGCAGAGAAAGATGAAAGAAACGATTGATACATACTCAGGTCCGACGGCTCGTTTGATTTTCGCCATTTTCTCTCTGCCGCTCGGAGTCTGGTCCGATGTTCACGAAGAACATCAGATAACCAGGGGTTAGAAGGGGCAGTCCGTGCTGGCCTGGAGGAGAGAGGACAAATGACATCTAGACAAGTGGTTAAAGTGGTTATATCTCTAAACGCAGCAAAGTTATACATGCATGAAATTGTCTTTTCACATTTACTGACTGAGACTGTCTGTAATCAGGTTTCTCAACTGACTATCAAACCTGTTCGATCTCTATATAAACAGATACTAAACATTTTGGATAAGAAACCAAATAGATGGCGTCATTGTAATAACGGTGACGTTCTGCAAAACAATAAGTTCTAAAACACTTTTTTCTTCCTGGTGAAGATTAGATGGTGAAATCTGATTTCTCTCAGGTACATGGCAGTGTAAGCTTCACAGTGAACATTACTACATCACTCTCATCAACGTAGTCCATATCAACAAAATATATATCTTGACTCTATATAGTGGTTATTTTGGGGAAAAAACTGGTATTTTGGGCAGTAGGATTATAAAAATATGTGCTAATATTAAATTAAATAAAGTAGTCTATATAAAATTGCTAAATAAATCTGTCTATCAGTACTTTTTTACTTAAGTACATAAAAAATTGAGTACTTTTTTACTTTCACTCGAGTAAAATTGAAAAAGCAGTACTTTTACTTTTACTGGAGTAATATTTTACTATACGTATCTGTACTTTTACTCAAGTACTTGATCTGTGTACTTTGTCCACCACTGTTAGGAACTGACTGATATGTTTCCTGTTTAACACAGTAAAGCTGCTTTGACACTCTGTACAGATAGGAGAGTACAGGTGACTTGATCTGACAATTTGTGTGTAACATACCCAGCACAGTTTCCATGTATGCATACTGTAAGTTGCATTTTTATTATTTTCTGTTGGACTATTTTTGATATAGTTTTAATTGGGGAAAGAACAGAAGAGGGAAATGATGCAAGTCATGCATTGCCAAACATGCACGAGTGTCAAGCACTACACGGCTTTGACAACTATTTATCAGTCACAGATGAATGTGCACACTTATGCAAGCTACAGTAGTGAAATTAATGTCATGTAACATAACAGTCAGGCAAACTTCTACAACTGTTATGCTTGCATTTAGACATCAAATCTCACAGATTACCTGCAGATTTATCAGGAGAGCATGATGTCTAAGATAGGCCACAGGTAATAATTACCACCCTGAAACACCACAAAGAGTGAAGTCTCAGTGCCACCTAAACCCTTACACTTCATGACTGCATGATTAAATTGATGCTTAAGCCCTAAATACACCAACAACCCTTCTGCAAACCTTTGGTCAACAGCCCAACTACAAGCCTATGAGTGGGAGAAAGATGGCACTGTATCAAAACAGAGATTACATTTAGTACGCCCATCAACTACTGCCTTTAATTATATCCTATTGAACAAATCTGGCTTTTGTGGAAGCTTATACATTTCTAGCATTTGGAAGTAAGCAGCGCAAGCTGGGGCGAGTGCAATGTAAAGCGTGCATGTGTTTGCAGATCACATTTGTCGGGTTAATCAGTCAATCACAAGATTATAATTCATCTCACATTTCCATGCAGGTAGATCCTGGTCAAGTTCACATCAAAAGCCACTTTGAATACCCTCGATATCAATAGCAGGCTGTTTTAGCATCACGTGGAGGCAGGGCTGGACCGGCATTCTCTCTCCTTTTAACAGACACGTCTAATGGGTCCCAGAAGGATGGCATGTTTGAAACAGAATGGGCTAACACAAGCATAAAGGGTTAATTTAGCTTGGCTCAGGTGAGTTAATTATTCTTTTTTCCCAGTTCACTGCACATCCATAATGATTATTAACTAGCTTAAAATACTCTAGGACCGCTGGGAGCTTACGGATAAAAACACACACACGAGGGGGTCATTATTCTAATGAGAGTGCAGTAAAACTCTCCAATCACAAAGTCACCACAATAATCTTCTGGGAGCGTGAGGGGTCACAGTCGTCCCCTCCTCCGGAGCCGTGGATGGGCGCTGATTAAAGCACATTCATGCATGGATCCTCTCTCCTGCGTGCGCTTCAAGACTGGGATAATGGCCATTCAGCTGCTCTGATTTCAGATCACAGCACAGCAGCTTTCCACACGAGACCAGAGAAAGCACAGACATGATGGAGGAACTCAGTACACATTCTGACGTCATGTTCAGTGGGACACAAAAGTACAAATCGTGAGAAAAAACACATTCATTCCTGGGCCTGTTGCAAATATAAATAATACTAATAATAATAGTGTTGTCAAACGATTAATCACATCCAAAAATAAACGTTTTTGTTTGCGTAATATATGTGTGTGTGTTTATTGTGTATATTTATTATGCATGTATAAATACAAACACATAGTGTATATATTTGTTTTAATATTTGCAATGTATTTACATGTATATATTTATATTTATGAAATTTATATTATATATAAACATAACACATTTTTCTGAAATATATACATGCATGTGTGTTTATTCATGTGTTTATGAGTTATTTAAATATACATAATAAATATACACAGCACACACATATATTATGTAAACAAAATATTTATTTTGGATGCGATTAATCGTTTGACAGCACTAAATAATACTTACAATATAATGAATAAATAAATAAATACATGAACGAATGAATTAATGAAGTAATTTATACACCAGCCTATTCTAAGTCATCTAAAGTTAACTTGTCAATACTCCTGTCCTCCAAAACTATGAAATGAGAGTCAAATCCACTACAAAAATCATGTCTGACCCCAGTTCTCATGTGACCTGTGACCACATTTTGTAATAAAAGGCTAGATTTTGAACATTTATCTTAAAACTGGTCTCAAGATAAGGCAGATGGGAATTAAAATTGACATTCACTGCAATGAAACGATTTTATTATTATATTTTTTTAATCTGAAATCATGTTGTGCACCTGTCCTATCGCTCTTGAGCATGCATTACTATCACTCAGTGTTTTCCCGCCGCAGCTCGTCACGACAGGGCAAACGGAGAATAATGCACTGAATCCGTGAGCATGCCGTCTGAATGGAGTGCAATGGGATACAAATACCGTGCATAGTCTGATTCACGAACTAATGACTTGTTTGAGCCGGATCTCTTGACGACCGAATCCTTCGTCTGAACCCTGTCAGAGAGGTGTGCTGTACTAATTTCACAGGATTCAGTATCCAGGTGTCTTGAAGTATTGAGTGCCTACAGAATATTCTTAAAAGAGCATCACATGTTATGTTCTATGATGAAAGAAAGCCACATGGCTTTGACATGGCTTTGGGGGAGTAAATGATGACACGGCTAACATTTTTGAGTGAATTCTTTCTTAAACACTGAAAAAATATAGACTTTTTTTTTAGGTAAGTTGTTGCAATCAATTTATTTTAGCTACATTTAAATAAACACATTTTATCAAAATGTAGTCAACTAAATGTGTTTATTTAAATGTAGCTAAAATAAATTGATTGCAAAATAATACATTAAATTAATATTTTTTTCAGTGGATGCTTAGAAATCAATGCCCTGCATTTCTGAACAAATCTGTTTTGCTTTCAAAAAATCCTACTTAAAATCTACACAAACCTCAATTTTGATAAATAAATAAGTCTAGATGGCCTACATGAGAGAGGTCAACCTGGCTCGATTTGTTCTATTAATGAAGCTATATTGTAAAATGTTAACACAACTTGATGTGCTACCAAAGGAAAGGAATATTTTCAGTGACAATCTGTTTGTTTCTCACACAAAGCTACCATAATCCTGCAAAAGACACGAGTCACGTGCACTATTGTTATAGTGAACTTGTAATGTACAATGCATTTATTAATTGTCTTTTTCAGAGCCAGACCACTATATGAACTGTTGCATGGAGAACATGCTGGACACATAACATGTGTTTGAAACAACATGACGGTGAGTCAACAATGACCCAGTTGTAATGAATTTCAGATCATAACCTGGTAAAACACAATTTCTCACGTCATGTAAAAATGCAGAGGAGTCCTGGCAGGAGGCCACGGTTAGAGACGAGCAGGTCATGCTTGCAGGAGATCTGCACCTCGAACTGAGCTCACAATAGCATTTCACACAATTACAGATGAGGTGTAATTGACAGCAGTATCAGCGGCGCAGTGCTATTCTGACAGGCTTCACGGAGCCGTGATTAATTACCGCACGGCTTCTCTGGGCTTTCCAATTTCCTCTGGCTTTCAGTTCAGGGCTGTAGGTGATAGTACAGTAACTCCAGCAGCAGAAAGAGACGTCTCTCCTTCTCTCTCTCTTCCATCCTCCAGCGGATCAGAGCCGTGATAGTCTATGTAATGCCTCTCCTTGCCGTGAATGCTAACTACCGCTCATTTCACCGATGCAGGTGAAAGAAGAAATCAGCGCTGCTTTTTTAGCTCCTTTTCCAGTGTTAGGTTTTAATTTATTATTTGCGAGACTGTTATCATGGAGTTCGCTATCATAGGCCTCTTCATTAATCACAGCGAGGGCTTCATTTATTCCTGATATCTGCAGGGTCCTGGCACTGATGTGCATACGGGTCTGTTTATCATGAGCCGAAACTGAAAGAAAGTTGGAAGAGAGATAAGTTCATCCCAGCTTACGCTCACAACACTCAGTGAGGTATTTGTATTAGCACACGTTTAGCTGTGTTGCTTCCATTACGGTTTATTTTCCAGTTGTTTTCCTTTCTCCGTAGTTGCCTTGCACAATTGACTCGTCTAGCGTTAGTTACAAGCAAATAAAGCATTCTCATGGAAACATTTGTAATGGAAGTGAATTCATGCATTACTATTAATCTCATATACTTCTCTGGTCATCATGATGTATATGTTTGTCTCTTATTGAACCTTAAGAAACAAGGTTTACTTTTCTCTTTTGGATGCTTAAATACCATTTCACGTGAAATATCTTTTTTTTCTTGCACTCAACTGTTTTGGTGTAGAATTAGATACTTTGGCTTTTTTAATTGGTTGTGTTTAGACACAATACATTAAGTGAAGTATAATTTATCAATACTCTTTACACTCCTTTATTAAGTTAGTGTCAGATGGCAGCTTTGTTCAGTGTTACTCTCATTCTCACTCTCACAAAATCCGGTGATTATTTAAACATGCAGTTCAAAAATGTTTTACGTGGGAATGTTTGTTGTTATTTTTTTTTGTTATTTCCATCCAAAACAAAAGTTATCATTATATGTTATTTATTTATTTTATTTATTTTATTTTATGTATTATTTAAATTATTTTATTTTATTATTTTTTATTTTATTTTATTGAATTTTTCATTTTAATTAATTTAATTTATTATTTTAATTTATTGTATTTATCATTTAATTTTTTTTATATATTTTTTATTTATTTTTTCATTTTAATTGTTATTTTAATTTATTGTATTGTATTTATAATTTAAATTTATTTTATTTTATTTATTATTTTAATTTATTTTATTGTATTTATAATTTACATTTATTTTATTGTATTTATTATTTAATTAAATTTATTATTTTAATTTATTGTATTGTATTTATCATTTTAATTTATTTAATGTATTATTTTTTTTAATTTTTTATTGGTTTATTTAATAGGGACCATGCATATTCATGAACATTGTTGTATAAAAATACACCATGTAAATATGCCAGAATTAGTAACAATAACTACTTTTCATCCACAGTCCCTAGGCAGGTAACATAAAACTAACATAAGGACAGCCAACAATAATACAACATTCATTCACTATAAACGAGAAGGTACACATAATGGTGACATATAGATTGACAACAAAACAAAAGAAAATTAATTTAAATTTATTTTATTTAAAATATTGTGTTACCTCCTACACTGATGACATTTAATTCATTATTAACATTAAATTATTAAGACGAATAGTTCCTATTGCGACAGTTTTCCTCATACAGTGTGACAGCTGTTATAATTACTCTCTTAGCAAAAAAAAAATAACACAATAAACACATGCAGATCTTTTAATAATTATTAAACGTATTTTGATGACATAATAGAATAGTATAATTCCACAAATGATCTATCTTTTCAAATTTATCTGTGCATATTTATTTTTTTTGTGCTCAAATGCACAAACATGTATTTATCCTAGTTCTAATTTGCAGTTCCACATCCTGAAACATATTTCCTCTGTTGGCTGATTCTGTTTAACGAGTGATGTCTTCTTCTTCATAAAGACCCACGTTATCAGATCATATGGTTCAGTCTCTTATCCCTGTGATGCGTCAGTGGCAGCGGGACATATGGGACAGAACAGGGATGGGTGTGAATATCCCATGACCCCTAACGGATCAGGGGGCATACTGAAAGACGGCCTTGAACTGTGAGGAGCTAATCCTGTTTGGCTGGCCTGCTGACGGCCTGCTCACCGGGACACGGTCCTGCTCTCATCCTGGTGCTTCACATGCTAATCAAACTAATGATGAGCAACCAGAGACCTGCTCACAATGCTGGCAGGAGACCAGTGGAACATGCACACATTATATTAACCATCAAGCGATAGTAAAAACAGACAATCCAATAAAACAAAGGAATAGCAATCTTTACAACACCTCCTCAACTTTAAAAATGTCTTCTTAATTGTGACATCCCAAAGACACATGCCTTTGGTCCTCAGTGTCACCCTGTGTTAAAACAAAGTGAAGTGGTCAAGGATGTTGCATAGATCAGCCAATCAGATTGAAATAATTCGTTTTAGACAGCTTGTAGATTGTTAAGGGCTCAATACATATTGGTTGGTCAGTGAATGGACTGTGAGCAGTTGGGCCATGCAATATATCAAAATACATTGACATTGATATTTGGCTAGATGTATATCATTTGTATTGTATTACTCTCGTTTATTATAGTTTACAGTTTTTTTGTAATTTCTGTATTTAATAATCATCACAAATAAACACTATTTATTTAGTTAGTGAATTGATTTTAACACAATGGCAATATAGCCTTAAAACTCAAGTGGAACGTGATGAAGAAACCAGAGCATGACATTGTTTATTTTCTATACAGATGCACTCTCTTACAGGATCACCATAATTAATTTAATATTACTTATTTGATCTAAACAGTGCTATTCTATAGAGTGTTTATTCTATCACAGAAAAAAAACAGACAAACATAGCAGCTTCAGTTTGTTTTCTGATACCATGCAGCCATTGGTCCGTAGGCCATCTGACATCATACGTTTTTACAGACAGGTTTGGTCGTCTTCTTTCTTTGATTTCAGAGATAAACTCAGCCTTGAGCTCATGCACACACAGGTGCGACAAACTAGTTTAACAGCTTCTACTGTTTTTTTATTTAATTTTAACCATTTTCTGTAACGGTATCCCTCTCTGGAGTGTTGTGCTATGTTTGTGTTTTCAGCGAGTTTCTCAAATGCCCTAATTCTCCCTGAATCAACAATGCTTTGTGTGAAGCCGGTGGAGAGGGATTCCCCAGCTGTGAGCTCCCGCGTGTGTCCCTCGGGCGGAGAGAGAGATGAAGATTAGTGGAGCAAGTGAACGGAAGGTTAAAAAATGCATTATTAAAAATAAACTGTGCAAGAGAGACCGAGGAAAGGGAAACTTCAAACGTGATGTTTAGCATTGCCGTAATACAACATGACAGGTTTATAAAACTTGCCACTCTCTATTGAAGGGCTGGAAATTGACTCGGGCAGCGGTAAGCGATGGCATATCCGACTTTAAAAAATGGCTTTAATGATGCAGTTATTGTGTTACGGAAATGGAAATAAAACTTTAATTCCCTCGTTGAAGAACGATCCTGCATGCTTCAATGTGCAAGTGAGTCTCATAGCAGATTCCCATGGCCCTGCGCTCCTGCCGATTTAGAAAATCTCTCCCTCTCCCTGGTTTTCGGTTTGTAAAGGTAATGAGAAGCTAATGAGGCTTGACTTGAATTTTTTCAGCACTCCTGGCAGCTTCCCAGAGGGTCTGAAGGAGATGTTTAGCTTCTATAGAAGCGGTGCTGACGGATGGATAGATGGATGCAGGGTTCGAGCCTCTGTGTTTGCTCTCCATTCACCGCACACGAGGGGAGGGTGGAGAGATCAAGAAACTCAAGGAGGGAGAGAATCCGCTCGCATGAGGAAATCAGCTCTCTTAAAGCCAGATGAAATCCAGACGGCAGGCTGAGAAGAAAAGGCCGTATCAGCCTGAGACTCCTATGGATGCTGAATAACGCAGGCCTGATGATGTGCGGACCTTCACAGCGTTTAGATTGTCCCAGATCTGGAAATGAAAAGAAACCCAGTTGGGGAGGCTACTTTGAAGGGGTAGCTTCCCAAGCGACAAGCTATCATTTAACCCTGTAAAGCCTGATATATGAAATAATATATAGCCCTGAAAACACGTTATTTTAAATGGACCAGTTTATTGAGCCTATTCAGAAAAATATGTAGATGCATCAGGCTTTTTTGTCTCATATAGTCTGATATATGAAGGATAAAACAGCTTACTTTTATTCAGAGACTCAAATTGAATTTCAATTTGCAGCAGATGCTGAAATTTATATGATGAAATTATGATGCTTGTAATGTAAATCAATGAGATCTTTAGAATAGTAGAAGATACTGACATAAATTATGTAAATATTAGTGCTATCACTCTATATCTCCAATAATATGATAAATGATCCAAACATATAATGCAATGCTGATTGAGAGATGAAGAAAGATGTGAGATGAAGATCATTCCTCCGCTGAGGAACAGTGAAAGATCCTGATGATCAGATTTGAGACTAAAACATCTGGAGATATGACTGCAGTTATTCTGACACTTACTTGATCAAAATCAGTCCAGATTTGACACGAGAAGCACGTGAAGTTTGTACAATTACACTAAAAGAGCTATCGATCAGACGACCGAAGACATGCAGTGGATTTAACGCGGCAAGTTTGATCATGTGCATCATTAAAAGACATGCAAAATCTGTGTATGAAATATAATACAGCTGGATTGATATGGTTAGTCATGTAGATTAGCTGTGTTTTTAAATAAGCTGATACAATGCAAGCCAAGATGCCCAAAAAAGTCCTGTTAACAATCAAAGAATACAACGTAGTAAACGTTTAGGCAAAACTAGCGTATGTGATACTAAATGAGCAGCAGTGTAATGCACCGGCAGGCCAGGATGACTTCTTTAGCACAAAGGACAAAGTCAGCCTTGTGCCGAGGATCGGGCCGGACTAATGAAGTCGTAGCAGACTCTCGGGCTGATAGACCTGTTAATGAGCTCCACTCCTGTGATGGGAGACGGGGAAAAGGGATGTACCAGGTAGGCGCCGGATCATTAGCGTAATTTAAGCAGAAAAGGTCTTTGTTTCTCGCAGAATTGCCGGGGAGGCTGGGAAGGGACCTCGAGGCCTCTCGAAAGCATTTTGCTGGCGCGCACGCCGAGAATTGATTGTCTTTGTTGTGGTAATCTGAAATTAATTTGCACTTGAACCCATCTTTCTTCCAGGATCAATTTAAAACACTGTTATAATTATGTGAAACCGAGAGCAGACACTGATATGACGAGCAGGAATATTTTAAATCCCCAGGTACTTAACAGCCTTTTTTTCCCTGACTTATCTTGCGAGGTAATAAAACAAAACGTTCCTCGTGCATAGGCTTAAGGGAGAGGTATTTGCCGGAGGGGTAACAGTAATAACCGCTGTATTGCTTCACGTTTACCCGTGTACCCTCTCAGTAGGTCATCCCTTTCTTTCAAACATGCAAAACTCATGAAGCTCTGCGAGGACGGATGAATTCATCTCGCCTAATCGCGGTTTTAATTATAATAGGCATTTAAAATCTATTAGAGACTACCTGCTAATATCGCCAATTGATCTTGGTGGCGCATCCCTCTTGTTCCCAGCACGAGCTTTCTAATATCTTTATCAGAATGCTGCTAGTTTTCATCCCCCGATTGGTGCTTGTAGCGGGCAATCTCGTTAGCTTTATTCACACCATCTTGGGCAGTCTCCCGTGGCGCTGTCATGTAGCACGAGGTCATTGCCCAGGGCTGGGATTCTTGCCGGGCTCCTCGGGCGCTGAGAACAAGGCGATGGGCAGCCAGACAGACAGCTGATGGCATTAACATGCACAAACGTTCCCAGCTCACCACGAGAGAGGCCTTTGATTTCCACCGAAATTAACTGCATGCAAGATAAAGCTTATTTGGGGTGATTTCCCGTTTTTAGAGTTTAACATGCATGCTTTATTTCTTATGTAAACGTGCTTCTTAATCATTAACACTAGTTTAGAGCCACACTAAACATATTTTGAATTAAATGCAATCATGGCTTTTCTACATAGGATTTGCTTAATTCATAATTGCTTAATTATGTTGCTTGGCACAATTAACATTATGCTGTTACTGCCTCAGGAAAGCATGCACACTTTGAGCATATGGCATATGTCTGAAAAATTATAGTCAGAAAATTGAAGGTTATTGAACCTTTAGACAAATTATTTGATAAAAAATGCATATGTGTTTTAAGTTTTGATATAGTTATAATATAGAGCTCTGATTCGTTCAGAGGCCGAAACGGAACAAAAATATTACCTTTGGTGCGGATGCTGATATTTATATGGCCAAAGAGTCATATGAAATTATGATTGCTTGTTATGTAAATCAATGAGATCTTTAAAACAATATAGAAGATGCATTATATAAAGATAAGTGGTCAGGCTATATCTTCAGTAATATGTCTAAGTGAGATTAGATTGAAATGCTTAGCTTTATGATCAATCTCTATATTTTTGAAACATAGAATGCAATGCAGTTATTTACAGGGCTTATAAATCTGTGCATCAAATATGATACAGTAGGCTTTATAGGGTTAATGAGTCAAATTGGGATCATGACTATCTGCTGCATCCTCCACAACCTAACACTCAGAACATATTATTATTATTAGTATTATTATCCAATAGACACATATATGGATTTAAAAAGTGATAGTTCATAAATAATCATGCCATTCCTAATGTGTGTGTGTTTCTTTCCTCTGCAGAATGTAGCAGAAGATATTTTGAAGAATGTTGGTAACCAAATTTGTATGTTTTGTGACATTTCTCAGAATATCTTCTTTTGTGCTCTGCAGTCATATGGGTAAATGATGACTCTGATCATTTCTAGTTAAACTATCCTTTTAACCCATCAACACATCAGACTGGGCAAAGACTGTTAACAGTGTGTTTGATAGAGCAGGACTCCTCGGGGTTGTTTCCAGCTCTTCTCCTCTGACAGTGAGTATATATGTCATCCAAAGCAAGCTCTCCGTCTCAAAATCTGCACTGACATCAGCCGGTTTGCATCTTCATTTGTAATACACAAACACTTCTCAGTCTACATAACTCACATTTTGTTTCCACAATTCCTGCTGTTTTTAGCTCTGTATAATCAGGATGAATATGCAAACGGCTTTAATAATTAAACACTCCTCTGTTCATTTTTATATGGCGTGCTTGGGATGATTTGTTTGAATTTTGTACCAGTTTTGTTGTTTTATCTGCATATCAAACGCGTTTCCATCGAGATACACGAAGCGTGTGGTTGTGACACACAAGCTTGGGCTGTTGGGTCTGAGGTTGACCACATGCGCCTGTCTTACATCTCGTTGCCTCATTTCCAGGCGTAACGCCTCTCTTTTTGTCGTTGCCGTCTTGAAGCCGTCTTAGCGTCAGGGCTGAGCGTTTATCTCGTCTCAAACAGGTCTGCGGAGAGCGCTTCACCCTGATGATCATGCAAAACACAGAGCTTATAAAGCCAGCAGCCTCGCTCTGCTGATAACATCTGCCTTCAGTCTATCGATCGCCTGTTTTCAGGGGCCTTTGTTTCCGCCCTGAGTTTGCCACAGGACACCAGAAGTGACAAAAGATTGACACGAGGACCTCGAAATTAACTGCTGCTGGCCTATTAACAAGCCAACAGCGCATCTTGGCAAGAGTGAAATTCTTCAGAAAACAATGGAGGAGAGGGGGAGGGTGAGAGAGAGAGAGAGCAGCAAAACAAGCCGCTTAATCTTTTCTCTTATCTCGCAACTGTTGTGAGCCCTTCCAGGCAATTTTCTATTCAGGCTATTGATTTTTATCACCTCTTCTAAACCTCTATGACAGATTATTTTTCAAAGAACTAAAGCTACTTTTCCCACTACCCCGACCCATATATTGCTTCAAATGAATGATAAATAGAGAAAAAGTTTCAACTATTATGCTGAAAAACACTGTTTTTGATTAATCCTCCTGGAGCAGATTAGCTGATTCTCTTCTTCCCCTGTATTGCTGCTGCAGCTGCTTCCATAAACGAGAGAAATAAGCACCAAACCGGCTCATTTGCGATGAATTTACAACACGTGGAGTCTGGAGACGAGTGGAGTTTGGGGCGGTTTATGCGCTGTATTGAATAATAGGGGCCGCCGCTCATAGTTTTCTCTTTGACAGGGTTTGACAGGGTTTACGGGTCTATTAGAACTCTTTAGAGAGTGTTGTAAACTTAGACTTATATTCACACTGTATTTATTTTGCTTGGGTGCGGTAAATATCACTTTAACAGTCACTTGTCATGAAGTTTTTTTGTGACATGCTTTGGCACAGGCTGTTTTTGAAACAATCGGTGCGTTTTCTAAAATGGTAGTTTTGCTTCAGGACCAACAGTTTACATTGACATATTTTAATGCACAAATGTAAACAAAAAGTGGTCTTTGAATCAGAAATTGTATTCATATTACCATGAGTCGTATAGGCACATCAATATGCAAAAGATTCGTATCATATATAATAATTCAACACACAAAACACACAGTTGTTACATAAAACATATTGCTGTGAATTCATATTTAATGTAGTCTGTGTCATGTTTTTGTTCATTTGGGCTATCTATCTAATCTAGAGATTGTCTTTTTTACACATTAATAACTGTTAAGTGCATTTCAATTGATCTCCTAACAAGTTAGTTTTGCATTTTCATTGCTTTCATCTAGCGTTGTTTATTTCCCTTGCCACACCTGATGATGGACAATGACTATTTTTACCAGCTACAAAACAGTATGTGGATTATTGCATAAAAAACAAAAACACATGCAGGACAGATTGGGGATGTACATCTCATTGCATTTTGTTTAGTATATTTTATTATTTGGTATGTATTTATGTAATTGTGTTCATTTATTTGTTTGTTTATATACACACACACACACACACACACACACACACACACACACACACACACACACACACACACATATATATTTATATTATATTATTATATACAGTATATATGTAGTAGTTGTAGAAGTAGTAGTATTAATAATAGTAGTAGTGGTAGTAGTTGCAGTAGTAAAGAGTAGTAGTAGTAGTAGTAGTAGTTGTAATATTATTATTAATAGTAGTAGTAGTAGTTGTTGTGGTAGTAGTATTAATAATATTTGTATGTAGTTAGTAGTAGTAGTTGTAATATTATTAGTAATAGTAGTAGTAGTAGTTGTAATATTATTATTAATAGTAGTAGTAGTAGTAGTAGTTGTTGTAATATTATTATTAAGTAGTAGTAGTAGTAGTTGTTGTGGTAGTAGTATTAATACTATTAATAATAGTAGTAGTATTAGTAGTAGTTGTAGTTTTAGTAGTAGTTGTATAAGTAGTAGTATTAATAATATTAGTAGTAGTAGTAGTAGTAGTAGCAGCTGGTGTAGTAGTAGTAGTTGTTGTTGTTGTTGTTGTATTAGTAAGTAGTAGTAGTAGTTGCAGTAGTAGTAGTAGTAGTAGTAGTAGTAGTTGTAATATTATTATTAATAGTAGTAGTAGTTGTAATATTATTAGTAATAGTAGTAGTAGTAGTAGTTGTAATATTATTATTAATAGTAGTAGTAGTTGTAATATTATTATTAATAGTAGTAGTAGTTGTTGTTGTGGTAGTAGTATTAATAATATTTGTATTAGTAGTAGTAGTAGTTGTAATATTATTATTAATAGTAGTAGTAGTAGTTGTAATATTATTAGTAATAGTAGCAGTAGTAGTTGTAATATTATTATTAATAGTAGTAGTAGTAGTAGTAGTTGTAATATTATTATTAATAGTAGTAGTAGTAGTTGTTGTGGTAGTAGTATTAATACTATTAATAATAGTAGTAGTATTAGTAGTAGTTGTAGTTTTAGTAGTAGTTGTATAAGTAGTAGTATTAATAATATTAGTAGTAGTAGTAGTAGTAGTAGTAGCTGGTGTAGTAGTAGTAGTAGTTGTTGTTGTTGTATTAGTAAGTAGTAGTAGTAGTTGCAGTAGTAGTAGTAGTAGTAGTAGTAGTAATATTAGTAGTAGTAGTTGTTGTTGTTGCATTAGTAGTAGTAGTAGTAGTGGTATTAGTAGTAGTAGTAAAAGTAGTTGTATTTTATACAGCAATAGTACAAATACATTTTTTGTGTGGAAAACCGTTGGAAAACTTATATTTTGAAATGCTTATATTTTGTTATTTTATAGTATTTTATTTTTATTTGTGTTGTTATTTTGTAATTCTATTTTCTATTTTGATTGGTGAATTTTTAAATATACGTTATAAGTGACTCAAACTCAGTGCTTGCAGAAATAAAAAGATCACAGCACTTCACTATGAAACGCAATGTATAATACTACATATTTATATAATTACAATTCAGTCTTTGCAATTAAATAATTACGTTAAACCATATCACATTCTCAGGCAATGTTAGAGTTAATAAAAAAGTGACAGGCCAACTAGCGATTAACACTCTCATATAATCACCAACGCAGATTTGGACTAAATTTTGATGCTTAGGGGGTTCATTTTAGGCTCTGACTGCATGCGACCCTATCAGGAATCATGTTTGGGTTGAAAGCCACTGTTCTTAAAGCAGCATTTAAAATGCTAGAAACACTGACTGATACTCGTTGTATATCCACAAGCAAACAGACCTGCGGTCGCAGCACTTCACCACCTGATGTTTTAGTTTTCATCAAGCAGAGTGGCGTTGGTTATGAACATCTCTGTGCTCTCTACAGATGTAGTCCGTGACCCCGCCGGATTACCGCGCTGCATCAGCTGGCCTCTCCCTCAGACTCTGATGATTGCGAGGTTAGCTTGTCATGATTGGAGATTGTGCACATTCCCATAGATTTGCTGTCAGGCAGATCGGGGGGTAAGTGTTACTCCGGCTCTTGGCCCCTGATGCTGTGCTCTCGGCACACGGGCGTCAGACGGAGCGCGGATGATGACATGATGGATTACTCCAGTCACTGTCAGCCCAGTCAAAACCAGTCTGCCGCTGATAAGGTGCATGCTCACTCCCAACCCCAGGCTCTGTTTGTCTTATTGAGACAGCGGCACGAGGTGCGAGTGATTGGAGTCGTGTGCAATCTGCAGCGCATGAGTTTGTTGTCATTCATGAGCGGCTGAAATAATGAAACTGACTTCTGCATGGGGCTTTATTTTTTGGTGATACTTTTATAATCACACTGGTAGGTGTGGAAAGAAGATCTTCTTTTGAGCTTGGAGTGATTTTATTCTTGAGCATGCACATAAATTAACTACTGATGATTATCCTGTTGACAATTTCAGAAATGGACCATTAAAAAAATAAAATAAAATAACTTTTAATTTCTGAAAGTGCAAAGTGTAGCGGCAGACTTGTGATTATTGAAACAGAAACCAATGTAGGACGGGACTTGATTCGAAGCGTGAGCTGTTGATTGGATGTCGAGATGTGGGCGTGGCTCTCAAATGAATGCAGGATTGCAGCTGATTGTGGAGCAGTGAGATAAAGATGGACTGTATGATTGCAACACATATGGATGACTAAATAGTTCACATTCAGATTAATAACATGCATTTAGAAAAAATAATAATGGCAACTTAAAAAATTCTAAGCCACTGCTTCCATGGATCCACATATGTACAGTATTATATATATATATATATATATATATATATATATATATTATTTTTAATTGTTTTATATAACATGTGTTTCTCAAAATATGCATGGATGTGTGTGCATTCATATGTATACACAATAAATATGCACAGTACACACATATGTTATGTAAACACAAACTTTTATTGTGGATGTGATTAGTCGTTTGACTGCACATATTATTTTATGTCAGTGTGTGCTGTACTGTTATACAAATCTCTGATTACATTACGAGCATCAGAATTTCATCATATAAATATCAGCATCTGCAGCAAATTGCATTTTGTTGAGTCTCCGAATAAAAGTGAGCTGTTTTTCTTCCATATTGCATATTATATTATTGTATATGTATATATTTTTTCCTGAATATTATTTAATGTGCCATGAGGCCATATGATGAAATAGTGTGATTTTTCATGACCTCCAGAGGAAGAGACACAATGCTAAAGCAGCTCTTCACACCTCAGTAGTAATTACTCGCGTGGCCTGTCATTTACCGGCGCTTTGTGACACAACCTCCTGCCAAACTGTTTAGCAGTTAGCAGAAATATCAGATGTTGGCTGGGGTCACTGCAGCACGGAGCTTCAGTAAGCAGCGCTCGGAGTTAGATTGTTTTCACATTTATTTTAATTGGGTCTCACCAGTCCTCATCAGGGATTTGACCCCAGAAATGGGCTGTGGGGTCACTCCTGGCCGTCGTCTTTGAAGGCGAGCGCTCTCCCCATCACTCTGTGTGGCCTTGAATTGCAAATAGTTATAAAGCAGCATAATGAGCTCGGTGGCGCTATGTGTGCGCTTTGTCTCAGGCCCTCGGCACAGCCAAATGAGTTGCGATTACTCCGCTGAATTACACCATTATTTTCCGTTTCATCGCTGGAGTTTCGCATTATCGCTGCGTCTAGACACATGTTGCAAAGAAGGGTCTGATACTCTGAAGTGCATTACATTACTCACGCTAGATGCTTGCTGCTTCTTCTCTACTTAACATGAGCGACACAACAGTGTGTATTAATAAACACACCGAGATCACAACAATTAAATGATCCTGTGTGGCTCAGTGGTAGAACACTGCGTCAGCTGAGCGAAAGGTTGTGGGTTCGATTCCCAGGGAACACATGTACTAATAAAAAAAAAATTATAACCTGAATGCAATTGTAAGTCGCTTTGGATAAAAGCGTCTGCTAAATATGTAAATGTAATTAATGCTGCTTTGCTCTTTATAATAGTAGATTGGATCATGCACATTGAGTGCTGCACTTAATTAGCCCTTCATTCTGAATGCCTGCTTAATTACTGCAGTTGTTTTTACAATACAAATGCTAAATAATAAAAAAGGCATTTGCAGTTGTCTGTTGGTGGTGATTTTCAATCACATTTATAACATGTAAACGTGCGGTGCATGGTTAGTACGTCTATGTATTGTAAAATGCTGAATGCAACTACATAAATGTATTAGTTCATCTACTTTCTGTTACTTATTAAAGCTGGTTTTAATATTTAACACTTCTAGAAGTAAAATCCCATTGATTACTTATAAATAATTTGTGTATTTGTCTATTTTTCATAATGGTGCTTATTCTTTTCGAGACAGACCTACTTTTGTGTGCATGTTTGCATGTATGAATAAATTAATACATAAATATATAAAAAAAAAAAATCAAATAAATAAATAAAGCAATATTACAAGAGATTGTTTGCCAGTCATTTGAAAGGTTTTACTTCATTTTGATTTTATTTTATGATAATATATGCACCCCTCCCCTTTAAACATCTTTCCTATTATTATGAACATATTTATATTAATAATTATGATACATATTTTAAATAATTCCCCTTGAAAATAAAAAAATACATATTAACACATAAAAAAATATATACATTTTTCAAGTTGTAAATAAAATTAAGATTATTGGATTCCATTTTCAAAGTAAAAATTAATAAATATAAATAAACACACAAATGAATGGAAACACGTTGATGTTGTGCTGTTCCTAGTCATTTTAAATATTTCCCTTCTTGAATGTCACTTTTGCTTTGCTCTTTATGATATTAGATTCGATCAGATCACGCACCTTGAGTGCTGTGTTTAATCAGTGCTTAATTTGTGTCCTTAACGATCTGTCTTGCTCAGATTCGGTCTGATAGACGAGGAGAATGTCTATTATCTAATGCAGATGCTCGTCACACACATGTCCTGCTGCTCATCTGCAATCGTTGTAATCCTGTAAGCTGGTGTGTACAGAGGCTTGTTTTTGAATCTTGTGTTCGGGCCCCTGGGTAAGCAGGTGAGGGCCCCGAAGGCCTGATTGATATTCATGCCAGCGGGTCTCCCGAGGCCCCATTCGGCTGCTATTTACTAGTGTGTGTTTTCTAGATGAACTCTGGTGTTTTGAGAAGAATCTGTGACTTGTGTCATCGCTTTGTTGTTACTCACAGACTGTGTTGCTGCAGTTTATTATCATTTCATCCAGTTCTTATCTCCTGATGATTGTAGAAGAAAAGAGCACAGGCTTCTGAAGAGGAGATGATTCATGGACGTTAGTTATAGCTTACGGTGTTATTTCAGACACTATATCATTTTGAGCTTAACTCAGTTTAAACCAGCTACACAGTTCCTTAATAATGTTACATACATACATATACATAGATATTCATATACATATACATGCATACATTCATATAAATATACATACATATATGTACATATACATATACATACATACATACATACATATACACATACTTACACATATACATATACAGTACATATACATACAATATATATATATATATATATGTTTGTGTGTGTGTGTGTGTGTGTGTGGTGTGTGTGTGTGCGTGTGTGTGTGTGTGTGTCTGTGTGTGTTTGTGTATCTGTGTGTGTACATGTTTGTGTTTGTGTGTGTGTGTGTGTCGTGTGTGTGTGTGTGTGTGTGTGTCTGTGTGTGTGTGTGTTGTGTATCTGTGTGTGTTATGTTTGTGTGTGTGCTGTGTGTGTGTGTGTGTTTTGTTTGTGTATCTGTGTGTGTATATGTTTGTGTTTGTGTGTCTGTGTTGTGTCTGTGTCTGTGTCTGTGTGTGTGTGTGTGTGTGTGTGTGTGTGTGTGTGTGTGTGTGTTTGTGTATCTGTGTGTGTATTTGTTTGTGTGTGTGTGTGTGTGTGTGTGTGTGTGTGTGTGTGTGTGTGTCTGTGTGTGTGTGTTTGTGTTCTGTGTGTGTAATGTTTGTGTGTGTGTTGTTGTGTGTGTGTGTGTTGTGTCTGTGTGTGTGTTGTGTGTGTGTGTGTGTGTGTGTGTGTGTGTGTGTGTGTGTGTGTGTTGTGTGTGTGTGTGTGTTGTGTCTGTGTGTGTGTGTGTGTGTGTGTGTGTTGTGTCTGTGTGTGTGTGTGTGCTGTGTCTGTGTCTGTGTCTGTGTCTGATGTTCGTGTGTGTGTGTGTGTGTGTGTGTGTGATGTCTGTGTCTGTGTCTGTGTCTGTGTCTGTGTCTGTGTCTGTGTCTGTGATGTGTGTGTGTGTGTGTGTGTGTGATCTGTGTGTGTGTGTTTGTGTATCTGTGTGTGTATATGTTTGTGTGTGTGTGTGTGTGTGTGTGTGTGTGTGTGTGTGTGTGTGTGTGTGTGTGTGTGTGTGTGTGTGTGTGTGTGTGTGTGTGTGTATGTTTGTGTTTGTGTGTGTGTGTGTCTAAAGAAAGTATACAGTATATTCTTAAATGTAAGGTTGAGGAAAGTTTTCATATTTTTATTCAAATGTATGCATTCTGTGATAACAATGTTCACATGTTGCTGAAAAGCCTTTAACACTTACAGCATGTATTGTGACAACATGCCCCACTATTTAGAGTCTTCATGTAATCAGATTTACATAAACATAAACATTTTAGAACTTCAACTTGTAATTTGATTGTATTACATTTTGAAATTCTCATAATCCGATTAGATTTACTTTGACAAATTATTCATGCAAAAGCAGTGAATTATTCATAATTTGTTTAGTTTCCACAATTGTTTTTCATTTTCATGAACCTATTTTGGAAATTTTGATGTAATGTTTAATGCAATTCAAAAAAAACAAAAAAAACAATGACATCTATAGTCTTTCTCTTTGTGTTTTAATGTAATTATGGTGCAATAATATCCTATTTAAATCTGATTTCAAAAGTAATTTAAAAATACTGAGATTGTAATATCTCAAATATGTAATTCAATAGATTACACAACTAACCACAATTGTTGTCGTGTAATTTGTAATCAGTAACGGACTACAATGTGTAAGTAATCTATCTTTTGATTACCTCTTTATTAAGTCATTGAATACGTGTTCTAGTTTATTTTGCTTCTGATGACATAATAACATATTCCCTGTTATAAACAACCATCACACTACATCAGACTGAAGCACTGAACTCGTCTAATTCAAACTGAAGGGTTTGCGAGCACATAGGTGGAGTTGCTGCAGTTGTGTGTTGAAGCCCAGTTGTTGTATATGGCAGCATCTGCATCAATTACAGAGAGCGTTGTCAGTGTCAGGCACCAGATTCTTGTTTGTTTGGTTGTAGCCGATGTTGTTTCCCCCACCAGACTATTCCTCTGTGTTCCTGTGATTGCAGCCCTTGTCAAAGGACGGACAGCGGAAGAGCATTGAGAGCGAAGCGCGCCTGCTGCATGCCAGCCTGAGCCATGTTAAGCTCTCTTTAGTGGCTTGGAGACATCAGCAGTGGCCCAAAACAGCAGCTCCTCAAAAGCATTCACATGCATTTCATGCCCGACTGCCTCAAAAGTGCTGCTCTGAAATCGACACCTTATTTGATGTCCTCCTGCTCGCTGTTAATTGAGAAGAGCATCACTGACCCTTTTGATCGTCCGCACAATCCCCGAAATGCCCAAGTCTGCTAAATCGCTCCGTGGCCGATGCTAAGCAGTCATATGAAGTGTCTCACTCATTTTTTTTCTCCCCCGCTCTCTTCCCAAACTCTCTTTCTTGCTGTTGGTTTATGTCCAGACTCCACAGAAATAAGAGATGACAGTTGTTACAGATATGCTGGTTTAATTACTTGTCAGCTTATAGCCGATATCTTGGCTGGCCAATGTGGAAGCTTAACTTTTTCCCTTCTAGTAGCTTAAAGCATGACCAGCCTCCAGTGCTTTAGTATTTAGCAATAAAACCCAGGAAATCTGGAAGATAAAAACATGAACAGCTTTTCTAATTTTATGGGGACGAGTGGGCAGTTTTCTGTCACCGCTGGAATTGGCTTTCTCTCCCTCTGTTCCTTTGGCGTGATAGCGAAAGAAAGAGGGGGAGAGCGGCTGAAAGCAAGCTCACGGTGCGAATGAAATTACATCATAAGTGGGGTGCATCGCTGGAGTACAGAGAGGCAGACTATTTCTTTTGGTTGGTGCTGAAGGAGGCTCGCTGCTGCAGCCGTGCTAAGTGCGTTTGCAAATTGATAGATTTTCTAGAGCCTGCTTTTGGACGCACGCCACATTCCTCTCTCAAATCCCTTCAGAAGTGTTCAGCAAAACACTACTGCTTCTATCGCTTGCTCAAAAGGCTTTGTGTGAACCGGTGCAAATGCAAAATACAGTTTGTGCGAACAAATTCATTTTAAAGGTGCAAGTGTACAATGTCTTTGGCTCTAGTGGCACTTGAAGGAACTGCAGTCCCTTTGTTTGGGTGGACTTGAGTCATACTATCGGTTTGACCGAACAATAGCTGGCTGTTTGGTGCAGAATGGACTTGTGTACTTGATCTTACTAATATTCAATGATATTTATAGCATGCATACCTCAGCCTCCTCACCTAGGCAGGTGCTCTTTGGTTTAGTAAGTCTTTGCATTGGATGTGCATAGTACATAAATGTATTACAATTTAGTTAATTTGTTTTCTGTTAATTATTAACGCTCGTTTAAACAGCACAATTCAAGGTAACAAGGAACATTATCGGAACATTCTGGCAAGGTTCTGTCAAAGTTATGAACAAACTTATTATTATTCAGTAACATTAATAGAGCATTCATTCAACGTTATCTGGTCTTTAATAACATTCTCAAAAATGTTATTTATTCACTGTTCATGGAACATTTTATTTCTGAAATGTTTTTGTTGGATGCTCATATAACATCGTACTACTCCTTTCAAAAGAAGTACTTCCAGAGAACATCCAAAAATAACATTCTAAAAAAGTTACACTTTAAGAAATTACTTTTTTATGATTATTAGAAAAAAATTATTAGAACATATGTTTGTTAGCTGGGAAGTCATATAGTCTAATAATTTCTCAAAACATTAGCACAATAATGTTATGTATATGCCATTCGCTATTCGCCATTCGTTTTATTTATTTTTATATTTTAGTTGGATGTTCATCTAATGTTTTTGTTTTAATGTTACCAGTTTCAGAACGTTCAGAAAACATTAGAAGTAGCATTCCCATAATCGTTGCAAAACTATCAAATGGAATGTTCCTCGTTAGCATAATTCAAAGAATATTTTAGGAGAACTGTTTCTGGAAGCAAGGCCGCTGTAGAAGCGGACGTTCAGCGTTCCTCTCTGTTCCTCTCATGCTTCAGTTTCCTTCAGATGTGTTAATCTGAGGGAATTTTCTCTCGGTTTTCCTTTACCTTCAGGAGGCAGAGAGAGACGCTCCGTGTGCTAAGCTAGTGTGGCAGCGCTGGCTGCTTTAGTAATTAGCTCTGCAAATGTAAGTCCACAAATGTTGTGTCACCAAATGAGATTGTAATACAGCGAACAATGTCGTCCATTTGTTTTGGGTGTTTTCTGCAAGTGGCCAATCGCTTTATTTTGCATTAAGGCAGGCAGCAGGCAGCAGTTTAGTTAATTTTAGGAACAGCATGTCTGTACAGGCCCACACAACAGAGAGAGAGAGAGAGAGAGAGAGATCCATTGTTCATCTGTCCTTCTCTCTCTCCATTCCACACCATCATACATACTTTCCTTTCAGCTCCAGCAGATTATTGGTTACTATAGTTTCAGCGCTGCTCGATTCATTTCACGCTGTCAGTGGGATGTAGAGGTGCACTAAAATGAATTCTGTACTGGGAAACTTCACACTAAATTACTTAGTCTTTCATTATTTAGTCAACCTCGGTTGATCTATGTATCTGTTAAAAACACCACATATGGGGTTTGTAGAGTATGTGCTACTGCTTTTTGAAGTCATAATAGCTGTATTTGAAGAACAGACCAAACTTTAGATCATAATTCAATTATAAACTTATGTCTGATATATTCATTTAAGAGCTGCAGCAGAGCTTGTGTTTGAATAACGGCTTAAATACAGTGTGTTTCTGTTATTTACACCAATATTAAGAAGACTTGCATTTGTGTCCTAAATTAGTTTAAATAAATAAATAGATGCCATATGCAGCAATAACTTAAACCAACAAAAAGTAATGCAATTATTAAACCAAATGTAATTATTAGTTCATCAAAGGTTGTTTAATCAATGCCTAACCAACAAATCTGAGATAAGTAGTTGTGTATTTTTTACTAAAAATAGATAACTAAATTATTATTATTATTATCAATGTGATATATATGTGTCCCTGGAGCACAAAAGCAGTGTTAAGTCACTGGGGTATATGTTTAGCAATAGACAAAAATACATTGTATGGGTCAAAATTATCAATTTTTCTTTTATGCCAAAAATCATTAGATACTAAGATCATGTTCCATGAAGATATTTTGTAAATTTCCTACCATAAATATATCAAAACATAATTTTTGATTAGTAATAAGCATTGCTAAGAACGTCATTTGAACAACTTTAAAGATGATATTCTCAATATTTTGATTTTTTTGCACCCTCAGATCCAGATTTGTTTGGACATTTTTGAGCAAAGGTTTTCCAAAACACAATTTTCAGTTATTTTAGTGAATACATCATCACAATTTCTGATGTTTGTGTTCACCGTGGAGTACTGAGCCGATCCAGATGTGGAGATATGATTGACATCTGATAGACAACTAATATTTCATCAGACTTCTTTTGATAGGAAGTCCAGAGGAACGGTTTGGGAAAGCAATCCTCCTGGACTTGGTAAAATCATGCTCCAGTGAGCAGACGATCATTGTCTCATCTCCCATAAAGAATCGGACAGATTTCAAACCCCATCATGAGATCCAAGAAGCTTCGGCATGAGTGTGATTGCTGAGTAGAGCCACTCGTGTCATGTTGTTTCACATCTTTTGTGTGATATTATAGTACCGAGGCCATAATTTGCCCACGTGTGTCACACACACACCAACACTGGAGTGGATTATGAACATAATGGAGCTGCTTCACTGAACAGTAAAGGGTTTTCTTGTAATAATTGCTTTTCTTTACTGCTGCCATTTAAATGGGTTTAATATGGCCCATAAAGCAGGACAGTGTGTGTGTGTGTGTGTGTGTGTGTGTTTGCCCTCTAGTCCTCGTAAAAAAACCCCGCTCTGTGATCTTTCAATTTACATGAGCTCATATATTAACACAGGAGCTGATGTCAGAGTCGGTCCTTCTGAAGAATTTTATCCAAATACGAGTGCATAAAAAGACAGGTATATCCAGATGCCACTTTTCAAATATTGAACGCCCTGTTGACATGCAGTAGCTGGATGTTACAGTAATTGAATGATTGTGGTAAATTCAGAACAGAGACACTAGTGTTCTGTGTTGACTATATTATACCATACCTAGACCTTTTTAATAGTGTACCATTTAGGTATTAATATAGACAGTTCACCAACAAAATGAACATTTGCTGTTAATTTACTCATCCGCAGGCCATCCAAGATCTAGGTAACGTTTGTCTTCAGTAAAGAAGATTTTTAGCTGAAACCGTCATCCTTGGTGATTCATAAAATGCTAGTCAATGGTTACTGGCACTTTGAGAGTAAAAAACAAAAGAAAAACACATATCAGGCAAGACAAAATTAATACCTGTAGCTCCTGATGATATATTGAGGTCTTATGAAGCAAAACGATCAGTCTGTGCAAGAAGCTGGACATTATTTACAACATTATAGCCTGTAATCCAGGACCAAACATGTTTTAATGTGTGAACCGGACATCGCTCTGGACCGTTTGCCTGAGGCTCTGGATTACAGGTAATAACGCTGAAAATAATGTTCAGTTTCTCACACAGACAGATCATTTTGCGTCATATGACATCAATATATCGCCAGGAGCCATGGGTATTCATTTTGCCTAGTGTATTATTTTATTAAATGTTCTTGTCTTATGTTCTCTTAGGAAATTACAGGTACTCTACAAATACTCTACAAATTGTTAACAGCCAACCCTTAATACATGTTAGAGTTTTTATCTTAAACTTTAAAACCTTTCTAACTTGTTAGAAGTAACTTGTTACTTGCACTGAAAATAGTCAAAGAGGTTGGAATGGTGTTTAAACACCACCTTTATTAAATATATAACATGTGCACTTTAAATAAGTGCATTGATGAATATGAAGCACACATATTGTATCAAACTGCCCACATTACTTAATACTTTAGCACCTGGTTAATTAGAAAAAAATCTAGACAATCTTGATTAGAGAAAATCAGGTAATAGCACAAAATTGCAAATAAATATCAATGTCTAACAGAATGTGCATATTGTAGTTCCTGGTTCCGAATCACATTACTGTTTGATCATTTACATCTGCTCTTCTTCTTTCCTGGTGGGTGTTTTGTGTTTCACACAGGACCCACTGCTTGGCTTCATCTTTTCCACTTGGCTCGGTCTGTGATGTCCTCCGAGGTTATGTCCACTGCCTGCATGTCCTCCATGATGCTGTTCATCCACCATTTCTTAGGTCCTCCTTAAAGTCGCAGCCTCCCATGTCGATGCGGAGTGCTGTTCTTGCCACAAAGTCCTCGTTACTATGCATGACGTGGCCATACCACCTAAGACAGACTTCTCTCAACTTCGCTGTGATTGTGGCAAGTCTTTCGCCTGATATCCTTGTTCATTACGTAATCATGGAGGGTTATCCCAAGCATCCATCGGAGTATCTTAATTTCCATCGCATGGATGCCTAGCTCATGTGATTTGGTCGTGGGCCAACATGCAGCTCCATAGAGCGTAACTGGGTGCACAACGGTCTTACAGACCTTTACCTTCGTGATCTGGGATTTTCTTATCACACAGGATCCCAGTGACCTGTCTCCACTTCATCCAGGCCACGTTAATTCTTGCTCGGTTATCGGGAATGATCGGGAATGGTGTCACCGTCTGAGGCAACCAGGGACCTAAGGTATTTGAAACAGGCAGATTCTTGGCCATTGATGCATATAGTGCTATTGGTTTGGGGGCCACATTCAAGGTACTCCGTCTTTGCATCATTTACTTTGAGCCTGTTTTCACTTCGCCAGTTGTACCATTGCTGCGCTTGATCCTCAAGGGCCTTGCGCTTTTAATCCGCTAGAGTGATATCATCAGCATAGAGGGGTGTCCAGGGATGTGGTCTTTGGGCCGTCACATATCCATGCAGAGGATGAACAGCAGGGGTGAAAGAGCTGACCTTTGATGGATGCCGACGGTGATGTCAAAGGCTGGTGATCTTCCGGCTGGGCATCGGACCACGCTTGTGGTGTTACGATATAATAATTGATCCCAACTTACCTGCTCTTCTGGGGCACCATGGAATCTTAGCCCTTGCCCGATGAGGTCATGATAAACGCTTTCTCCAGGTCCAGAAAGGCCAAATGCACTGTGTTGTTTTTCGATCAGCAGCTGGACAGCATGGATGGCGTCGGTGGTGCCGAAACCGCACTGATTGGATGTGACGTGACAATGCTTCGAAGGTGCTGTTCTAACACTCGTTCAAAGATCTTCCTTTTGTGGCTCAGTAATCGTATTGGCCGGTAGTTTGCACACTCGCTGACGTCCCCCTTGCCTTTCCATGTTTGCTTGTCAATTAATTTCTGGCCTGGTTTGTTCTTGCCCATGATCGATTCTGCCGCATGGTGAATATTGTCCACTGCCCATTTCCAAATAACTTCCACTGTTTGATCGGGGTCCACTGCAAAGTCGGCCACTTAATTTTCCACCACTTAATTTGCTCAGAGCATGTTGTTGGCTTCCTTGTCTGACGTAGTTGGTCCATTTGTATGTCTAGCACCAGGAGACAATGTTGGGGTGCAACGCCGTCAGGAGGTTTCATGAAGCATCTTGAGACACAGTTCTTCTGGATTTAGTCAGTCTCAGTTTGTTCTGTTTCATCATTTAATTCCAGACTGATGATGATCAGATCAGATATAAAACTAATCTCACTGGATTATTAAAATGAATGGCTAAATTAATGTTTGGAAATGTAAACTGATATTTTCTACTGCCACACTATAGCACAACATAGAACTAACTGACTTAAAACCATTTTTAGCTGCTGAAAATACTAGTTTTCTAATCATTTTGGCCACCACTGTATAACCCAATGGGCATGTCGTACCACCTGTCATTGAGGACCCCCACCGTTGGCCAAGGACCATTAAAGTCCTTGTTACCAGCCGATACCACAAGGAGGTGGTGGAAGGGTTTCATAAGCCAATTACTGCTGTTCTGATCAATAGAAAAAGTATGCAAACATCTATTTAAAGAAAATGCTGTTTGCTTTGCATAAGATTAATTGCACAAGGCAGACAATGAGAATAAGTTTGCATGTTATAATAAGACTAGTTTATATTAAATGACAATGACTGATTATGGCCTGGTCACACTGAATAATGTGTGTTAGTGAATAAGATGCAGGTTGTTTTTTTGTTGTAGTTATTGTGATATAAATTGTGCACACACTGTTAAGTGAAAATCAAAATTAAATAAATGAAATTATAAACAGTGTTATAAGGGACTGCAGAACATGTGCTGTAGATTTTAATATCACCAAATATTTTCTTCAAGTATTGCATTGGATTATTTAAGCATGTACATCATTTCAGCAAGACATGCATTAAAACAGTGGTCTATTTAGGTTCTGTTCTGTCTCTTTCTCTCAGATTAGCCTTCCCTTCCGGCCACGATTGCTATTTAGACAGCCATCTCACAGTTGTTTACAGTATTGATTTAGTTAGTGAGTGATTGGGGTTGGAGGGGAATTAAAACGGCCATCATCACAGCTGGCCCGAGGCCGGGAACTCTGTGACCGATCATGTGTTTAAACGCCCTGCTGCTCCTCAGGAACACACCACACAAACACAGAGTCTCGAAATGGCATTATTTGTGTGATTCATTTGCCTCACTTGGACATCCTCATGAAAATGTATCATGCTTATATTTCAGTTATATTATGGCACTGTACCAGTTCCTAGTATTAATGTGCTGAGGCCAAATACAGCAGCAATCAGTCCTGTTGCTCTCACAGGACAGACAAACAAGGTGAACAACACATTTAGTATAATCAGGACACTATTATAGCTTTTGGTAGGGTTTTGAATCAGTTTTGTATTTATATTTTCATTTTCATATTAGTTATGTTTTATTTTTTTTCGTGTTTTGCAATATGTATATATATATATATTTGAGTTTTGCCTTGGAACAAGCTGACATAAGACATTTTTATATATTTTATTTAATTTCAGTTTAAGATTATTGTATTTCAAGTTATCATTATTATTATTATTATTATTACATTTTATGTTACTATACATTTTTACGTTAGCTATTATTAATCTCTCTTGAGATTGACTATACTGTTTCGTTTTAGTTGTATTTAAATTAGATAAATGCAAGTATTAGGACTTAATTTAATACAATTATTTAGGCAATCAAACAAACACACACTCAGTCAAACACATCAATAAATAACATCCTCGTCATTTGAGGACTTTTCTCAACAAATATTGATTTACTAAATTATTAATTAGATTTTTGATTATTTAATCAATTTGAATCAGTTGACTGCCCTGTAGATATATCTGAGTCCTAACAAAACCACTACCTCTACATCTAATCGTCTCCACTCACAGCTCACCAAACCTAGATCAATGCACCATCATAATAACTTTCCACAAATGACCAAAATAGCATAAGATTTGTTCATAGTCTCATATACGCTGTATTCCAAGCATTGTGGAGGCATTCAGTAACGTTGTGTGGGAAACAGAAATACATGTAACAGCATTTAAAGATGTATACTTATGCATATTGATATGTTATGCTCTCTAATCCACTCAGTTAGATGGAAACATCATCTCTTAAT
The DNA here is from genome assembly GCA_027422435.1 of Schizopygopsis pylzovi. NCBI lineage: Eukaryota > Metazoa > Chordata > Actinopteri > Cypriniformes > Cyprinidae > Schizopygopsis > Schizopygopsis pylzovi. Next base: position 6,531,840 of record CM049823.1, on the reverse strand, counting down.
TGATTTTGATACATTGCTGAGCATTTGTGTTCAATGGCCTCCATTGGTTCCCGCTGTTCCTCCAGCTTCCACCTCCAGCCTCTGAAGATCACGGCTCAATACGCCATGTGTCATTTGCCTTATTAAGGGCTTAGCCACTAATTGCATTAGGCATATTAGCATGTAAGCATTTAAGGCTTCTCAGTCACCCTAAAATGGGATTTTCCAGTCAGCAAAGAGCACATTTAGGCCAAAAAGCCATTTAATTTTGCTGCACACTGAACGTGGACATTTAGCAACTAGAAACACATTCCTGATAGAAATATTCCTTCATCGGTCAGTCATTATATCCACTATAAACTATGCTTATATTATGAACATGCTTGTGTTTTTTTGAAACGTATTCAATTTTTTTTTTTTTTTTTTGCATGTATGAATATAGTAGACTAAAAAAATCTTGTGCTGAATTTTTTTTTTACATTTTTTATTATACTGTCAATTTTACAAAAGACAAACAAGGTAGAAACTGATATTTTGAAAACTGTAAAACACATATAGAATAAAATATATGGCTAAGTATTGCACTTTAGGGATGCACCAGATGTTCAATTCTGAAAAAATTGTACCGAACAATGGTGTGACACGGTCAAACAGAGGTGTGCACTAATACAGCAAACATGTTGAATGAATGAATGAATGAATGAAGCATTTATAAAGCGCTTTATTGTGTATTGTTGTACACCCAAGGTGAGAAGAGAACTCAGGTGCTGGTTACTGTCAGAAAAGTGAAATCGCGAGCTGTAGAATGTAATGTTTTCTAATACATGCACAAATTGCATGTATTCTAGTCTCGGATAGCCAGACCTTTAGACTGACAGCTGAAGGTCTGGAATAGATGACAATCTTCATTGGTCAAGGCTCGTCCATGAATGACATGTCAAACAACCAATCACAGTTCGTTTCGTTCAGCATCATGTTTCGGGGGAGTGGAAATGTCGCCACAATAACAGACCGGACATATTTTAAAGATACTATGCCACAACCTTTAAATATTTCATATACTTTTGAAAATCCAGCGTTGAATTGATCCTGATGAGTATCTGTCGTCACAGTTGTAAACACGACGGTTTTCTTCTTTCGTGAGGGGGGTTTGGCGCCACAGCATCTTTGTTTCCAGGCGGGACGTTAAAGAACGTGACACACACGTCTCCCGGAAGTCCTGTATAATTCAACCAATCCGACGATGACTTCGACACACCTGAAGTGTTTCCAGATAAGAGTACCATATGCACCAGACGTTAAGCCAACGGGCCGTGGACCCCGAGACTACATGTCTTCCTGCACTAGCTCATAAGCCAGGGTACAAAGCTCGAGGAAAATCTGCGCTGAAACACTGTTACTCGTAAAAATATTATTACTATCACTACTGTTATTATTATTACTGTTATTATTATTATTATTATTATTATTATTATTATTATTACTGTTATTATTATTATTACCGTTGTTATTATTATTATTATTAATATTATTATGAGTATTATTATTATTATAATCACTACTGTTATTATTATTATTATTAATAAATATTCTGTTTTCCTTGTCTCTTATTTCTTGTAAAATTATCATAAGATTTTGAAAAATACTATATAAATAAAAAATAGTTGTATTGTCACTACTGTTATTATTATTAGTATTATTATTACTGTTATTATTATTATTATTATTATTAAATATTAAGTTATACTTGTATCCTATTTCTTGTAAAATGATCATAAGATTTTGAAAATATTATATAAATAAAAAAATATTATTATTATGACTACAGTTATTATTAATATTATTATTATTATTAATAAATATTAAGTTTTCTTTGTCTCCAATTTCTTGTAAAATGGTCATAATATTTTGAAAAATACTATATAAATAAAAAATATTATATAAATACAAATGTTATTATCACTACTGCTATTATTATTATTATTATTATTATTATTATTAAATATTCAGTTTTCTTTGTCTCCTATTTCTTGTAAAATGATCATAAGATTTTGAAAATATTATATACATAAAAAATATTATTATTATGACTACAGTAATTATTATTATTATTATTATTATTATTATTATTATTATTACTGTTATTATTATTATTATTATTATTATTATTACAGTTTTTATTATTATTATAATTATTATTATTATTACCGTTGTTATTATTATTATCATAATTATTATTATTATTATTATTATTATTATTAAGTAAGTTGCTCAGCAACATTTTTATGACATTTTACATGGCATGGATGTTACAATTTGATGCAAGCGACAAACATCTTCCCAAATTCATAATGAGAATAATTTATAAATCCGCTTTTGTTCTGTAAAATAAAATACAATTAAGAATAATAATGATAATAACAATTACAACTGCTCTATTAATGCATTTGTTACAACATCACACATAGTATTCAAATTTTGATCTGTAATTGTTTCTAATGTTTTAAAATAATTATCTTCTGCTCAACAATGCTGCATTTATTTGTACAGTAAAAATAAAAAAAATAAAATTTATAAAAGTGGTCTCAAAAAAAGCCAACAAAAATGATTTTACTAACTTATTAATTTTCAGTTAAATTGTGCTAGAATGGTAACTAATTAACGTTAAATATTTTTAAATTATTTTTACAGTAAAAAGCACATTTTGGATATTTAATTTATGCAATGGTGAAAAAACGACAAAATACATGGGGGAAACATATCCGGCCCTCGGTCTAATGTTTCATTTTGTAATTATTATTAACATAATTTTCTGAATATACCATGCAAAGTAAGTCTACTTTTTATATGACGCATGATACACTTAATATTACTAGTAGAATGCCTGATTCCAAGTAAACGTACAAATTACTTAAGTACAATTGACTGATTTGTAAAGGCATAATTGGCAAGTTGTATGTAAATTAACCACATGTAAGGTTTATTTTAAAATAGTCTATTTGATTTTGATTAAAAAAGTGAATATTAAGAAATCAGTTCTTTCATATTAGATCCAAATGATTTGACATCACCTTATATGTTTATTTCATCATGACACTGTGATAAAAGAATATACTTTTTAAAGTTGTGAGTTTAGTATTTAATGCATTCCTGCATGATGTATTCTCTGAACATGATGGAGTCTCTGACATAAGTTCCCACAGGGGAACCGCTTTAATCTGAAACACACTGGGAAAGTTGCTAATCGGCAGTTGTTTTCTTAGCCTGCCATAACTAGTTAGTGTGAATCAGTAAACATGTGGCATTGGTAAAGTCCTGCGCATCTGTGCCCTGTGCAGTCTTTGAGACGACACACAGAGTTGCCTCGTGAAATCAAACCCAGTGACTGAATTCTCCGCGGTCGCGAGGTTAAGCTTTTGATCTGAGCAAACAGATTCTTTAAAGGCAGACGCAAAATAAGGGCAGATAGGACTAAATGAATGCGTGTTTGCATTCACTCTTACCTTATTTCCGTCGAGCGTGAGCCTTTGATGTTCTGTCTGTTCTCAAGCACTCTTAGAGCTGTAAGCTGAGAGAGATCCAGACTCATGCATTCACACATGTGCTCTGATCCAGATCCTCTCCATCTGAACATCTACAGCATTCAACTGAATCATGTTGCCTCTTAAGATACTTTGTTTCAGTTCTAAGGCGTTGTTACGTGTGTGTGTGTGTGTGTGTGTGTGTGTGTGTGTGTGTGTTAGATGTATTTGTAATTGTGTGCGTTTAAAAATGAATTTTGTTTGTGATCGTTGTGTTTGTGGTTATGTATTTATTTAGATTGTGTTGTTAGTATATTAATAAATTGTTTTGTGTGTCAGAATTAATATTTTTTTGTCAAAAAAACTTTTTCTTTTTTTTTTAATAAATTAATTTATTTGTATAAAATAAAATAAATTACAAGAAATTGTGCATCCATACAAACAAGCAAACCACATTTTAAATCACAGTTGTACATTTTTCAGATTTCCCAAATGTTATGTCACCCCTTGAAAGTTTGCAGAGGCTCCTGGATAGAAACAACTGAGCTACACTGTGTAATAAATGACTGTTGTCCCAGTTATGCTTTGTCGCATCAGTTTAGATTTGTTTTCCATTAATGCCCGGCTGCTGATCATTCGTTGCATAAACCTTGTCTATAATACACTCTTAAAAATAAAGGTGCTTAAAAGGTTCTTCACAGCGATGCTACAGAATTACCATTTTTGGTTTAACACAAAGAATCATTTAGTCAAATAACATATCTTTCTTACCTTCTTATAACCTGAAGAACATTCTTTCACCACAAAGAAGCTTTTGTGAAACAGAAAGGTTCTTCAGATGTTAAAGGTTCTTCTATGGCATCGTGAAGCACCTGTGTAGGCCACAACAACAACAACAACAACAAAAGAATGAGCCATGTGTGTTTTTCAGGCCTTGAGCGTCTTCAATTCCACACAGAGCATGAGTTTAAACATTCTTCTGTTTATACACTTAACAAAGCGATGCAAACAAAAGCTGTATTTGGGTTGGTGTTGCTGGTTACTGTTTCACCCTCGTGAACATGGCCGTGACAGACTCTCATACGGACAGGAGGATCTGTCGGGCTCTGGCAGAGCGCAGAGGGCTCACGTTTCACTTGTGGACGATTCCAGATGAGTCCCCTCCCTGACTCTGTCAGAGCCGGTGATAAATGAGGAGCGGGACCGGCCTCTCTGTTTATTTAGACCTCTTGTTTCTGACATAGTCCTGCTCAAATCCAGCGCTGAAGTATCTGCTATTAAAACACAACCCGACCTGACAACAAGCGGTCCTCTGGGCATCGGACTGGAAGGGGAACCGCGGCAGCCGACTGTAGCAGACTTTCCAGTACATTAGGAGTCCATGAAAGATCTGACCAGGGCTTCGGCCGCATCCAAACATATGGAAAAGCACTAGACCTCACTCTCGCAAGATCCCGCTCTATTTTTCCAAGGGATTCGGTTCCTAAGAGAGACGAATGTGAGCCGGAGGGCCCGGGACATCGCAGCTGCCTGGAGCTTTGGGCATGCGTGTCCTTATAAATAATTGTTTCCTGTATGTCAAATCCACTTTTCACTGAACACAGGAGAGGCCTGGCTATGGCTTGGGCTTGTAAAACATCTCAATTCTCCAATCCGGCGAGGGAAGGCCGGAGGTTTGAGCGCCGCCAGTTGTTGCTCAGGTCAAGACGGTCCACTTACAATCAAACCAAAATTAATTCAGACACCTTCTCACATTATCACAGTTTATCCACTTAAAATAGTAATACAGTATAACAAGAACTGAGTTAAACTGTGTCAGAACAAATTCATCTTAATGTGAGATTACTTTGATAGAGAGGTATGTAATGAACTGGGTTGAATAGCTGTCAGCTGTTAAATTTAAGTGCACGATTTAGCTCAACCAATTATCATGCAATGCTTAAACATGCTCAATCTGTGGTTTTAAAAGTGCATTATAAATTAAAGAAAAATGTTACTCTTTATGTTGACAGTCCACTTTAGATATGCTACTAACTATAAGTAACTTTGCAACTACATGTCATCTAGTTCTCATTAATTAGTGTACTCTCAGAGTAGACTGTTCGTTTAGGTTTAGGGTTAGTAGAATTAGTTGACATATACTTGCTGAGTTTCTCATAGTACGTTGTGCACCCAATGCTAGAAGATATTAATCAGACAGTCTACTAACACTCTAATGACTGCTAGTTGACATGTAGTTGCAAAACTGTTAGGAGAATGTCTAAAGTGGACTATCACAATAAAGTGTTACCAACAAAATAATATGCTCTGGTCAAAGTGTCTGAATAATGTTTGGTCCTAAATCATTATCAATTGTACTGGTCGTCCACTGTATGAATATTTTTTGGGTATAATATGTCACAGTTTACTTTATTTTTGCTATCTTCACTTACGTAAATTAACTATAGTGTCATGCACCCACTAGTTAAAAAATATCACAAATTATTTCTGGTGTCTGAATAATTTTTGGTTTGACTGTATGTTGTGGCATTCCACTTTGGACCATTTTCTCATATGCTTGAAAAAACTGTTAGTAGAATACATTAAGTGGACTATCAAAGTGTTACCAATACAAATTAATAAATAAAAAACACTTAAGCATGGTTGGGTCAAAATTACTGAATCATTTTTGGTCCCAAATCTTTAGCAATATTTGGGTATGACATATCACAGTTTGCTTTATTTTGCTATCCTCACTTGCATAAATTAACTATAGTGTGCTGCACCCACTAGTAAATAGATATCAAAAAGTATATCTTGTGTCTGAATAATTTTTGGTTGGACTGTTGGACCATTTGCAGGCGTCTCACATGCTTGCCTGGCATGTGCGCTTGAGACCGCAGATCTAGGACTCGTGGTGCAATGGTGAGAAAATCTCAAATCGACAGGGGGCCTGTGAAACGTGAGCCAGCTCTTACTTAGCGTTATGTTTTTACAAATGTTCAGAGCAGACAAGCAATGACGCAGGCCATCAAACCTTAATACCTCATCACAAGAGAGGAAGTGTGGGGGGGGGGGGCGGTTTGGCAGGCCATCCTCGCTCGGAGGACATGTGGTGACAACTGCTTCTCTCGCGCAAAACAAACAAGCTTCGCGGGGCCATTAATATGCACGTTCACAGACAGCGTAATTGAAAGTCGGCTTCACGTGTGAGCGGAGGGGAGATAATTGTGTGTTTTGTCAAATGTGTTGGGATGGAATTGGAAGCGGACTGTGTGTTTTTGTTTGTGGACCCCAGGCGTGTTATTCGGCTGCGGTGTCCTGGATTCAGATCCGCCGGTCTCAAGTGGGCACATCTGAAAACCGAGGGGGTTTGGCAGGGAGATGGCAGCCGGCGCTTATATGAGGCCCCAAATTTAATGAGCATGAATAATGAATAAGGCACTCGACATGCTGATCTCTGAATGAGATGCCAATTTATTAGGCCAAACCCTTCCTGCTCTGCTCTTCCTCTTAATAGCTGGGCTCTTTATTGTGACTTACCAGGAAAAGAGCTTTGAGAATATGCTCCGTTTTTTTGCAATATGCATATGCATCATTTCTGTATGCGTGGAAATCTTGCATTGAATTCGGTGTCTGTTCAAGTGTGCAGGATACGTGAGAGTCCACAGCTCCTAAAAGCATCTCAAACTACTGCGTGCTTATATATGCTACATTGTGAATATTACATATACATATGCACAGTATTTATTGACCGAGATTAATTCATTTAGATGAAAATGTTCCTGTGCGGTCTTAAAGCTGTCAGCTCTGCGATACAGGAACGCTGCATTTATGTTTATGCACTTGGAAGATGCTTTTTATCCGAAGCAACTTTCAAGCCATACATTTGATCAGTTCATGCATTCACTGGAAAACAAACCAATGACCTTGGCATTGCTAGAGCCATGCTCTTCTATTTGAACTTTATAATGTCATATCCCACAATGCAATGCACTTGGCTTGAGCAGCCCAATCTCTTTCTTGACTTTAATATTTAATCAAACATTTATAATGTTACAACATATTTCAAATAAATGCTGTTCTATTGAGCTTTCTATTCATATGTGAATCCTGAAAAAAATGCATCACGGTTTCCACAAAAATATTGTGCAGCACAAGTAATTTCAGCATTGATAATATGTTTCTTGAGCAGCATATTATTATGCTTTCTGATGATCATGTGACACTGAAGACTGCAGTAATGAAGCTGAAAATACAGCGCCGCATCACCAAAATAAATTTCAGTCTAACTGATTCACATAGAAAACGGTTATTTTAAATTGTTATATTTCACTGTTTTACTGTAATAAAATAAATGCAACCTTGGTGAGCAGAAGATTATCTCTTTTTTTATTTATTTTTATTACCAACCAAAAACCATAATTTGAACAGTAGAGAATATATTTTCTTTCAAAGGTCTGGGAATGTACCGCACACACACACACACACATATATATATATATATATATATTAGTGGTGGGCCGTTATCGGCGTTATTAAAAAAAATATTGCCGTTAATCTATTCTCAAAGTTGGGTTGGGAGCTGGGTCTATACTACGCAAGCTATGATGACTTTCACCCTGATATTTTAGCGCGGATGTATACCTAGCCGAATTGCACTGTAGGGGGCGAGAACGAGTCTTCGAACTAGAGGCTGGCATTTTTTCGGGAATCTCGCGGGATGAGAAACAAAATCGCTACGAATCACGTGATTGGGACGGGAGAGGAAAATATTTAATCGGGAGAGGGCGGGACCGGGAATAGTAATGATACCCAACTTTACACACAAATATACATTTTATATAAATAAACTATAAACTGTATATTTTAATTCTGAACTCAATTCTAGTTGCCCTGTCTCTTTATGCTCTCCTCCTGTTTGCTTTGGTGAGGCTGGTTAAGTGAATGACGCAGTCCGTGATGGACAGATTGTTAACGGCTGGTCTATGTGGTAATACACTCGGGCAGGACATCCAAACGCTCACCTATCATTCATCAACCTCTAATATGGCTTTTCATCTGAAAGATGTATGTAGTAGCAACTTTACATGGCCGCTCAATATGATATTAACCTAGAGAAATGTGCGCTATTGAAGTGTTTGTGTGGAGAGTGGAAGCGCGTTTGCTGCAGGACAGGCTCCGGTGCGCTCACTTGCTCCTAAAATCTCCGTCATTTTTGGTCATACAGATAAAAGTAGCCTAATACATCTTTCAAATCTGTAAAGACTCTACGTTTATTTGTGTGCACTCAGAATAACAACGAAACGTTGCGCTTTTAAGCAAACAGGATGCGCTTTAGGTCTCATGTGAACTTGAGCGAGAAACTTCGAAACTCCGTCTTTGAAAAATATATCTATAGAGAGTGAAATGTCTAAAAAATTAAAATAGAAGACGTGTGTGTTAGCATGGATGATTTACATGAAATTTAATCTGTGCAACACTGTGCATAAGATGGCTTTCAGTTCAATATAATAACAAAAAATGACATTTTGGGTTTTTATTCAACTAATAAGGTGGGCACGCTGTGATCTGTACTTTATTTTTACTGTAATTGACAGTTATCGGCAAAAAAAAAATAAAAAAAAACAACACGGGAGTGGGAGGGAATGGGAGTCATTCTTCCGGGAGTGGAACGGGACGGGATTTTCCCCCAGTTTTTTCGTGGGATTGGGACGGGAAGAGATTAAAGTTTGTGATGCATTTTGGAAACAGGAGATGAGCCCCTGGTCTAATGCGCCACCTGGCTTGAGAAACCCGTTCTCAAAGACTTACTTTTAGTCATTATTTGGGTAGCACACATATTCTGAATGCCTTCGGCAGAATTCAAATGAGCCATTTTAATCTAGATTAATCTAGATTAATTCCAAGATTACAGTGAGATTAATCTAGATTAAAAAAAATAATCTATGCCCACCACTAATATATATATATATATATATATATATATATATATATACACACAGAGAAACAAAACTACACAGAGAGTCGTTGGCTGATGAAAGACAGGCCGCGTGTGAGCGTATGCTAGTGTTTCCTGACTGAATTATTGATGCAGCTAATCAATACGTCTCCAGCCCTTAATACACCGATCGATTCCTCCATTATCTCCATCTTTATAAACTGTTTTGAATGTTGAGCAACAGAAGGCTAAACGGTGCATCTGCAAATATGTCTTTTTAAACTCCCGCTGGCTGCTGCTATCGGCATGAATTATGTGTTTTATAACTCGGTGAAGCTTGATACCTGGAGAAGTCAAGCCAGACTCCCACCTCTCGCCCCACACCTTCAAACGCTCCAGATCTGTCAATCAGGGTCTGTCCTTCCTCAGGATCAACACGTTGTGACGCAAAGGGCTCGTTTAATTATTGACCGCTCCAGAGCCCGCTCCGTCCCAGGAGCTCGCAGAGTCCGCTCCAGAGCCCGCTCCGTCCCAGGAGCTCGCAGAGTCCGCTCCAGAGCCCGCTCCGTCCCAGGAGCTCGCAGAGTCCGCTCCAGAGCCCGCTCCGTCCCAGGAGCTCGCAGAGTCCGCTCCAGAGCCCGCTCCGTCCCAGGAGCTCGCAGAGTCCGCTCCAGAGCCCGCTCCGTCCCAGGAGCTCGCAGAGTCCGCTCCAGAGCCCGCTCCGTCCCAGGAGCTCGCAGAGCCCAGCTCTCCTTCGTCTCCGCTGGTCCCGCCCAGCTCTCCTTCGTCTCCGCTGGTCCCGCCCAGCTCTCCTTCGTCTCCGCTGGTCCCGCCCAGCTCTCCTTCGTCTCCGCTGGTCCCGCCCAGCTCTCCTTCGTCTCCGCTGGTCCCGCCCAGCTCTCCTTCGTCTCCGCTGGTCCCGCCCAGCTCACCGATGCCTCCGCTGATCCCGCTCAGCTCACCGATGCCTCCGCTGATCCCGTTCAGCTCACCGATGCCTCCGCTGGTCCCGTCCAGTTCACCGATGCCTCCGCTGGTCCCGTCCAGTTCACCGCTGGTTCCGTCCAGTTCACCGATGCCTCCGCTGATCCCGTCCAGCTCACCGATGCCTCCGCTGGTCCCGTTCAGCTCACCGATGTCTCGGCTGGTTCCGTCCAGCTCACCTATGCCTCCGCTGGTTCCGTCCAGTTCACCGATGCCTCCGCCGACCTGCCAGAGTCGCCTCACGCCTCCGCCGACCTGCCAGAGTCGCCTCACGCCTCTGCCGACCTGCCAGAGTCACCTCACGTCACAGCGGTCTACCCAGTATCCCTTCACGTCCCTGCTGTCTCATTGTCCCCACATGGACCTGGCCCTCCATTCCCTCCCCCGGTTTCACCTCCGCTCCACCGCCCTCCTGGATTGTGCCGTGTGTGTGTGTGAAGCGTCTGGAAGCCGTTCTTTGGGGGGGGGGCTCTGTCATGAATCTGGTTGCCACTCACTTCAACTGCACATCACCCATGGACTACATCTCCCATCATGCACTGCACACACACATTCCCGTCCACCATTACACCAATCACACAGCTGTCACCATTCACTCATCAACCCTGATTGCCTCACCACACCTGCACCTCATTCACTCACTCACATAAAAGCAGCACACAAACACTCACCCAGTGCGAAGTCTTGTTTTCCCCTGGCTAACATTCTGAGCGTTTCCCTTGTTTTCTGATTCCCTGTGTTTACCTGGACTGCGTATCTACTCTGACCGTTTGCTGCCTGCCCTTTTGACCCTGCCTGCCTGTTGATATCTTCTCTGTCTGCTGCCTGCCCTGACCTTGCATTGTCCCTGTTGTTGATTCTGTCTAGCCTTCACAACTCCTGTTACTACCTTTGACCATTGCCTGTCTGACCACCTCTTGTCAATCATTAAAGCTGCTATTGGATCTAACCACACTGCCTCTTCATTACAGCAGTAATGAAGCTGAAAATACAGCGCCGCATCACCAAAATAAATTACAGTCTAACTGATTCACATAGAAAACGGTTATTTTGAATTGTTATATTTCACTGTTTTACTGTAATAAAATAAATGCAACCTTGGTGAGCAGAAGATTATCTCTTTTTTAATTTTTTTTTTATTACCCACCAAAAACCATAATTTGAACAGTAGAGAATATATTTTCTTTCAAAGGTCTGGGAATGTACCGCACACACACACATATAGATATATATATTAGTGGTGGGCCGTTATCTGCATTAACGTGCTGCGTTAACGTGAGACTCTTATCGGGCGATAAAAAAAATATCGCCGTTAATCTATTCTCAAAGTTGGGTTGGGAGCTGGGTCTATACTACGCAAGCTATGATGACTTTCACCCTGATATTTTAGCGCGGATGTATACCTAGCCGAATTGCACTGTAGGGGGCGAGAACGAGTCTTCGAACTAGAGGCTGGCATTTTTTCGGGAATCCCGCGGGATGAGAAACAAAATCGCTACGAATCACGTGATTGGGACGGGAGAGGAAAATATTTAATCGGGAGAGGGCGGGACCGGGAATAGTAATGATACCCAACTTTACACACAAATATACCTTTTATATAAATTAACTATAAACTGTATATTTTAATTCTGAACTCAATTCTAGTTGCCCTGTCTCTTTATGCTCTCCTCCTGTTTGCTTTGGTGTGGCTGGTTAAGTGAATGACGCAGTCCGTGATGGACAGATTGTTAACGGCTGGTCTATGTGGTAATACACTCGGGCAGGACATCCAAACGCTCACCTATCATTCATCAACCTCAAATATGACTTTTCATCTAAAAGATGTATGTAGTAGCAACTTTACATGGCCGCTCAATATGATATTAACCTAGAGAAATGTGCGCTATTGAAGTGTTTGTGTAGAGAGTGGAAGCGCGTTTGCTGCAGGACAGGCTCCGGTGCGCTCACTTGATCTTAAAATCTCCGTCATTTTTGGTCATACAGATAAAAGTAGCCTAATACATCTTTAGAATCTGTAAAGACTCTACGTTTATTTGTGTGCACTCAGAATAACAATGAAGCGTTGCGCTTTTAAGCAAACAGGATGTGCTTTAGGTCTCATGTGAACTTGAGCGAGAAACTTCGAAACTCGAATATATCTAAAAATACAGTACATAGAAAAATATATCTATAGAAAGTGAAATGTCTAAAAAATAAAAATAGAAGACGTGTGTGTTAGCATGGATGATTTACATGAAATTTAATCTGTGCAACACTGTGCATAAGATGGCTTTCAGTTCAATATAATAACAAAAAACGACATTTTGGGTTTTTATTCAACTAATAAGTTGGGCACGCTGTGATCTGTATTATATTTTTACAGTAATTGACAGTTATCGGCAAAAAAAACAACACAGGAGTGGGAGGGAATGGGAGTCATTCTTCCGGGAGTGGAACGGGATGGGATTTTCCCCCAGTTTTTTGGTGGGATTGGGACGGGAAGAGATTTTTGAGAAGTTTGTGATGCATTTTGGAAACAGGAGATGAGCCCCTGGTCTAATGCGCCACCTGGCTTGAGAAACCCGTTCTCAAAGACTTATTTTAGTCATTATTTGGGTAGCACACATATTCTGAATGCATTCGGCAGAATTCAAATGAGATTAATTCCAAGATTACAGTGAGATTAATCTAGATTAAAAAAAATAATCTATGCCCACCACTAATATATATATATATATATATATATATATATATATATATACACATATATACACACAGAGAAACAAAACTACACAGAGAGTCGTTGGCTGATGAAAGACAGGCCGCGTGTGAGCGTATGCTAGTGTTTCCTGACTGAATTATTGATGCAGCTAATCAATACGTCTCCAGCCCTTAATACACCGATCGATTCCTCCATTATCTCCATCTTTATAAACTGTTTTGAATGTTGAGCAACAGAAGGCTAAACGGTGCATCTGCAAATATGTCTTTTTAAACTCCCGCTGGTTGCTGCTATCGGCATGAATTATGTGTTTTATAACTCGGTGAAGCTTGATACCTGGAGAAGTCAAGCCAGACTCCCACCTCTCGCCCCACACCTTCAAATGCTCCAGATCTGTCAATCAGGGTCTGTCCTTCCTCAGGATCAACATGTTGTGACGCATAGGGCTCGTTTAATTATTGATTCAACTATTTGGCACTCATGATTTTATTTATTTGGTGTGATCTCCAGTGCATTGCTTTCGAACAGATCACAAATCCATCCAGTCGTCTTTGCTTTTGTGTCGAGTCTCAAATATTAGAAAGGGTTTTCTCTTTAGCTGGACGTGCTTCATATCGAGCTTTACTTTTTACTCCCATGAATCGTCTCCTCAGCCTGTTATCTGTAAAGAGGGCTGATCTCTTGGCACAAATCGTGGAGTGAGCTGTCGGAGACATGGCAGGGTGAGCGAGCGCCGCGTCGAGTCTCGAGATGAGAAATCGAGTGGGTCTGTGTCGAGTCGGGAAAAAGGTGAAGTATATCAGACAGAAATGCCCAGCCTTACCTGTAAACGTCAATGAGACATTTCATATAAACCATGTGGAAATTAAATGCAACTCTGGGAGTTTTTAGCATGTTCTCATGCAGTTGCTAAGGTGTTCTGGCTGGTTGCTAGGTTCATGTGAAAGTAAATCTAGACGTGGCCTGGGTCCCTTCTTCCATGTGTGTCTGTTGGATGTTTTTCACCTGTTTTATCAGCCTGCTCGAAGTAACAGGTCTCTACAGTAAACGCTGGGAATGCTACAAATCCACTTAACATTGCATGTTCTGTCATATGAAGGATTGATTAACTAATTGATTGTATTAGTGTATTTCCATATCATAGCAGAGACTGACCAAAAATAAAAACGCCTTTATTTTCACTCATAAAATGCTGAATTAAAATGTCACATTGCTTACAAAGAGTAAAACATTGAACTAAATATAAAAGACTGAAATAGTATTTTATTGTAAAAAGCACTGATGAACCAAAAATGTAATACTAATTGACTGATTAAGTGATTGTTTGATTTTACTGTCATAAAAAAGTATTTTATTGTCATAAGCATTCTCCAATGCTCTTTGATTTATTTTCATATTTTACAAATTGATTAACCAATTAACAGTATTTTTATGTATTGCCATAAAACAAAAAAACACATGCATAAATAAAGAAATGAATTGAATAAATAAATAAATAAATAATTAAATGCAGGTTTTAGAAGATGCTGTAAATTATACAAGTCATCGACAGAATAAATAAAAAGGCTAATAACACATTTAATTAAATATGCCATTGTATTTTATTAGAAAGCATACTCCAATAACCCTTGATTGATTAGCAGCTTTGACAACAAATTGATTGATTGAATAATTGATTAACTGATTGATTGTATTTGTGTTTAATTTCATATGACGGCAAATAGACAATCTTTATTTAGAGATTTCACAAATACTTACAAAGCAACTGCAAGTAACACATTGAATTGGACATGAAAGACTAAAATATTATTGTATTGCAATGCTACAAAAAAAGATCTGTTTTTCAGAAATGTGAGAAACCATAAGTTAAGCACATTACACCAGCGAGATGTGATTTCCCCCGTGCTTTGGGAAATCCGATTCTTGTATTCACACTTGTTTGCAAACTTTCTAACAAGTATTGATGGCTGCAGCACTAATTATAATGACCATGCTCTGTGTTTCCCTTCTTAAAGATGAAATACAAAGACAAACACACCTGTTGTACTATCGGCGCAGTAAATCTAAGCTGGAGTCTGAGCGATGGTACAAACACTAGCGGCAGTCAAACATTTCCAGCGAGACTTCCACAGTGAAAGCCTTTAGAAACAGCGCAGTATAGCTTTTCAATCGTGATCCCTGTCAAACAACTGCATCCTTGCATGAAGGCAAAAGAATGTGCGAGGCTCTCAGAAGAAGCCCGTATAACGTGATATACGCTCGCCATGTTTCCTCGCAGGCCCTGTCAGCCCACTTAAGTGTACTCGCTTCCTTTAAAGAGGCGATGCAGAATTTGTTTGCCTGGGCGTTTTTCGCCGGTCAGAGACAGAGCTGTCAGGTAACTCATGAAAAAGTCATCGGGCTCGCTCCTCGCGTCTTTCACAGTCAGTCGGCATCACGTCAAGGGAGCGAGAGCGGCCCGGGCCCGGCACAGGTACGCAGATCTGACCATATGTTTCGCCTATTTCTGACAGTAAAAATGGCATTTACATGGCCGCCGTGTGCTGTTTACACTCCTGCGTCCTGTGTCGTGTGCTTTTAGCCCCATAGATAATACATGAGCTTGTTGGTTTTAAGGGACGCCGCCATATGCATGAGAGCATTAAATGAAGAGCTAAACTGACAGCTCCATCTGCCAAATACGCTCTTCATCAAGAAGTGGCCTCCACGCTCCTCCTC
Organism: Schizopygopsis pylzovi; assembly: GCA_027422435.1. Taxonomy (NCBI): domain Eukaryota; kingdom Metazoa; phylum Chordata; class Actinopteri; order Cypriniformes; family Cyprinidae; genus Schizopygopsis; species Schizopygopsis pylzovi. Next base: position 6,516,014 of record CM049823.1, on the reverse strand, counting down.
CTGCATCTCTGTCTCTCCAGAGGACACCGCGCTGTCGTCAGTGCTAATACTAAATATTAATAATTTGTTGACCTCAAAGTGTTTGGGAAGTCGCCGTGGGCCGGCTGAACGGCAGGCGGCTCTGAATGGCATATGCAGATGTCAGGTGAGCACTGTTTATTTCCCACTCTCCGCTCTCTTTGTTTCTGTTTAGCCGCCTCTCTGAAAACAGACAAGTTGCAGCAGAGTTCGTCATGAATATTGCATCGCGGGCACACATCAACACAAACACATTTGCACGCATGCGCGGCCTTCCCAAAGGGTGGCAACAAAACAAGCCCAGCACTTCTGTCAGGCTTTTGTGTCAAATGAGCATTACATGCCTCCCATCCGACTCAGAGGAATCCTGAAGACGTGTACGCTCACCTCTGTGCAATCCGCTCGTGTTGTAAATAAATTGCATAATGTTTTCTGGATGTTTTCGTGATTTAGCAAGAGCGTTTCAAACTTTAATGGCTGCCGTATCTCTGGTCGTGTTCGGATCCCGCTGTAACACAACACTCACAATCACATGCTCTGACTCCCAGTGCACTAAAAACACACAAACCACAACAGCATGCCACTGAGTTTTTAGGAGTAGAGACCTGTTCAAATGTATATATACAGTGTGCCTCCTTTTGATGTCTAAAGAACTAAATAGTGAAACTGAATAAATCATAACCCTTAAAGACACAAATAATTATAATAAAAAAACTAAGAAAGCATAAATAATATCTAAAACTGAATTATAAAATGTGAATAAATGGACAATTATTTATTTATTTATTTATTTAATCTGCAGAAGTATTACGATTATTTTCAATTAAAGGTTTGCAATATCACATCATGATAATATTATTTTGATTAATTATACAATTGTTCATATTACTCACACTGCGCTGGTTAACATGCTCTCATATCGTTTATATATTTGCATATTTATTCTGGTGCTGGGTGTTATTCCATATTAGGGATATTGTAGTTAACTAAAACTGAAAGTAAATTTAAAACCATGGAACAAAACATTTTAAGGAGAATAAATAAATTGACTGTTACTTAAAATAAAAACAGAAATAAAACTATGCTAAAATGTAAATAAAAAAATCAGCTTGCTGCAAAAAAAAAACAAAAAAAAAACACGATAATATAAAAATACAACTGCCTCAAAATATTAATACAAACTATAATAGTGTCTCAGTGATACTTGCATACACGTTATTCTAAATCAAGGGAATTCAACTAAATGAGCAAGAACAGAAGACTACATAGAACATGAGTTGTGTTGTATTAGACGACAATAATACATTACAACGTCTCTCTCTCTCTCTCTCCGTCTCTCTCTCTCTCCCTGTCTCTCTCTCTCTCTCCCTGTCTCTCTCTCTCTCTCTCTCTCTCTCTCTCTCTCTCTCTCTCTCTCTCTCTCTCTCTCTCTCTCTCTCTCTCTCTCTCTCTCTCTCCGTCTCTCTCTCTCTCCCTGTCTCTCTCTCTCTCTCCGTCTCTCTCTCTCTCTCCGTCTCTCTCTCTCTCTCCGTCTCTCTCTCTCTCTCCGTCTCTCTCTCTCTCCCTGTCTCTCTCTCTCTCTCTCTCTCTCTCAGTATCTCTCTCTCTCTCTCAGTCTCTCTCTCTCTCTCCGTCTGCTCTCTCTCTCTCTCTCTCTCTCTCTCTCTCTCTCTCTCTCTCTCAGTCTCTCTCTCTCATCTCTCTCTCTCTTTCTCTCTCTCTCTCTCTCATCTCTCTCTCTCTCATCTCTCTCTCTCTTTCTCTCTCTCATCTCTCTCATCTCTCTCTCTCTCTCTCTCTCTCTCTCTCTCTCTCTTAATGAGTCCAACACTTCATTTAAAGACCTGACTGCTGTGTCTGAGAGTGGAAGTGTATTTACGGCGTGTCTCGGGGACCTGTGGACGGCGCTGCAGTGTTTTATCGGATCTTAACTGATGGAGGATGGTTGGGATGGAGCTTGATGAGTGTCAGGGTGTACTGCTCTTCACCGGTGTCTTACTTCAGTGCTGAGTGTGCGCTGAGAACAGAGCGGCTGGTGTTGGCTTTCTCTGACAGAGAAGTGTCGGAGGGACTGTAAATGAACCAGTCTGTAATACAGATATTTTCCAGTTCAGTTTGTCCCAGCAAAGCAAACAGTGCTAAATGTTGCAACAGAACAAACGATATAGCTTCATTGTGTTTTCAACTCACTGATTGTCTAGTTTTATTTTGTTTAAAGAGTTATTTCACCCAAAAATTAAAATTATCATCATCATGTTGTTCAAAACCCTAATGTTTTGGAACAGAATATTTTTAATCAAATCTGAACTCACACATTAAAACTTTATTCACCCAAAACACTGATGCTTCAGAAAGTTCATAATGAGAGCAAAACATATATCTGTTAAATCCGAGCCTTATAAAGACACACGATCGCTTTATACGACGAACCAGGGGCGTAGCCACGGGTGTGCCAGGGTGTGCCGGTGCCACCCACAGTGGCAGCTGGCACACCTAAAAACAGATGCAACATTATTATTTTTTTAATCGTAATAAACATGGGCAGCGCAAAGGAGGGGCTAGCAGATGCTTCAGCACCCGCAAGAAAGACCAAAGCACCGCCATTGCACCCATAAGAAATGAATAAATTAAAAACATTGTACTTATTATTACGCATTCATAACTCTGCATTGCAATATAACGTGACGTGATTAGCAGGCGCACTTTTCGAATTGACAGCATTTTATTTAAAAAATTGATCGGTTCCTTGTGCCAAGAAGGCCTGTCCCCGACTACAGATTTCACTAGTCACACATAAATTGATTAATATAATAACTTAGGCTACTAACCATCCTTTAATATATAGGCGTATAGCCTATTCCGCGCCCAAGCGCACGTCTAAAGCTTGCAACGGCAAAAGTAGGCTAATGATTATGAATGTTGGGGGAAAGGCAAAATAAAACATTTGAATTATTCGTTAATAAACTAGTGATTTCTTCTCAGTCAGTGTCGGCTGAAAAGATAAAGTTGCAGAATGCGACGCTGACTTTAATAAAGAAATGCACCTTTTCATTCCGACGCCGTAATTAAAGATTTGTATTTTTTGGTTCATTCGTTCGTTTAATAAAGTATCCGGTTCATTGCTGTGACGCTCTCCATTTCACGGAGACTGCATGAGACGGCAGAAAGCGCATCTTGTTTCTCTATGTATTGTTTCTCTGTGTAGCCTACATAAATAAAAGCATATATATATATGAACTTGCTGTTGAATTTTGTATTTTTGAAAGTTCAATAATAATATAAAAAAACTTCCCGGACGGATTCATTACCCCGCTTTGTTCCGGCACCCCACAATTTACAGATTAAGCAGTGCTTACAATATTTGTTAATTTAAAATTTAATTAAAATTTTAAATTATTTTCAAAAAAAAATTATAATAATAACATAATTGAGGCATTCAAGGCCACGCCATCTCGCCCTTTGAGCAGCTAACAGGCGCCATTAAATGTACTGTGTTGTTGGCGATCCTGAATGTAATGTATAAAAAAATATTTTACTGCTTACTCTAATGTGTCTTGCAAGACATCTATTCAAGATTGTTTATTGCACCAAAAGTAATTTCAAAGGAACATTATATGTAGGCCCATACCGTTTAAGTCACCATTGCAGGATGTGCAAAATGTTAATGATTTAATAAAAGGAGGGATTATTTAAAAGCATTTTGTTTTTATTTAGTACAGCAGCTACAGCTTAAAAGATTTTTACATAGCCTTAGTCACTGAAGTCAATGATTATTCTTTGATAAAGTAAATGTGCTTTGCTCACTGTATAATGTGTTCGTTGTTTGAATAACTGTGGAAATGCGGTGTCATAATTAGAAACTTAAAATGTATTTTTATTAAACCTGTGATCATCAGGTTAAATAGGAGTTTAGTCTTATTAAAATATGTGACATAAATTGTACTTGCCTAAAAGGGGTTTATGATGTGTGTAGTTAATGATTAGGCTACAGTGAGCGCGTTTGACTAGAGCGCAGTTAAAGAGCTGTTGTATGTGATTGTCGGTGACCCTCTTGAGCGAGAAAGCTTCGGAAAATGGAAAAAAACTACAACAACAAAAATATAGCTGCAAGCAGCGATAACCAGGGTTCAAGAATTTTAAGGCCTAAGGTGCTTTTAGAGTCTAGGCCAACATAGCTGGATGCATAGCTGACAGTGAAACTCATCGAAAATGGACAATAGGCTCACAGAAACACACACACACACACACACACACACACACACACACACAAATAGAAATGAAATGGTTAAACTATCATATTAATAATCATTAAGCTTGCTTACACAGATACACACACAGAATAGGTTAACAGACACTAGCCTACACAAAAATGAAATGGTTAAACTAACATATTAATACCCAATAAGCGTGCTTTTTTTTTTTTTTTTGCATTAATCTGACAATAAATGTGGCACACCCAGTTTTTCTGATGCACATCCAGAGTCTCCTTTCTGGCTACGCTCCTGCGACGAACAGATTCAATTTAAGCTTTTATTCACATCAAAACATTTCTAAGCGAATATTAACAAAAGTTCAACCATACTTACTTGATGTGCCAGATTGAACCTCATTGGTGGAGACTGATCAATGTTTATATGTCAATAAAAGCCTAAATTAAACCTGTTTTATATCATATAAATCAACTGTGTCTCCTCAGAAGACCTGAATTAAACCACTCCATTAATTTGAATGAACTAAAGATCTGCACATTTCTGATGGGTTTGGAGGATGAGTAAATCATGAAATTGTATTGTATTGAAGTCTTATTTAATTTTTTATGTGTTTGTTTGTTCATTTATTTATTTATTTATTATTAATAATAATATTAAATAATAATACCGTGCATATGCATATGCACCATTTATTTTGTTTTTGTGAACTACCGCTTTAATGCTGTAACTCAAACATACATTCACATTGACGTTCTTATGGATAAACTCATGTAAGTGTAGAGTTAATCACATCATGTGATATGCAGTCAATATAGACAGCTACCTTAAAAAGAGCTGTTTGACTGCATTACCTCGCTTAGCTAATTAAAATGTACTTGGCAGCTAATTTGAAACTAACTTGCCAAGCTACGAGATCAGCAAGCATGAAGCGCAGGCAAGCTCCTGTATTAGCGAATGATTGATGAGTACGTTCTAAATATAAGAGCATGTACTTTAATCCCAAGCAGCCATTTACACCTAGCCAAACATTTCCATCAGGCACGTAAAATGACACCTCATCCTTGCAGCAGATTGTGTAATGTGGGACCAAATCTTTCCTTGAGCTTTTGTTACCTCACTACTTTGAGTACGTAGGATTCTCCGTGCTAGTTGCTATGCGTGGAGACCGGAGCATGCAGGCCCAAACGGACAGATGGATGGATGGACGGGAGGACAGTAAGCAGGAATATGGTGCATGTCGCTGCAGAACAGCTCAATTATCCCGCTGCCAGTCTCCCAGCCAATGTTTTGTGCTCCGCCATTGATTGGAGCGACTTTGAGCAAGCCAGCGATGCATTTGTGGGCATGCTGCCGAAACCAGCACAAAGGGGACGGGTGTCAGCTTTTAATTGTAACTGTCTTGCAGAATGGTGTTGTTTTAATATCCTGTATAGATTTTTATGTAATACACTTACTTGCAGGCAGCCCCGAGCGAGAATCAATTCGGCACCGGAATCTCCTTTTGTTAAAAGCCAATCTTGTTTTAATGATGCATGAAGAAATATTCAAGCATTGACATTTTCCTGCCAGGTTCCTTTAGAAAAAAATCAATTAAGATGATTCTGCTTTGACCCAGTTATCCATTTAATGCTTATTAGGACTGTAATATGATTTACTGTCAGCATTATATGTATTTTTTTGGATCTCATCGCATTAGCTTGTGCATGTTTCAAAGATCAGCATTGCATCAGATTCTGTTTACAAGCGTCTGTGTGTAAAATGGAGACGGTGTTGAATGAGGTATGAGACAGGTTTCACACACGGCCCCAGGGCATCACTATCCTCTCTGTCTGTCTCTCTCTCTGTCTATCTTTCTCTTTAATTTTATATTCTTCAAATGTGATGGGTCTTTCTTTCATTTGAATTATGTATATATAAAATAATAATACAATTATAATAATGATAAAAAATGTATGTGTATATATATATATATATATATATATATATATATGCATGTGTATGTGTGTATATGTATAAACATATAAACAATAAAAACATATTACAAAGCAGAACTTCATATTATATACATGTATGCACAGAAACTCATCACATTCTCTGTCCACCTGCAGTTTCGTTTAACCAGTCATGATTATTCAGCACAAACACACCTCTTATCTCTGTGCATGAGGTTAAATCTTATGTAGCACTCAGAACTATTTGTTTGTTAACATGGTGACATTACCAACCAAGTTGGCAGTAAACTGACTTTTATTAGAGACCTTTGACATGTAGATTTCTTATTGATTATGGCAGCAGTAATGAATTAAATGATGAGACAACCACGCAAATACCCAGACATAGTAGTAGTGTAAGTACGTGCATTTTCAGCCCTTTAAAAAGCAGATCCAGGCGTCTGGATTTCAGAGGTTCGATCCGAAGCTTCAGTCTCAATATGCCAGATCGTGTTAGTGCTGCATGTTCCCTCAAACTCGGGGGCCAAACCACAAAAACGGCACGATGCGTTCAGCAGAATTTGTAGGAACTCTTACACGATTAGCTTAATTATTTTAGGGATTTAGATGTTATTACACTGTGGACAGCAGGTCATAAAAGCCATAATTAAGCCTGAATCACAAACGAAGGCCTCACAAAGGTCTTAAATCATAAATAAGAAAGTCTTATATTAATGAAGGCCTAAAATAATGTTGCATGCACTGCTAAAAAAAAAAAAAATGTTTTGTTTTCCAGCAATTCAGTAATACAAATATGAAATATCATTAAATCAAGATGCAAACTGAAAATAAGAAGTATGGTTTTCTGAGAAATGTAACATAATTAAATTGGTTTATGCATGCTTAAAATAAGAGCAATATCTGTCATGAATTATTAAAACATTTTTATTTTGAATTAAGTTGATTTTTTCTGAGCCCATTGAATATTGGTTTGCGTTTCTTAATTTCAATCACTTCTCATATAACATAATTATCTTATGTTGCTTCTCAAGTAAATGCATCTTGAACTAAGACTCTTTATAAATTTGCACTGGAAAACAGAACAAACAATTGAGGGAAAACATCATTTTGTTACAGTGCGATCAGAAGGTACCGTAAAATTAATTTGATATTTTAGTATATTCGGAGCTATTCAAGCCATAAGCTATTTTTGTACAATTGATTAGAATGTAATGGGAATCTGTTGGAAGATGTGTTTCCAAACGTTGACATGTTGCCCATAACATACATTTACATTTAGAGACCACATTGATGTTGCATTGAATGTATCACTTGTTATTGTAATGACATTCTCAATAATAATTTAAATGCCTCGGATTGAAGAGTTCTTCAATGTTGACTTATGTTATCAGATGAAATTGATATAATTCCTAGAAGGGGATGTTATGAGACAGACGTCACATTAGATGTCATCCAACGATAAGATTCCCGATTGCCAACGAAGCAGAAACAAGCTCTGAGGAAACGATAGATGCAGTCGCTGAAATTCTCTGACACGAAGAAGAGAGAAAAATGACAAAATTAGTCATCCCAAAGCATCACTCGAACAAAGTCCTCTGTCCCAGGGGCTTGAGGATCACTGCTGTCTTTATAATGGGAAATGTTAAACCTGTTTTACGCTGTTTAATGCCTTTTCTTTCTTAAGTCCTATGACAGTCTTTGTTTTACTCCTAATTATCTCGTCTGAATGTGAACAGTCAGCTAAGATGATATAAAGCTCTCTCTCTCTCTTTCTCACCGTCTCATGACTCTTTCTGCTGGCACAGCCTGAACCCATAGACGCTCACTGGTATTTGATGCTGACAGTATTGTCTTTACAGATTGGGTGACTCAGACAGCCAGAACGGAAAATATCGTGGAAACGGGAGACATAGACTGAGATCTCAGCTTTCCTCAAGTACACGTCCTTCTCCTAACACATGCACATACTTTTGCCAAATTCTACCAAAATACCATCACATCTCGGGGTTTCATTCAAAATCAGCATAGTGTTTTTAACGTTGATCGGTGAAGGTGTTTATGAAACCGATCTCAACTCTTTGACACACAATCCAAGCTTTGCATCATCTGCACAAAAGGAGACAGTGTCTCCAGCAAGGCAGAAGTCTGTCATTTGTGCTCGCTTTGAAATCACTGACAGAATGCCACCCGAGGGTCAGGACGTCCACCGAAAGAAGGATGCTCCACCTGGGGGGCAATATGCCCAGAGATTCTCCAGATCGCCTTTCAGCAAGGTCAGAGGTCAACTGCTACGGAACCTGACACCACTTTAGCCCTCTGAAATGTTGAGTAACATATTGAGTGAGATGATAGCTCATCTGGGAGCCTTTGAGGTTGACTTTAATAAGATGAATATGATTTAAGAAATGTTTACTGTCTAGTATGCAAACATGGTGAATTGCCTACATTCTTCAAAATAAAGCTTTTTAAAGAAGGTTCCATTTTTGTATCAAATTTTAGAACCTTTATGTTTTTTTTATCTTTTTTTCTTAGTGTGAAGTGCATTTCCCAATAATTTAAATAAACTTCAGGTTGCATGGATATTAAAGGTGTTTCTTGGAACCTTTAGTTGTAAGAGACAGTGGTTTTAAGAATCTTAACACAAAGCCTCGTCCAAAAATAAAGATCCACATTCTTGGTAGTGTGCTACCTTTGCAGAATAGGTATTGCAACAAGCTAAGAGTGGGGGATACATTAATAATAAAGAATAAATATATTCAAAGAAGGCAAGATAAGTTTTGATAATACATTTGTTACTTAAAAAGGTACTGTGTTATAAATAATAGAGGATTGCATTGCAAATGCAGCAACATGCTAATATCAAACTATTGCTATTTTTATTGTCACATTTGCACAATGGAATTACAGTCTATGTGAAGTGTGAGGCTCGGTTTTGGTGTAGAAAGGCAGAAAGGCAGTAGAAAGCAAAGCTCATGTATATACTACAGGGAAAGTATATACAAAAACAGGAGTCGCTGTGTTTCAAAATAAAATATTAACGCCAAGGCATTGATTGGGTGCGTTTATGCTGATCCTTTCAAAGATGAGTGAAATCCGAAAAATATGAATGAGATTCTGAACTATTAATGAGGCGTAAACAGACAAACGTGGAGAAAGGAAGAATTTCACTTTGTTAAAATAGCATCTACTCCCACACAAATAAATTGGCTAGTTCTCTCTGTCTAGCTATCTAAGCAGCAGCTATTTTAGATGGTGAATCTCGGAGGGCTCAACGTGGGACCAGGGCCCATCTGTTCTACAGCAGGAGTTAGGCAGCTAAGCGGCGTGCTTTGATCCCAATGTAGATTTCTCCAAACCCACCAGGATTTGCTGTCCTCTCCAGCTATTGTATAGCAGCCCCTAAGTACAAATGCTAGCTTCATTATAAGTGTGGGCTTGTATTCCCTTAAGTGCATGTGAATGCATTATATTGATATTCGGTAGCTTAAAAGCACAAGCATTGCGATATTGTCATGAACAAGCGGATAAAAAGCTAGGTCACAAATGTGATGCTTATCAATAAATGTATATGCATTTTTTAAGTAAAAATAAATAATTAAACCCCCTGGACTCCAGTGTAATTTCTTTGAAATAACAGTTATGTTTGATGCATCGAAGCAATATATCATATATTCGTGTTAAATAGTCCTTTCCGCCACAGGTTTGATTAATCCGCCAAATGAGGAATTAAGAAATATACGTTACCGTACAGTTTACTCATTATTCGAAAGGGACGCTGAGCTCAAGCGGCATCATCCCTGCTTCTCAACGCCATTCATCTTTGTCAGTCGTCGGCGGTGGGCCGAGGGGGACTGACAGGCAAGAATTAATTCTCTAACACATAATTATGGAGCAAAATGTTGACTGGCTTGCAGAAAGTGTGCGCTGACACTTCTGCAGTTTCTGTGAGACATGGCAGCAACATTAGCATTGGTCATTAGCGGCAGACATTTCCACGTCTGTGTCGGATACGGGATCGTGTGCAGACCTATTTGGTTACCTGCATGACAGCCTTGTTCAGGACACAAGAAACAGCTGTCTTGGCCTGTGTGAGTCGAAATAATTAGGCCTGTCATCTTCTGGCTCTGATTTTTCCCTCAGCCCGCTCCATAAAATGCAAATATTTTGCTTTCATTGTCACATTCACCTTGACACGAATATTGCTCGGGTGCCTAACTGGATGAGATGACTTCTAAATTTGCATTGTTCGTTCTAATAAATTTGCTTCCCTCTATAGCCGCTGGCAGGGACCCATCAGATAAACTCTCTCCGAGCATCATCAATCACAGGTGCCCTGACAGACGGTTTTCGCCTCCATTTGTTACATACGCGAACACGCTTAATTATTTGTACTGTAATTAGTTGGGAAAATGTCAGGAAATGTCAGCTCTCTGTTCGCCGTGGAAGGTCCTCTGCTTGAAAGCTGCGGTGACTGAAGTGTCATTAATGCCAGCGAACAAGATGAGGATCAGCTGGGGAGGAGAGCGGGGCCTTTACGCTGTAATCATGGAGACTTAGAGGGGGAGCGCTGCAAATCAGCCCGCCGAGCATGATGGGCATCTTATTAGTGAGCAGCATCATTTCTACTGCATGTCTTGTATTTTTTTGTCTTTCTTTTCCTCGCCCTCTTCACTTTTCCTCCCAGCTCTGAGAAATAAAGGCAGGGAGCAGCAAAAATAAAGTCGGGTAAACAATTGCTGGAGCTGCTGTCAAACTGGGCGCATTTTACCGGGCTGCGCGGCCTGTCACAAACAGACATTATGCTAAAAGCCGAGCGGAATGGGGAAGCTCTGTGTCAAAACTGTTCAAGTTTGCCTTTTTAAATAGACTGCATTAAATCCGCAGCTCGAATGCGGCTGGAAAAACAACGAGAAGTCGGAGCGGGATTGGCGAGCAAGCCAGGAGCGTCCTTCGTCGCGGTCACGGCTCTCGGGAGGCTTCGCTCGTCGCTCCTTTTCCAGGGCCTCGTTCGGGGCCACCTTAGCCGGAGACGCCACTGATGGTCATCCAAGAGCTCCTTAATTAGCCTGCAATCTGGCAACGGTGCATGTTCCTGGCCTGTTTGAATAGCACGCCAGATGCAAGACCACCTTCAGTATGTCATTTCATTGTGTAGGCAGCAGGGACTGGGCATCAGCCGGCCGTCCGCCGCTCTCTTCTCTGGCACAACAGCTGAGAAAGAGGACAGCAGAGGTGACCCTGACCAACCTCGACCTTCAGTCGCAGACTAATGGCTTGGCAGGGGACGTTAACCTCTTGCGTGCCGTGCTGCGGTTTGAAAGCCAGCAGCCTATTGTTTCCTGACTTATTATCTTTCGAGTCATCATTGATCTACAGAGAAGGTCTGTCTGTGTTTGTCACTCATGTCGGAATTGTTCTCCCAGTGTTTTGCGCTGGTTTTCATCCGTAGACAGTTTGTCTGAGCATCAGTGTGTTGTCGTCTTCCACCCGTCTGTTAGGATTTTCAGTTCATTAACAGAGAAGATGTCCGCGCTCTTGGCAGCTTGGCGCTGGAAAGCTTTGCTTGGCTGCGTGAAGATGCTTCCGTTATGCTAGAGAACAATTCATGCCGCAAATAACGTTTTTGCAAGGTTTTCATCCACACGTCCCAGATTAAACCCAAGCCTAAACCCAATGACCACAGATTCCCGATTGAGTATCCATGTAAAATTAAATTCATGGAACCAGTTCGGGGCAAACTCAAAAGACATATCATTCAACATTAAGCTAATCTGTGGTTCGATTTGCAGTCTTAAGCTACACAAGCATAAAAGCCTGTGTAAGCATTCTCAAATCTGCCCTGCGAAGCTTATAATAGTCTTATTCTTTTTGCTGTGTAGTTGTGGCCAGAGTGCAAAGAGTTTTCCAATGATGAGAACTCAGCTTAATGTTATTATTCGCTTTTTTGCAAGGACTTTATGAAAGCTGAGAGTTTTCAGTTCTCTAAAAACAGCAGAGCAGCACGACAGCATTAACAAATGGTCCGTTTCCAAGCAAATGCTTCCTTGATTTATAATGCTGAAAAACCTCAATGTTTTCCCAGTAGTTATAAATCGATAAACTATTTAAGTTGTCTTTATTAGCAGGTCAAACTATCTAAAATGTGAACATGTTTGGTTGTTTAGAGCATACTAGTATACTCCAGCTAATCATAGATTGTGTACTATTTTATTTTATTACTTCATATAGGCCTACTTTATAATTAGACAGTTGTGAACATGATTTGCTACTTGCTTTTATTAGTCAGAAGTACTGGGGAGGGACTTTCTCATTCTAGAGCCTGTTTGATTGGACAAAATGAGCGAGATGAGTCATCTGTATTTTGCAGAATAAGGAGAGATTGTAAAATTAAAGTGCATAATATATCTATTAAAATATGCATTTTGTCAACTGTTCAGAGTAGAACACTATGTTGTTTTAATGCTTTGGTAATAAGAAATATACATTTGTTATGCCATTAAAGCCATATAAATTGAACCGAGTACACTAGCACATGGCGAACAAACCACACAACTATATTCTGAATTAAACACAAAGTAATGAACAAAGCCCAGTTTGTGGCTTTGAAGTAACGATAGTGTTTCTGCAACGAGGACGTTCTCATCAACCCTTTTCAAGAATCCGCTATCAAACCGGCGCATAAAAGTCTCCCATGTATCTGCGAGAATCCGAGAGTGTTGAAAATCTAATGAAATAAAGGAACAGACCTGGGAAACAAAAGACAGAGGACTAATCGATTAGCACATTAAGGCGCTCTCAGAAATACCCGCCGACAAACGGCTGGAAGCTCCACAGGCTCTCCGTGTATCATTTATTCACAACAAAATTATCACGCACATTTCATAGCGAAGATGACTGAAACAGAACGACGCGTGTCGTTTGTGTCGTACGTCTTTATAATTACACCATAAAGCCATAACTGGATCCCCCCCTCTCATACTACATATTCATGAAAGACAGAGTTGTAATTTGATAAAGGGAGGCTTGTGTTGTGGTCCTGGGCGAGGCGTCAGCGTGGTGGAGGGGGTATTAGAGTGGGCATCTGTGTTCTCGCAGCATTAATCTCCTAAAGCAGATTTCTGCCGCTATGATGTGCGGCAAGGAGATAAGTCTTAAACAGTCTAAAGCTAAGCAAACCCGACAACTCCATTATGCCTTCATAATTGCTTAATTAAACTTTTGTCACTAATCATTATGGGGGCAATAGAGCTGTTATACAGGCCTCTGTTGAGCAGAAAAAATCAATAAACCGGTGGAGTTAATTTCAGCGTGTTTTTCCCCCTCGTTTTCTCTTTTCTCCCTTTAGTGTTTTTTTTTTTTGCTCTGCAAATGAAATTCATTGCTGGTGGTTAGTGATGTGTGGGGCTGCACTGAGGCTGATATGAGCTGCCATCACCATTTGAATTGAGGGTATTCAGTAGCACATGAATATGAACAAATGGCAAACATAAATCTCCTGCATGAAGTACACCTTCCATCCTTTTATTACAGAACAATTGACCCATCTAAAATGAATTCTAATGCCAGGAAAGCATTTAGATTTAAATTACACCGTGCTCTCCCAGACCTGAAAGATGACGGCATAAAAAAGATTAATATGCTAATTATTTCCCCCCCTTATTCCTCTTTTCGACATTTGTGGCGGGTTATTGTGGAGCGTGTAAATAAGATGACTGTTTTGTCAACGAATGACTGCGAGACCCGTGGCCCGTGCCTCAGATCAGCGAAATGCATCTGCCCGGGACATTATCTTTATTATTTTTATTAGTGGCTTTTCAAAAGGCACTTCATAAAAGGGACATTTATATGCGTATAATTCTTCTTTCGCCTCCGTGACCCAGGAAGCACATCAGATGGAGGCGGAGGGAGGGAGGAAAGCACAACATTTCCCCAGATGAAATAGATGGAGCACCGCGGACCGTTCGGAGGAGCGAGCGGTTCAGCCACTTACTCAAAGAACAAATGAATCTGTTTAATGCTGTTTAATTAGCCAGGCTTTGAGATTAACGCTCCACTTTTGAGATATTACCAAACGTGGCCAACTGGCAGGCGTGCAAAGGCACCGATAGAAGCATTTTAGATTTTAAAGGCACTTTATACTTGGCTTCGGATCAGTATTAACTGAAAAATATCCAAGAGGCGAGGCCAACGTGGGCTTCCCTCATCAGATCTCTGTCAGGGTCGGCCATTTTTGACGAGAGCTTTGTCAAGCGACATGACATTTCTGTTTTAACATGCATTTCCTTAAAACACTGGAATCTTTGCATTCACCACTCATTCTCTTCTAGGAAATACACATCCGGTATCTTAATGAATGCCCAATAATCATTATGTTGTGTGATTAATTGTCATTGCAATATAAACTCTCCTGTTTGTATTCAGGAGAGGAGTTTATTTATTTATTTTTGCCAAAATGCTAGTTAATTTTATTGCATTAAGCAAAAATGTACTGACTTGACTCAAACAGGGTATATTAACCAAAAATAATATATATATTAATAATAAAATATTTTTATTTTATGTAATTTTTTTAAATATGTCATTAGTATTACCAAAATATTTTTGCACATTGCCAAAATGATCCACAAATATTGTTTTTATTTGTTTTCTCACTCAAAAAATCGAAGCGCATAAGCTCATATCAATGAGGCCTACAACCAATCAGTTCCAGTGTATCTGCCAGTCCAGTTCCAAAAATAAAAATAAAACCTGTGCATGCTGAAAGAAAATACGTTGATAAAAAGATTACATGCACGATTTCGTGATGATAAAGCATAATGATAGATTTATTAATAATTTTGAAAAGGTCACTCATTTTTGAGCAGATTTTCAGCACATAACAAGGTTTAAACATTAAGGTTCCATTCAGAACTACTATGCATGCATGCTTCTAATAGTTGATTAAAAATGTCTTCAGGAATTCATCGCTCCCTGTAGGGTGCTAGTTAGTGACCTCCTTTGGGAGATTATTGAGTCCTGAACAATTCATCATTTCGGCGCTTTACAACTTCAGTTCAATTAGAGACCAAAGGGAATTCAAACTTTCCCCGTCCAACTCTCCACCGCTGTGGTGTGGTTGAGCTGTGCTTTCGGTTTTGAAGTGCGGTCAGGTTTCTGACATGTGAAATTAAGTTTCCTTGAGCTTCATTAAAAATCAAAACTAAAATGATCTGAGGCCAAGTAAACTTTTTGAAGAAAATGGAGGCCGTGGTTTTGATTTCCGGGCATGAGATGCATCACATAATGAACATTCCAAGGTTTGTTTACTTCATTACTTTATATGACAATAAATCTAATCGACACAATCTCAAGTTGGGCTAAAACTTGAAGATAAATTTTGAAGAAGACCCTCTCGGCAAGACTTTCCATATAAGTTATAAGCTATTGATAATACCAACTCCATCAAGTGCATGGTAAATATAGTTTGAATACAAATGCTAATTATTGCTTTTATCAAAAAAAAAAAAAAAACAGGAGTAATTTTTGAACAGTTTTATGTTATGCTCAATAATACAGTCAATTTGTAGCGTGGCCAATGACATTCATTAAGAACATAAAAGCAGCAGTCAGAACGTCTTAAGACATCAGGAGTGTTCATTTAAAACTATTGTTTCTAATGACTCTCAATAGCAAAGCAATTACAAATCTGACATCAGCAAGAGACTAATGAGAAAGCATAATTACACTGTAATATGTAACAAAGTTCTTCAGGATTCCTCAAAAAAAAAAGTTGAGCTCTTTAATACACAAACTTCTTCAGTAATTACTGATCTGTTTTAACACATTTAGCAGGAGTGTGTTGAGTTAATGAATTGCTTGGAAAGCATCTGAAGACAGACTTAATTGCAAAGCTGACAGTTCTCGCAGCATCATTATGCCGCAGTCCCAGTTGAATAGCATTCTGCAGCTAGATAAACAATTTTCATGGCAGCTTCTATGCTGCTACTTTCTGGCCAGCCATTGATACCACTGTTTATTCTTTCAGATACATGGAGCGTGGCAAGCATGGAAATGCAGCATTACGGAAGGAATCCTTTATTTTCATCTCATTAATACAACCTGAGTGGAATGCAAAATAGCAATTTGGGATTGTATAATGCACAACTCTAATCCTAAACCTGAAGTCCAAATATGTCAAGAACAAACAGAGAAAGATTCCATACTCAAATATTCAAGAGCTTGTAGATTAAGATTGCTAATGAAGATGAAGTGTGTGTTTTCTTTCTTGCGGTTATGGCTTCCAAAAACACGGCCAGGAGTGAATTACGCCAAACTACATTATTCTCATTAAATGTCGATTCACATTCTTAGTGCATTTCACCACCTAAGGGTGACTGTGCAGTCATTTTAATATGTTAATCTATAACCAGTCAACCATTTTTTTTTATTGTAATACCGTGAACAAGAACATTGTTTGTTTAATGTTAAATACATATATTAAGATAATACGTAATTGTGATGGTCCCTTTTGAACATTCTGTTGACTCTGAGTAATGCTGCACCTACATGACATGTCTAGAGTATTAGACAGTCTGCTTAATATCCGATAACTCTTTATTGTGAGGGTTTCCCATCAAGTACATGTCTACTTATTCTAACCCTACCGTTCTACTAACACTCTAATGAGAGCTAGTAGATATGTATGTAGGTACAATGTTACTTATGGTCAACAAAATGTGTTAAAGGGACCAATAACAAGAAAGACAGATTTATTTAATTTAAATCATTTTATGGATACAGGACTGAATAGATAATGTTGATTGTATTTTTTATTATATATTTATTTATTTTATTGCATTTTTATAATTTTTTTGCTTCCACATTTGTTGATAGGTATGTAAGATGTACCATATTTGTGTTTTATTATATATATTAATTAGTGGTGGGCCGTTATCGGCGTTAACGTGCTGCGTTAACGTGAGACTCTTATCGGCGATAAAAAAAATATCGCCGTTAATCTATTCTCAAAGTTGGGTTGGGAGCTGGGTCTATACTACGCAAGCTATGATGACTTTCACCCTGATATTTTAGCGCGGATGTATACCTAGCCGAATTGCACTGTAGGGGGCGAGAACGAGTCTTCGAACTAGAGGCTCGCAGTCCGTGATGGACAGATTGTTAACGGCTGGTCTGTGTGGTAATACAATCGGGCAGGATATCCAAACGCTCACCTATCATTCATCAACCTCAAATATGGCTTTTCATCTGAAAGATGTATGTAGTAGCAACTTTACATGGCCGCTCAATATGATGTTAACCTAGAGAAATGTGCGCTATTGAAGTGTTTGTGTGGAAGCGCGTTTGCTGCAGGACAGGCTCCGGTGCGCTCACTTGCTCTTAAAATCTCCGTCATTTTTGGTCATACAGATAAAAGTAGCCGAATACATCTTTCGAATCTGTAAAGACTACGTTTATTTGTGTGCACTCAGAATAACAACGAAACGTTGCGCTTTTAAGCAAACAGGATGCGCTTTAGGTCTCATGTGAACTTGAGCGAGAAACTTCGAAACTCGAATATATCTAAAAATACAGTACATAGAAAAATATATCTATAGAGAGTGAAATGTCAAAAAAAAAAAATAGAAGACGTGTGTGTTAGCATGGATGATTTACATGAAATTTAATCTGTGCAACACTGTGCATAATAAGATGGCTTTCAGTTCAATATAATAACAAAAACGACATTTTGGGCTTACTTTTAGTCATTATTTGGGTAGCACACATATTCTGAATGCCTTCGGCAGAATTCAAATGAGCCATTTTAATCTAGATTAATCTAGATTAATTCCAAAATTAATCTAGATTAATCTAGATTAAAAAAATTAATCTATGCCCACCTCTAATATTAATTTAATATAAAAATATAGAAAATGTCCGTTCAAAAATATAATATCGTTTTGTGGTGTGTGAAACGAGAATAAAACAAACACATTAGTGTAAACAATAAATAAAAACATTGCATCATGTTATTATAATTCTTATAATAGTCGTATGCTATTCCAACATTTGAATAAATATGGCAAAATCAACGACATTAAAACATAAGTAGTTCTTGCATGTGATTACATCACAATGTTGATGTGACTCACAAGAAGCAGATGCTATATAGACTTGGACTCTGTATACAAAAGTGAATTTGAGAGTGTATAACCACACATTTCTCTCAGTTCATAAGTGATCATACCCCTTCAGAACACTGTTACATCACCTTTATGTCATAATAGCATATTATTGAAACCGATGGACCCTATGACCTTCACTGTATGAACAAAAACAGCTGAAATATTCTTCAAATATCTTTTGTGTTTTGCAGAAAATCAAAAATCACACAAGTTCAGAACGACATGTTGGTGAGTCAGTGATGACAATTTCAATTTGTTCTCTTTAACTTATGAGTGATCAAACAATTAAAACATATACGCTTAAATATGTGTCTTCATAAAAAGCACAATATATAAAAAGGAGGAACATGTATATGCTCCGCTTCAGCTGCAGACTGCAGTAATTTACCAGACTGTATCTGTACAATGAGACCAGAAGCACATACATATGTGTGCTTCAAGAGTCAAGAGAGCAAAAGGCGGAGAGGGAACACCTGGCCCACAATGCCCTTCTGCAGCTCTGAGCACTTCCTGTGTAGGTCGGCTTCTTTCATGTGTCTGCTATGCATGTTTAGCAAGCTGCCAACATTTCCTACCTCAGCCACTGATGAACTCTGAACCCTGACTGCTACAATGAGGTCAGAGGTCATGCTCGATGCCCTTAACACCACATGACCTCAACATTTCAGAAAACACTGACTTCAGACTGCTGTTTTGATATTTATTTTTATAATAAACTGATTACGAGATTATCTGAATATATAAAATATTAGGTTTGAAAAAAATCAGACTGCAAATCAAAATACTGCCACAATGCTTCAGGTATTATGGGATGGCATACTGGTGCATGTACATTTTACAGCTTATACCCATCTATTTCAGGAAGTGTTTTAATATTAATGCCAAACTCAGTTTTTTAACTAAATATGCATTGATAAACATAACAATTCAGGCAGTAAAACATGAAGCCACACCATGAAGCGCACGTTATCGTCAAGTTGGACTTAAATTAATATTATTTTATTTTTTCCCACTGTGTAATAATAATAATAATAATAATAAATTGTAATACCTCACAATTGAGACTTTTCTTCTCAGAGTTGCAAATTCAGAATTGTGCAGTAGTTTAGTTTTTATGTCTTAAAAAAGGAACTGTGAGATGAAAAGTTTTCTTTTTCTCTTCTTTCCTTTTTCTTCCTTGGAGGAAATAACTCAGAATAATGCAATAAACATTAACTATATAACAGAAGATATAACACAAATCAAATCATCCTAATGCACATTACTGATAACAAAATAATCGTAGAATATAATCATAAAATGCAGGAACTTCTGGGAATATCCCTTTACAGTTTTTCACTATATATTATATGGTAATTTATATTTTATGTTTAAACTTGCAAACAAAAACAATTGACATTTTTGCAAAATTAAAAGAAATAATGAAAGAAAGAAAGAATAATAATAATAATAAAAAAACAATTGACATTTTTGCAAAATTAAAAGAAATAATGAAAGAAAGAAAGAAAGAATAATAATAATAATAATAAAAAAACTGTGACATTTTGTTCACTGTATATGGTAAGGTACATTACAATTAACCAATTAACAGATTTTTACAATAGCAGCTTTAGTCCATTTCTTATTTTTTTTAATCAAAATTATTTTAAAAAAATAAAGGTTGAAACATGATTTTATAGCCTACTTCTGCAGTTTAAAGCCTATTGAAGTATTATATATTCAGACAGAGATCCTTAATAATGGCAGAATTTTTTTCTTTTTACATTTCTCTGAATGCAGTTAAAACCAAGGTATTACCATTTTCCCCTGCCATTGCTTTACCAAGGAAAATCACTGCTGCATATGAAGCCATGGGTCAAGCTGATGTACGCTAGAAGCGCTTGTTCTCCTCCCATGTCCCTCAATCGATCTCCTCACAGATCGGGCTCGGTGTGAACATGCATCGGGGCTGCTTCATCTCCGGCAGCGTCGCATTCCACGACAGCACGGCTCTCCGGCCTCAGCCAGCGAGCAAATGGAGAGATAAAGCGGGTCAGCGGATCAACCGTACCACTAAGATGATTGTTCTGCCAGCCTTCTGTTGGAGCTGATGCGGCTGGAGCGCGAGGCCCGGGCCAAAGCTGCTTTGCTAGAGGCGGCTCTATCTCCAAACACCTCTATTGTCTCTGGGCTCGTCCCCCACTAGCCCTGCGCCTGCCTGGGACGAGGGAAGCCTGATGGCTAATGGAGAAGCCAGCCAAACCCGCAGCCAGTCTACGATTGTTCAGGCCTGGTCTTTGGCAGCGGTACCTTCGCTGCAACATTTCGACACAGCAGTGAGGATTCCTCGGTGTTAAAGAGGACGTGTTTGGGGGCATCTCTCCTGGCTCTTCATACAGGGGCTGACAGGGGATTTGCGGTTGTTGCCGACACACTGTTTCGTTTGAATTTTTTTTTGCATTGATAAACTTGTGTATTTTCCTTTTTATAATGGATGAAAAGCTACTGCAAACTAAGTACTACAATTAAACTAAGTGCTGCGCAGGCTTGTCTAAATGCACTTGCTTATCATTCCTGTTTTGTTGATTCTGATTGCTTCCATTGTCCTCATTTGTAAGTCGCTTTGGATAAAAGCATCTACTAAATGACTAAATGTAACAATATTTGTTGTACATTACATTAAGATCGCTTTGGATCCAAAGCATCTTACTAAAGTGACATTAAGGTTATACAATATTGTGTTGTACATCTAAGCACTGTTCCCTGGGAATCGAACCACAACCTTTGCGCTGCTAACGCAATGCTCTGACCACTGAGCCACAGGAACATTTAAGCACCTGGAGATACTTGTATCCACTTACAGTCCTACCTGGTATCATAAAGAAAATGTACCTCTGGGAACCTTTTTGCAAGACGCAAAGTACGTACAAATAAGAAAATATCACCGCAGTTTCCAACAGAAAAGAACAATAGAGGCGGTAAAACAGCGAGCACTTGTTATGATTATAGATCCATATGTTTCGCTTTCTTGAAGTAACAAGCTTGCTCGGTAGCTCAGACGGCACGGAGTTGGACTTAGGATCCAATCCTTGGGTACGAATCCCGTCAAAAACATGACTCACAATGAGAGAGCTGAAAGATGAGAGATACAAAACAAGCTAAAATGGCATGCTTGTGATGGCGTTTTTCGTCATATTCGCTTTTGTTCATACTATCGGTAGGTTTAGGCTTAGTGCAAATGGTACGTTATTTTAAATAGTCACTGAGCATTAGAGTTATAGTGCCACTCAAATAGACATTTCAAGTCAGAACTGCAGAGACACGTACAAAAGCAATGTCACATAAAACATACCATATGTACGTTCATCTGTGTGAACACTCTTTTAGCACCACTCAGTAGACATTTCACATCAAACATGTCACGAAACGTACATGACACTACGTATTTCACGTCTTGCAAAAAAGTTCCCAGAGGTGCGTTTTCGTCATGAGACCAGGGCTGCATTTCCCAAAAGCATTGTAAGCCTAAGTTGATAGTAAAAACGATCACACAAATCATCTTAGACCTGCGGACCGTATCCCAAAACATCGTAACTTAAGTAGTACTTAAAATTTTTCGTAGATCTACAAGTGCTCGGGACTATTCGTAAATCACTACGCGGACCGTAAAACAGAATTTTGAGGTCAGTTAACATCTTCAAATGTATCATATACATAGAAATGTATCGTGTTGGGCTAAAGTTTTTAATTTATGGCAAGAAACCTTGCACAAGGCGGAAATTCAAAAACTGTCCCAATCAGCCTTAATTCACCCTATTGGATCCGGAAATAACGTATTTACAGATTGTATATAATATAATAGGCCTATATAATATTATATATAGTAGATTGATACTTATAAATATTTAATTATATTATCTGAGCTGTCTGGAACTCAGCATTAGGTTAACATTTCAATAAACGAGCGTGTACTACAAACACAAGATTACAAATAAATTGACATTTCAGCACTTGACAAACGGTAGTAGTAATTAAAGCAGGGCTATGTGCGATTGTGTTAAGTGCATTTTTGTGAAATGCACGTGAAACAATAACAAACTTTTGTAAAATGACTCGTAGAGAACGCTCTTAAGCGCTAAGATCAATCGTTATTGAGAAACGCAGCCCAGGTTGGTTTGACCTGTACATAAATGAATTGCCATGATCTTGACATCTAAGAACCATCTTCTTAGCACATGGTTTTGCAACCTTAGGCAGATTCAGGGGTATTTGTATAGCACGTTTTTGGTTTTTACCATTTCGCACATTGTTTCAAAGCAGCTTTACAGAAAATGATAGTTTCATAGTAATGAAATATATATGAGTTTATGAGAGGGTAATGAGATCAGAAAGTAATGTCCATAAGATAATTAATAAGTATATAAGTATCCATAATATATATATATATATACACACAGGTGCTGGTCATATAATTAGAATATCATCAAAAAGTTGATTTATTTCACTAATTCCATTCAAAAAGTGAAACTTGTATAATGTATACATTCATTCCACACAGACTGATATATTTCAAGTGTTTATTTCTTTTAATTTTGATGATTATAACTGACAACTAATGAAAACCCCAAATTCAGTATCTCAGAAAATTTGAATATTACTTAAGACCAATACAAAGAAAGGATTTTTAGAAATCTAGGACAACTGAAAAGTATGAACATGAAAAGTATGAGCATGTACAGCACTCAATACTTAGTTGGGGCTCCTTTTGCCTGAATTACTGCAGCAATGCGGCGTGGCATGGAGTCGATCAGTCTGTGGCACTGCTCAGGTGTTATGAGGTTCAACGGTTCAAGGTTCTTTATTATTCGTCACATACACAATCATACAGAGTATAATCAGTAGTGAAATGCAAGTAGAATTGAAGAAAAATACAGCATAAACATGAGGAAAGTGAGGAGAAAAAAAAATAACCCCCAGACTATGCTCCTTGGGGAGTACAGTGTGAGAACAGGAAAAACACCTCAACAACACAAATACACCATGAGAGCCCAGGTTGCTCTGATAGTGGCCTTCAGCTCTTCTGCATTGTTGGGTCTGGCATATCGCATCTTCCTCTTCACAGTACCCCATAGATTTTCTATGGGATTAAGGTCAGGCGAGTTTGCTGGCCAATTAAGAACAGGGATACCATGGTCCTTAAACCAGGTACTGGTAGCTTTGGTACTGTTTGCAGGTGCCAAGTCCTGTTGCAAAATGAAATCTGCATCTCCATAAAGTTGGTCAGCAGCAGGAAGCATAAAGTGCTCTAAAACTTCCTGGTATACGGCTGTGTCTCCTCCCATGTCCCTCGATCGACCTCCTCACAGATCGGGCTCGGTGTGAACATGCATCGGGGCTCTGGTGACGCATCGTGTGCTTCATCTCCGGCAGCGTCACATTCCACGACAGCATGGCTCTCCGGCCTCAGCCAGTGAGAAAATAGTTGGAGAGATAAAGCTGGTCAGCGGATCAACCGTACCACTAAGATGATTGTTCTGCCAGCCTTCTGTTGGAGCTGATGCGGCTGGAGCGCGAGGCCCGGGCCAAAGCTGCTTTGCTAGAGGCGGCTCTATCTCCAAACACCTCTATTGTCTCTGGGCTCGTCCCCCACTAGCCCTGCGCCTGCCTGGGACGAGGGAAGCCTGATGGCGGATGGAGAAGCCAGCCAAACCCGCAGCCAGTCTACGATTGTTCAGGCCTGGTCTTTGGCAGCGGCACCTCCGCTGCAACATTTCGACACAGCAGTGAGGATTCATCGGTGTTAAAGAGGACGTGTTTGGGGGCATCTCTCCTGGCTCCTCATACAGGAGCTGACAGGGGATTTGCGGTTGTTGACGAAAAACTGTTTCGCTTGATTTTTGGTGCACTGATAAACTTGTGTATTTTCCTTTTATAATGCATGAAAAACTACTGCAAACTAAGTACTAAAATTAAACTAAGTGCTGCGTCAGGCTTGTCTAAATGCACTTGCTTATCATTGCTCTTTTGTTGATTCTGATTGCTTCCATTGTCCTCATTTGTAAGTTGCTTTGGATAAAAGCATCTACTAAATGCAACAATATTTGTTGTACATTTACATATTTAGCAGACGCTTTTATCCAAAGCGACTTACACCAAAGTGCATTCAGGTTATACATTTGTATTGTCAGTATGTGTGTTCCCTGGGAATCGAACCCACAACCTTTGCGCTGCTAACGCAATGCTCTAACCACTGAGCCACAGGAACATTTAAGCACCTGGACGATACTTGTATCCACTTACAGTCGTACCTGGTATCATAACGAAAATGTACCTCTGGGAACCTTTTTGAAAGACGCAAAATATGTACGAATAAGAAAATATCACTGCAGTTTCCAACAGAAAAGAACAATAGAGGCGGTAAAACAGCGAGCACTTGTTATGATTATAGCTCCATATGTTTCGCTTTCTTGAAGTAACAAGCTTGCTCGGTAGCTCAGACGGCATGGAGTTGGAATTAGGATCCAATCCTTGGGTACGAATCCCGTCAAAAACATGACTCACGATGAGAGAGCTGAAAGATGAGAGATAAAAAAACAAGCTAAAACGTCATGCTTGTGATGGCGTTTTTCGTCACATTCGCTTTTGTTCATACTATCGGTAGGTTTAGATGTAGTGCAGATGGTACGTTATTTTAAATAGTCACAGAGCATTAGAGTTATAGCGCCACTCGATGGACATTTCAAGTCAGAACTGCGGAGACACGTAACAAAAGCAATGTCACATAAAACATACCATATGTACGTTCATCTGTTCCGGGGGGGAAAAAACGAACACTCTTGTAGCATCACTCAGTGGACATTTCACATCAACCATGTCACGAAACGTACATGACGGTACGTATTTCACGTCATGCAAAGAAGTTCCCAGAGGTGCGTTTTCGTCATGAGACCAGGGCTGCGTTTCCCAAAAGCATCGTAAGTTGCGTCGACTTGCGGATCGTATCCCAAAACATTGTAACTTAAAGTACTTACAAATCTTCGTAGATCTACAAGTGCTCAGGACTGTTCGTAAATCACTACGTGGATCTTAAAACAGAATTATGAGGTCAGTTAACATCTTCAAATGTATCATATACACATAAATTTATCGTGTTGGGCTAAAGTTTTTAATTCATGGCAAGAAACCTTGCACAAGGCGGAAATAAAAAAACTGTCCCAATCAGCCTTAATTCACCCTATTGGACACGGAAATAACGTATTTACAGATTGTATATAATATAATAGGCCTATATATTATTATAAATAGTAGATTGATAGTTTTAAATATTAAATTATGTATCTGAGCTGTCTGGAACTCAGCATTAGGTTAACATTTCAATAAACGAGCGTGTACTACAAATACGAGACAACAAATAAATTGACATTTCAGCACTTGACAAACGGTAGTAGTAATTAAAGCAGGGCTACGTGCGATTGTGTTAAGTACATTTTTGGGAAATGCACGTGAAACAATAACAAACATTTGTAAAATGACTCGTAGAGAACGCTGTTAAGCGCTATGATCAATTGTTATCGAGAAACGTAGCCCAGGTTGGTTTGACCTCTACATAAATGAATTGCCATGATCTTGACATCTAAGAACCGTCTTCTTAGCACAGGGTTTTGCTACCTTAGGCACATTCAGGGGTATTTGTGTAGCACTTTTTTGGTTTTTACCATTTCGCACATTGTTTCAAAGCAGCTTTGCAGAAAAGCTAGTTTCATAGTAACAATTAGGCAGTGTTGGGGGTAATGCATTACAAGTAACGTGAGTTATGTAATAATATTACTTTTTTCAAGTAACTAGTAAAGTAACGCATTACTTTTTAATTTATAAGAAAATAACTGAGTTACTTTTTCAAAAAAGTAACGCCAGTTACTTATTTCCCATTTATTGATGACAGTGCGCCGTGTGAACATGATCTTACTGTAGATCTAGACTAAATGTGAATTAATTCATCCCACTCGCAAAAAACTGATTCAATATTCATCAAAATGAATTAAAACTCAGAATATGACATAATTAAATATGTTAAACAACACAAATGTATCTAATCTCATTTTATTAACCGATGTGTTTGCTGCTGACCTTTGATAATACAGTTCAACATAAGCAAAAATGACTTTACATTAACAATTGTGCTTGATTGTTTTTAATCACTGAAGAGTGTTGAACTTCTCCTGTGTTCTTCTGTACAGACGTGATTTACTCGTCCTTCAGTCTGAGGTTTATTCATTACACTTTTTGGTGTGAAAGGGCTTTACATTTACTATAAATATAACTTATTGTATTAAAAACAAACAATCAAGCCCTGCTCATATTAAAAAGTAACCGAAAGTAATGTAAGCATTACTTTCTATAAAAAGTAACTAAGTAACGTAATTAGTTAATTTTTTAGGGAGTAATGCAATATTGTAACGCATATATATTATTATTATATATTAGTTATATCATTTCTTAATAATAGATCTTTGGATTAATGATTTTTTGCAAAAGGAATGGTTACCAATTAAAATACTTAGCCTTGTTTTCTCACCTGAGGATCCTGGTATAATGAACTTCTTCCTTCAGTTACGTCGGCAGTATGTTAAAATGTGCCTGGTTACAGCTTTTAATGGAATGGCAGGGTGAATTCTTGTTCAACAGTCCAATAATAGCCAAATAAAATCACGATCCGAAACTTACACCTGCCTAACAACGTGATTTGGACCTCTCTGGGGGTGCAACTGAAAGCCTTTAAGAAATAATTTATTTCATTTAATTAGTAAAAAATCCAATGTTAAAAGTTTTTTATCTTTCTTAGCCACTTCTGAGCTATTGTCAATAAGCAACCATCAAGGGATGAGTGAAACCATCTGCTCGTTAATGGAAGAGTTAAGCATTTTTCATGAATCCAGGTTTGAAAATCTACCAATTTTGTAAATTATGAATATAACAATTTATAAAATTAATTCATTTCACCAAAATATTTCTTCCATTTTTAATTATATGTGTATTGGGAGGTACTTGGAACGACAAAACTTGATAATTTGCTGCCCTTGTGCAAGGGTCAATGGTCGTCTATTATTCAATTTTATTCCCAGATTTTAGAAAACAAAATGTAAGGTATTTAAGGCATTAGAATTTGTACAGATATTAAATAAAACAACCATCAATAATACCATCACAACACTTTTGGCAGAATAAAGGATTTTGTGTATGTAGTTGATAAGTGTAGAATCTCAAATTTAATCTCTTCAAACAATTAGCTGTTGCATAATTAGACAAGTAAAAATCACCTTCTCGCATTAGGAATGAATCATTTAAATGAGATTCTGAGATTTGGAAGAAACTGGGTAATAATATTCACCCTTGGGATAAATCCGGGCGTCTATATGCCAATATTTAAGAGTAACCTTAATAAACCATCCCTCCTTTTATGGAAGCATCTACGATTCGCCCGGTCATAAACCCTCATATTTCATACTAGAACCTCACTCCCCCTCAAGCAGCCTGAAACGGCAAAAGGTAAAAAGCAAAAACGTGTATCAAATACCCCTGAATCTGCCTAAGGTTGCAAAACCGTGCTAAGAAGATGGTTCTTAGATGTCAAGATCATGGCAATTCATTTATGTACAGGTCAAACCAACCTGGGCTGCGTTTCTCAATAACGATTGATCTTAGCGCTTAAGAGCGTTCTCTACGAGTCATTTTACAAAAGTTTGTTATTGTTTCACGTGCATTTCAAAAATATTAAAATCAGGGAGTAATGCAATATTGTAACGTTCATATATATATATATATAATATATATATAATATATATATAGATAGATCTTTTTTTTTTTTTAAAGGATTGGTTCACCCAAAAAATGAACATTAGCCATTGTTTTACTCACCCTCGAGGCATCCTAGGTATATATGACTTTCTTCTTTCAGTTCACTCGGAGTTATATTAAAAATGTTCCTTGCTCTTCCAAGCTTTATAATAGTAACGGGCGGGTGTTCTTGTTCAACAGTCCAAAAGTAGCCAAATAAAGTGCACGTATCCATACTAAACCGTGCCTCACATGGCTCTGGGGGGTGAATAAAGGCCTCTTGTAGCAAAATAATGCATTTTTTTGTGAGAAAAATATCCATATTTAAAACTTTATAAACACTTTTCTTCTCACTTCTGCTGATTGTCATACATGCAAGCCATTCCGGCGGATGACGTCGGACAACGTCTCGTTAAAATGTGCACAGAGGTACACATTTTTATGAAACCAGGTTGAAAATACATGATCAAATTAATAATAAAACAAATATATAATAAAATATATAATATCATACCAAAATATTTACATCCATGTTTAATTTATACTGTTGTATTGTGGAGGGTATTACTTGACAAAAACTGAAATGCAATTAAAATTAATTTTATATTTTAATTTTATTAGATAAAAAGAAAATGATAAAGTGTTATTATTTAATTTCATTAGACACAATTTCTGATGACAAATATGTCAAATAAAAACAAACCAACAAGTAAATAAATAAAAATGGAAAACAGACTTTATGGAAGAATTAAATGGCTTTTGTGTATGGGTCGTTAAATTAAAGTGTAGCTATTCTGTGGAGTTTAATTGTGAACAAACAATTTATGACTACATTCATTCTCAAGGACAAACATGTAAAAAGCCCTTGCTTCCCCATTATGGTAAGTGAATATTGTGCTAAATATGGATATTGTACGATATGGAAGAAAACATGGTGATAATATCGTCCCAGCCCCGGGTGGCGGGTCAGAATCCGGCGCGGTCTATTATTCGGCCAGCATTATTCCACAGACCGCTTAGCGCTTAGATAAACCCATCCCTCCCCCTTTGTCAGGAAGCGATCATACGATTGCAGGCCCAGGGTAGTTAACCCTTTCAAACAGCTGAACACACCCCGTCACCTCCCCCTCACTCCAGCACTCGTGGCGGCACAAAGAGGTTTTGATTGCCCAAATATTAGCCTGCCTGTGCTCGGAGAAGCCTCATTTAGGCTCTCTTCCTCATCTGCTCCCGCTCTCCCCAGTAATTAGGCCAGTCGTGGCAGTCACCTCATGCAGGCTCCAGCCGGAGAGAGACACTTGACACGGCACACATCAGAGGGATTTGGAGGAGCCTCTCACAGCGGCCCAACGCTTCTTAATTAACCACTTAGGTATCGGTGCGCTCGCCTCCTTCCAAACGCCGGGCCGAGGGAGGGGGTTCTTCTAAACGCCAGGGGAAGCACACTATCAAAAGATCTTGTAAATGAAGGCTTGTGTAAATTATTTTTAATGATTCCCTCCTGGCACGTCATTATGTGCGCAGGAGCTTCAGAGATGCCTCATCCTTGGCGAGGTCAGCCGCACATCCGCTGTAACTAGCTGCAGCCTGTAAATGGCTTATTAATTAGTACTGTGGTTTTACATCGCTGTGAGCTCTGATGTATGGAGATGGAATTGTAATTGTGTGGGATCGGAAACGATAACCCATCTCTGGGCTACTTATGCAAATTGGCATATTAGAAAATCATTACCTATCCAAACACCGTGGCACAATGTGCATTACAATGATGGATTTTATGATAATTGTGGTTTAATTTCTTCTGTCTGGATTTTGGAAAATAATTTGGCCGTTTT
Organism: Schizopygopsis pylzovi; assembly: GCA_027422435.1. Lineage (NCBI taxonomy): Eukaryota > Metazoa > Chordata > Actinopteri > Cypriniformes > Cyprinidae > Schizopygopsis > Schizopygopsis pylzovi. The sequence continues at coordinate 6,486,024 of CM049823.1, read as the reverse complement.
GAGTGCGATTAATTCTGTATTAGTCGGAACTCTGCGGAGGGTCTGTAATTAATTCGCTCGTGGAGGTTACGATGGTTTTAGGAAATGGGAGATGGACTTGTTGAGCGTAGAGTACCATTCAGAATGGACAATGAGGCGTGAGCTCGACTTCTGCTGGTGCTGTGAAATAGCCTGCGGTTAAATGATCATGAGTTATGAGAGCACACACAGACCTCTGGTCAAACACAGCTGCTTCAGACTAAAAGTTATTCATGCAGCGGTTTTGGGGCATGCACGGTAATATGGATAAGATTCAGTTTTATTGTTCCTTTCAGATTTGGAGTGTTAATCTGATGATAGTGACCAAATAGTGTGATTGGGATTACTGGCCAATGGATAAAGAAGCAAATCTCTAAACTATGTCACTTCATTTTAATATAGAGAAAACAGCCAACAAAAATACTCAAGATGGAAAAAGTAACCAACCAAAACATTTTGATAATTAAAAAATCATTTAGATAAAAAATATATTACAAAGTCAATAAAAAATGTAAATAAATCCACATAAATAAAAAATACTAAATATTTGTTGTGTTACCTGCATGTCATGTGATCATTAGCCAACATCAAAGAACTGCTAGCATGAGAATGATCTCAGAAATGATTGAAATATGAACTTTAACATCTCAGGAGGACTTCAGATAAATATTTTACGCCAAAGTTCAAAAGGTTCAGCTGATAAAAAGGTTTGGGAATCCCTGACATATACTATTCATAATACAGCATTAGAATAGTGAAATAGTGGGGGAAAAGTCATTATTTACCCAACATCATATTGTTTTATGTCTGATGTTATTTTCTCTGTGGAAAAAAAAATCATGCAGCATGATGCATTGCAGAATATCTGTAAATAATGAATATATAATGTAATCCTAAAAGTAGTCCATATAACTCAACAAGTCTTTTGAACCCATATAACAAAAGTTATTATTCACTGGCAAATCAGATAATTCATGCAGATCATTATGCGGCTCTCATATCAATTATGGCACAGGTTTGACCTCATGGTGTCTCAAGACACAGTAACCAATGAGGTTCGATGTTATTGACATATTGGATTTGGCCGCATAATGACTTCACAAATTCTTATTTTGAAGTGAATTAAAAGAATGAATGAATGAATGAATGATGCACTTATATATCACTTTATTGTCTATTGTTGTACACCCAAAGTGCTTTACAATCATGTGGGGGGGGGGGGGGTCTCTTCTCAACCACCACCAGTGTGCAGCATCTACTTGGATTACACAACGGCTACCAAAGTACAACGGCACCAGTGCGCTCACCACACACCAGCTACAGGTGGAGAGAAGAGAGAGTCATAGAGCCAATCAAGTGTACGCTCTCACCACACACCAGCTACAGGTGGAGAGAAGAGAGAGTCATAGAGCCAATCAAGTGTACGCTCTCACCACACACCAGCTACAGGTGGAGAGGAGAGAGAGTCATAGAGACAATCAAGTGTATGCTCTCACCACACACCAGCTACAGGTGGAGAGAAGAGAGAGTCATAGAGCCAATCAAGTGTACGCTCTCACCACACACCAGCTACAGGTGGAGAGGAGAGAGAGAGTCATAGAGCCAATCAAGTGTATGCTCTCACCACACACCAGCTACAGGTGGAGAGGAGAGAGAGAGTCATAGAGCCAATCAAGTGTATGCGCTCACCACACACCAGCTACAGGTGGAGAGGAGAGAGAGTCATAGAGCCAATCAAGTGTATGCTCTCACCACACACCAGCTACAGGTGGAGAGGAGAGAGAGACATAGAGCCAATCAAGTGTATGCTCTCACCACACACCAGATACAGATGGAGAGGAGAGAGAGACATAGAGCCAATCAAGTGTATGCTCTCACCACACACCAGCTACAGGTGGAGAGGAGAGAGAGTCATAGAGCCAATCAAGTGTATGCACTCACCACACACCAGCTACAGGTGGAGAGGAGAGAGAGACATAGAGTCAATCAAGTGTATGCACTCACCACACACCAGCTACAGGTGGAGAAGAGAGAGAGTCATAGAGACAATCAAGTGGATGGGGATTATTAGGAGGCCATGATTGATAAGGGCCAGTGGGGGGAATTTGACCAGATCACCAGGGTCACACCCCTACTCTTGACGAGAAGTGCCATGGGATTTTTTTATGATCACAGAGTCAAAGAAATTCAACAAAAGGAAAGTCCAACAAAAATATTAACTATTGTCTCAACTAAGCAACTAAGACAAGAAAATATGTCAATATTTGTGACCCTCTCTGTGAAGACCCAACTAAAGTCATTTTTTGTGATTTGCAAATCATACTTTATATGGAAAAGAACATTATGTGAAAATTTAACCTTAATATCTTTAATATTGACTGAGTATAGTCATGTCCAATTTTGAAATTATAGTGAAATTAAAGGTAGAAATCAAACTTTGATTAATGTTTTCTCATAATTAGGTTTTTAGACTTTAGCCTGGATTTCACAGAGAGGGTCACATATATTAATTTATTAATTATTACAAACATTAATTTTAAAAACAAGGTTCACTCAAGTCTTCTGAGGTAATATGGTATATCTTTCAGAAACACATGGATCATTTTATGTTTTGTTCATTTTCTGAAATCTTGACCATTACAAATCAGTGTCCTGTACCATGAAGCCGGTTTAGCTGGCTAGCCAGATACATTTCAGTTTAGTCTGCACCAATCCTGGGTTTTAGGTACCATGAAAGTGGTTTGGCTTTTAGCTGCGTTCATCGCCGAAGTAACTTACACACTGCACGGTTAACCTGCTCCAGGACAGCTTATGTTCTGAGTTAGAGATCTCAAAATCAAATTGAACCAATAAGATGTGAGCAAAGAGACATATGTCTGACACAAAAAAAGTCACTACCCCAGTTTCCCTTCTTACAAGTTAAAGGTCACTATGAAGTACCTTAAAACATTTCTGGCTTTAATGATAATTAACATTTACATATGATTTGTATTATTACTATATTGCACACAAGCATTTTTGTTTAACAATTATCATAATGAATTTATTTTAAATGAGTAGGAATATATACAGATCATATGTAATATAAATAAGTGGCAGAATCAATAGATAACACTTTAAAAATGGCTTCATGTGACCTTACATGTTTAAGTCTCTATCACTAAATAAATATTATCAACTATATAAAGTAACTTCACAAGTTTCACTCGTGACTGCACTGATAGAGCAAGATAATGTCCTTTATTTGTCCTCTTTCATGGACAAGTACTTCAGTGGAAATGTTTTAAATTCCTCATATTCTTTAACCTCTTAAACTTAAACAAACGAGTTGTGAATCTCTGGAGAAGTTAATATAACTTGCTCTGTGTTGTGATTGGCTGTTCGCTGCTGATGTCACACATTAATGTGCACGCGCTCCATTAACTCAGGATCAAGCCTGAGTTTACAGAGAAAGTTGATGATCAGCTTCATGGTACCAGAAGCTCCAAAGCCAGATTGGAGTGGTTTAGTTTAGTCAACTCAAAATGCATCCTATAACTCTGACTTTGTTCATCATGGTACAGGCCCCAGCTGTTGGATCAATACATCCATAGATATCGACAGACTCCATTAATGCATCTTTAGACTACAATATGTATTTTTGATTTTAAATAACTGTTGATTTGTTACAAAGAGGAGATCACATCTCAAATTTGACAGATCAAGCCTTTCACCACTAATTGACATCAAAATGTGTCATTAACTTGGAAAAGTTTGCACTCTGTTTCAGCAGCATTAATACAGATTGGTGTGGATGTAATTAGCTTCCAGCTCGCCGCTCAGACAAGTGCTTTGTAGTGCAAGTCTTCCGAGAGTCATTACCAACTTTATATTCATGTGGAGAACAAATGGAGCTGCTACCCGCAGTAACCTTGATGAATTTCACCCCAGGCTAGAAGAGGATCATGAAAAACTCTGGCGTTCGACAGGTTGAAAGACAAGACGTTCGGTCCGACACCTTTGAAACAATGCCGTCGTAGATCAAACGTGACGCAGCTCCTGTGCGAACCGCAGACAGTCCTGCCAGGCCACTTCATGGTGGGCATCCTCAGAAGAACGAAACCAACGCTTGATACACTACAGCAGCAGAAGAGCAGGACAGGGCTGTGTTTTTGTTCATGCCGAGGGCAATTTCTACAGTCAGTGCTCAGCCGCTCCTCCAAAGTTTACAGACATAATCACTAAACAACTGCACGACTTCTGTGTGTGCACTGTAAAAATCGGTCAAATTTACAGTAAAACACTGACAGCTTGCCGCGGTTGCCAGAATTTTACCGGATAAAAATATAGTAGCAACATTTGTAGGTTTTACCTTAAATTTACAGTTAAATACCGTTATTTCATTAATTTATATAATGTTATTATACCAAACTATTGAAGTATTAAATCTGTTTTGTTGCTTTGTAATACACTGATAAGCACCAAGAGCAGGTGTTGATGAGAAAGTCACATGATGAACCAAAGCCAATCACAAGATGCTTTTAAATATTAATATATATATACAGAAGGAGCACAGCGTCATTTATACAAACACTAAACACCATCACGGTGACTCTCAATTAACTGAAATATGCAATAAACATTAATTTAACAACATTAGATACATATTGTTTAAAAAATGTATGAGTCCATAATCCATCACAGTTATGAGTCCATAATCCATAATAAAACTTAATCCATCTGCTGTTGTCTCTCACATCAAAATCCAGCCACATATTTGTTTGGAGCTGTCCTGTATTGTCTTGTAAACAGTGCTTGATATGTGCAGATTTCTCTCCTGATTCAGACCAGAACACTTTTTTTAGATCATTTGGACTCTCATTCTGACGGCACCCATTCACTGCAGAGCATCCATTGCTGAGACAGTGATCGAATGTTACATTTCTCCAAATATGATGAAGAAACAAACTCATCTACATCTCGAATGAATGATGCATTTATATAGCGCTTTTATTGTGTATTGCTGTACACACAAAGTGCTTTACAATCATGTGTGGGGGGGGGGTCTCTCCTCAACCACCACCAGTTTGCAGCATCCACTTGGATGATACGATGGCTGCCACAGGACAACGGCACCAGTGCGCTCACCACACCAGCTACAGGAGGAGAGGAGAGAGAGTCATAGAACCAATCAAGTGTATGCGCTCACCACACACAAGCTACAGGAGGAGAGGAGAGAGAGTCATAGAGACAATCTAGTGTATGCTCTCACCACACACCAGCTACAGGAGGAGAGGAGAGAGAGTCATAGAGACAATCAAGTGTATGCACTCACCACACACCAGCTACAGGTGGAGAGGAGAGAGAGTCATAGAGACAATCAAGTGTATGCTCTCACCACACACCAGCTACAGTTGGAGAGGAGAGAGAGAAAGAGAGACAATCAAGCGTATGCGCTCACCACACACCAGCTACAGGTGGAGAGGAGAGAGAGTCGTAGAGCCAATCAAGTGTATGCTCTCACCACACACCGGCTACAGGTGGAGAGGAGAGAGAGACAGAGAGACAATCAAGCGTATGCGCTCACCACATACCAGCTACAGGTGGAGAGGAGAGAGAGTCATAGAGACAATCAAGTGTACGCGCTCACCACACACCAGCTACAGGTGGAAAGGTGAGAGAGTCGTAGAGCCAATCAAGTGTATGCTCTCACCACACACCAGCTACAGGTGGAGAGGAGAGAGAGACAGAGAGACAATCAAGCGTATGCGCTCACCACACACCAGCTACAGGTGGAGAGGAGAGAGAGACAGAGAGACAATCAAGCTTATGCGCTCACCACACACCAGCTACAGGTGGAGAGGAGAGAGAGACAGAGAGACAATCAAGCGTATGCGCTCACCACACGCCAGATACAGGTGGAGAGGAGAGAGAGTCATAGAGTCAATCAAGTGTATGCTCTCACCACACACCAGCTACAGGTGGAGAGGAGAGAGAGTCATAGAGTCAATCAAGTGTATGCTCTCACCACACACCAGCTACAGGTGGAGAGGAGAGAGAGACAGAGAGACAATCAAGTGTACGCGCTCACCACACACCAGCTACAGGTGGAAAGGAGAGAAAGTCATAGAGTCAATCAAGTGTATGCTCTCACCACACACCAGCTACAGGTGGAGAGGAGAGAGAGTCATAGAGACAATCAAGTGTATGCTCTCACCACACACCAGCTACAGGTGGAGAGGAGAGAGAGACAGAGAGACAATCAAGTGTACGCGCTCACCACACACCAGCTACAGGTGGAAAGGAGAGAAAGTCATAGAGTCAATCAAGTGTATGCTCTCACCACACACCAGCTACAGGTGGAGAGGAGAGAAAGTTGTAGAGACAATCAAGTGTATGCGCTCACCACAAGCCAGCTACAGGTGGAGAGGAGAGAGAGTCATAGAGACAATCAAGTGTATGCACTCACCACACACCAGCTACAGGTGGAGAGGAGAGAGAGTCATAGAGTCAATCAAGTGTATGCGCTCACCACACACCAGCTACAGGAGGAGAGGAGAGGAGAGGAGAGAGAGAGTCATAGAGCCAATCAAGTGTATGCGCTCACCACACACCAGCTACAGGAGGAGAGGAGAGAGAGAGTCATAGAGCCAATCAAGTGTATGCGCTCACCACACACCAGCTACAGGAGGAGAGGAGAGGAGAGAGAGAGTCATAGAGCCAATCAAGTGTATGCGCTCACCACACACCAGCTACAGGAGGAGAGGAGAGGAGAGAGAGAGTCATAGAGCCAATCAAGTGTATGCGCTCACCACACACCAGCTACAGGAGGAGAGGAGAGAGAGTCATAGAGCCAATCAAGTGTATGCGCTCACCAAACACCAGCTACAGGTGGAGAGGAGAGAGAGTCATAGAGACAATCAAGTGTATGGGGGTTATTAGGAGGCCATGATTGATAAGGGCCAGTGGGGGGAATTTGGCCAGGACACCGGGGTTACACCCCTACTCTTTACGAGAAGTGCCATGTTTTTGTTTTATTATCACAGAGAGTCAAAGAAATTCAACAAAAGGAAAGTACAACAAAAAATATCAACCAATGTCTCAACTAAGCAGCTAAGAAAAGAAAATATGTCAATATATATTAATGTATTAATTATAACAAACATTCAATTTTAAAAATAAAGGTCACTCAAGTCTTCTGAGATCATATGGTATATATTTCAGAAACACATGGATCATTTTATGTTTTGTTCTTTTAATGGAATCTTGACCATTACAAATCAGGGTCCTGTACCATGAAGCCGGTTTAGCTGGCTAGCCAGATACATTTCAGTTTAGTTTGCACCAATCCTGGGTTTTAGGTATCATGAAAGTGGCTTAGCTTTTAGCTGTGTTCATCGCGCCATAGTAACTTACACTCTACGACTAACCTGCTCCGGGACAGCTTATGTTCTGATTTAGAGATCTCAAACTGAAATTTGGACCAATCAGATGTGAGCAAAGTGACACATGTCTGACACAAAAAAGTCACTGCTCCAGTTTCCCTTCTTACAAATTAAAGGTCACTATGAAGTACCTTGAGAAATGTCTGGCTTTAATGATAATTAACACTTACATATGATTTTTATAATTACAATATGAGTTATAGTATTATTACTATATTACACACAAGCATTTTAGTTTAACAATTATCATAATGCATTTATTTTAAATGAGTAGGAATATATACAGATCATATGTAATATAAATAAGTGGCAGAATCAAAAGATAACACTTTAAAAATGGCTACATGTGACCTTACATGTTTAAGTCTCTATCACTAAATAAATATTATCAACTATATAAAGTAACTTCACAAGTTTCACTCGTGACTGCACTGATAGAGCAAGATAATGTCCTTTATTTGTCCTATTTCATAGTACTTCAGTGGAAATGTGTTTAAATTCCTCATATTCTTTAACCTCTTAACCTTAAACGAACGAGTTTTGAATCTCTCGAGAAGTTAATATAACTTGCTCTGTGTTGTAATTGGCTGTTCACCGCTGATGTCAAACATTCATGTGCACGAGCTCCATTAACTCAGGATCAAGCCTGAGTTTACAGAGAAAGTTGATGATCAGCTTCATGGTACCAGCAAAGCCAGATTGGAGTGGTTTGGTTTAGTCAACTCAAAATGCATCCTATAACTCTGAATTTATTAATCTACAATCATGGTACAGGCCCCAGCTGTTGGATCAATACATCCATACATATCAACAGACTCAGTCAATGCATCTTTAGACTACAATATGTATTTTTGATTTGAAATAACTGTTGATTTGTTACAAAAAGGAGGTCACATCTCACATTTGACAGATCAAGCCTTTCACCACTAATTGACATCAAAATGTGTCATTAACTTGGAAAAGTTTGCACTCTGTTTCAGCAGCATTAATACAGATTGGTGTGGATGTAATTAGCTTCCAGCCTGCCGCTCAGACAAGTGCTTTGTAGTGCAAGTCTTCCGAGAGTCATTACCAACTTTATATTCATGTGGAGAACAAATGTAGCAGCTACACGCAGTAACCTTGATGAATTTCACCCCAGGCTAGAAGAGGATCATGAAAAACTCTGGCGTTCGACAGGTTGAAAGACAAGACGTTCGGTCCGACACCTTTGAAACAGTGCCATCGCAGATCAAACGTGACGCAGCTCCTATGCGAACCGCAGGCAGTCCTGCCAGGCCACTTCATGGTGGGCATCCTCAGAAGAACGAAACCAACGCTTGATACACTACAGCAGCAGAAGAGCAGGACAGGCCTGTGTTTTTGTTCATTGCCGAGGTCAATTTTTCCAGCCAGTGCTCAGCTGCTCCTCCAAAGTTTACAGACATATTCACTAAACAACTACACGAATTCTGTCTGTGCACTGTAAAAATCTGTCAAATGTACAGTAAAACACTGACAGCTTGCCGCGGTTGCCAGAATTTTACCGTAAAAAATATGGTAGCAACATTTGTAGGTTTTACGGTTTTACATTTAAATACCGCAATTTAATTAACTGATATAATGTTAATATACCAACTTATTGAAGTGCTGAAATCTGTTTTGTATCTTTAAAATACACTGATAAGCACCAAAAGCAGGTGGTGATGAAAAAGTCACATGATGAACCAAAGCCAATCACAAGCTGCTTTTGAATATTAATATATACAGAAGGAGCACAGCGTCGTTCACATAAACATTAATCACCACCATGGTGACACCCAATAAACTGAAATATGCAATAAACATTAATTAGATGTAACATACAACCCTAATAAACATAACTGATAAGAAAATCTGAGAAACAACAAAAACAAAAAAAAACATCAAATGTAACGCAGGGAATTCTGGAAATGACCAATTTACGGTTATTCACTGTAAATTATACATTATTTTTCACTTCCAAAAATTGTATACTACCGTAACTTACTGTTAACAATTGTAATATGTTTTTACTGTAGCGTTTTTACCATTAAATTCACGTTTTTTACTGTAGCGTTTTTACCGTTAAATGCACGGTTATTTTATTCAGTGTGGGATTTCAGCACAAACCTAATAACACAATCAATTTAATGTGAAATCATTGCTGTTTGCCAGCAAAAATAGTTTGTTTCTTCATCAGGTTTGTAGAAATGTGTCTCAGCAATGGATGCTCTGCAGTGAATGGGTGCCGTCAGAATGAGAGTGTGATAAAAACATCACAATAATCCACACCACTCCAGTCCACCAGTTAACATCTGGAGAAGATACAAAAAACAAATCAGTTTTTAACTAAAATCTCCATAATCCATAATAAAACTTCATCCAGTGAAGAAGTCCATCTGCTGTTGTCTCTCACATCAAAATCCAGCCACATATTTATTTGGAGATGTTTTGGCTTGTCTTGTAAACGGTGCTTGATCTGTGCAGATTTCTCTCCTGATTCAGACCAGTAAAATTTTTTGGATCATTTGGACTCTCATTCTGACGGCACCCATTCACTGCAGGGCATCCATTGCTGAGACAGTGATCGAATGTTACATTTCTCCAAATCTGATGAAGAAACAAACTCATCTACATCTCGGATGAACTGAGGGTGAGCACATTTTCATTTTTGTTTAATCTATTCCTTCAATCACACAGAAAGGGCAAGTGACACATTGAATTAGACATGGCATTTTGAAGTAGAAAGACTGAAATAGTATTTTCTTGTAAAAATGTACTCCGATAATCTGTAATAGTTTATTGCTATATGTTAAAAGCAGGCGCTAATGACATTTTGCCTTCAGTGAATCAGGCACTAAAGCGGTGCAGAAACACATGCAAATAATCCGCGTGCAGCCTTTGCTTTACTGTCTGAAATGTAATGCAGTCAGCATCTGTTGATTTCTCAGTGATATACACTGATAACTCACGATCAATGTTTTATTTGCATGCTCTGACTGACCCTAATACATCATATCCCTGTCATAATTTTATGCGTTGCCTAAGTGCATTACAAGGCCTGGTCTAAGTTATTAAGCAGCTGCTCCTGTGCCCGGCTGAAGAGGTCATTGTGTGTTTTTTTCTCGGGCTTGCTCTGCTCTCTGAAAATCACAGTGTTGCTCACTCATAGCCAAGCATAACACAAACGTATGTCCCGAGAAGCCATCAGTTGCATTAAGCATGTCTGACTGTTTTAACAGGTTTCACCCCCACGAAGCAAACACACACATGTAGTGTTTCCATGTTTAATGGGGACTCTCCATAAGCGTAATAGTTTTATACTGTACAAACTGTGTTTTATATCACCTTACACCAACCTTACACCTAACCCTACCCCTTACTGGAAACTTTCTGAATTATGTATGATTTATAAGCTGGTTTCCTCATGCCATGGGGACCTAAAAAATGTCCTGGTATCACTATCCTTGTAGGGATATTTGGTCCCCATAACGTGATGAATACCAGGTACACACACTCTTACACCCTGGATCAGCACTTGCTCTTGTGGATGAGACGTTTCATAGTTCTGTATTGTATGTATTGTATGCCCTGAAAGATTTGCATCTGAAGCAAACAGTTGGCAAATATAAGATGAATGTGTAGACAGCTGCTGGTCACAAATACCTGAGGATCAACAATAAACATGTTTATCTTGATTCCCGTTTTAATGACTTTCAGGCTGTGGGGCGATTCGTGCCAGAGTGACGGGAACAAAAGAAGAGCGCGAGCGATTGCTTATATTGTATTTATTAATGCTAATGATGTGTAAAATGAGGACATGCAATAATTTCTATCAGAAGTCGTAATGTTTTTGGGTTACATTTTATAGCCCACTTTCGACATTCTATTAACTATACAGTAAGTAACTTTGCAACTCCATGTCTACTAACTCTCAGTAGGTTAGGTTTAGGGTTAGTAGAATACGTTGACATATACTTGCAAAGTTCCTCATAGTCAGTATGTTGTGGACTCTTCAAAATAAAGTGTTAGAAGGTATTAATCAGACTAATACTTTAATGACTGCTAATTGACATGTAGTTGCAAAACTGTTAGTAGAATGTCTAAAGTGTACTATCACACTAAAGTGAAACCTGTTTTTGTTTGTGTTGTGAGAAGAGCTACGATTCGAGAGCGAGTGAAATACTGTGGCGTGGAGGTTTGGCCTTCCGAGGACAGTTAGATGGAGACTTACACACAGCCCCGTGCTGACGGACACACACCGCAGCCGCTGTTTTTTCAGGGGAAGCTCTGTTTATTCTACAGGTAACGATCCAAATCCGACAGACGCCGGGCCCTCAGGAGGTGAGGTGCTCACTCACTTTTGTCATTTCATCTCCTCTGTGAAATGCATTAGGTCAGACTAACTCTTCTGTGTTCGGCGCAGGTTTTGAGCGATGGTACTTCCCACCGGTTACGAAAGGAAATGTGGACACGTGGAGATTTGCATGCCTGCTCTAATGTCTCTGTCAGGAAATCTGATGAGACGGTTAACAGTGTGATTAGAGCTGTGTTGGCCATTTGCTTTCTTTTCGGTTTCTTAATTTTGCAGCATTAATATTATTTGGTGTAAGAAAGGAAATTATTTGGGGAATGCTGTCAAGAAACGGTGGAAAGCCAGATTCAAAATACAAGTTCAATATATAATTATTAATTAAAGCAGTCATTCCTTCATGTATTCGTTCATTCATTAATTCATGCATTAATTCATGCATTCATTAATTCGTTCATGCATTAATTAATCCATGATTCATTCATTAATTCATTAATTTATTAATTCATCCATGATTCATTCATTCATGTATTCATTCATTCATTCATTTGTTCATGCATTCATTCATTACTGCATTAATTAATTTGTTAATGCGTTCATTCATGCATTGATTAATTAATTATTCATTGACTGTTCATTCAGTCAGTCATGCATTCATTAATTCATGCATTAATTAATTTGTTCATGCATTAATTCATCCATGATTCATTCATTCATTCATCCATGACTAATTAATTCATTCATTCCTTCATTCATTCTTGCATTCATCCATGATTCATGCATTAATTAATAAATTCATTCATTCATTCATTCATTCATTCAATCATTCATTCATTCATTCATTCATTCAATCATTCAATCATTCATTCATTCATTCATTCATCCATGACTAATTAATTCATTCATTCCTTCATTCATTCTTGCATTCATCCATGATTCATGCATTAATTAATTAATTAATTAGTTAATTAATTAATTCATTCATTCATTCATTCATTCATTCATTCATTCATTCATTCAATCATTCATTCATTCAATCATTCATTCATTCATTCATTCATTCATTCATTCATTCAATCATTCAATCATTCATTCAGTCATGCATTCATTCATGCATTCGTTCATGCTTTCGTTCATGCATTCATTCATTAATTCATGCATTCATTAATTAATGCATTCATTAATTCATTCAATCATTCATTCATGAATTTTCTTTGTTCGTTTGTTTGTTTATGATTGCAACAATGGAGAAAATAAATGCAAGCCAAATTTGAACTCACATCACTCACATAAGCACCATTGCTCAATATGTCAGCGCACTTTTTTACCTTTTGTTTCTTGATTCTTACAGCACAGAAAGAAAAATACATTGTTTGGATTATCAGGGAATTTAATCTTTTTTTTCTCTCTCTCTCTTTTTGCCACTTGATTATTAGTTATAGCAAAGGGAGGGAATGTTGTAAGCTGAAATTGAACTTACATGAGCAACACAACTAATTAATTAATTAACAACTCAATATGTCAAAGCACACATTTTACACTCATTTGCAGTGCATTTTCTTTCCATTTTAGTTTTTTGGCCTTTTGTTTCTTGATCATGAGAAAGTAAACTGCATTCAGTTATTGTTGCAAGCTGGGTTTAAACTCGTATTGACCACATGAGCACTACAGGAACAGTCTGGGTTTTACAATGTTGCTACTTTGATTGATTGGTACTAATAATGAGAGTGAAGAGAGGAAATGTTGCCGGATTTGAACTTGCATCACTAACATGAGCGATATACTGCAGCTCAATATGTCAGAGCACACATTTAACATTTATTTCTGGCCTTCTTTCTCTCACGTTTGGCCTTTATCATGATAGAAGAGAAAGGGAAGGGTTTTAAGTGGACAGCTGAATCAGGAAGAGTTGCGAGATGGATTTAAACTCAAATTGACCACATATGCACTTCAGCTCAAAATAACATGTAAAGTCAAGGCTTTTGAATTCTTATGTTTAATACTTTTATTGATTGTAATAATGGAGAGGTTGCATGCTGGATTTTATTTGTTTGTTTGTTTATTTGTATTTTTTGTCATGCAATAGAGAAAGGAAAGGAAAGGATTTAAATAGTGTGATCCACACATGCTGCAAGCACAGGTCAGTATGTCAGGGAATGATAAATCAGTGTTTTACATTTGGCCTTTTATTGCTTCTTTTATTGATATTGATATTGTAGAGAGGAAATGTTGCAGACCAGATCTTACATCACTTTTTATTTATTTGTTTATTTGTTTGTTTGTCTATTTATTTATTTATTTATTTATTTATTTATTTATTTATTTATTTATTTATTTATTTATTTATTTATTTATTTATTTATTTATTTATTATTTATTTATTTATTTATTTATTTATGTTTTTATTTGCTTTTTTATTTAATTGTATTCATTTAATTTATTTTATTTATAGTTTGTTTGTTTGTTTTGGAATAGTGATGAGCGGCTTCAGTTTTCTCTACATATGTACGCAGAGGCTGTAAAGCAGCAGTTCTCAATCAGAGAGCCAGGGTCTTAAAACTACAGAAAAT
>CM049823.1:6449200-6466700 GCA_027422435.1 Schizopygopsis pylzovi | reverse complement strand
ATTTGTTTGTTGACCCGTGTTTTGAAGGGCGACGCTGTGATCATATTTGGGTTTTATGTGCAAATGAAGGAGCTTTGAAGCGTCTCTCTAGCCTCGATTGCTGGTTTAATCTCCGTCTCTCTGATTTAAAGCAAGAGGAGCTGAGGTGAGCGTTTCATGTGCTGCACTAATTACCCCTCGTTTACAGCAAAACTCTCCCTCGTATGGAGAAGTTCAGCAGATCGCACGGCTTCTGAGTGGCACCGCAGAGCGTATCACGTCCCGTAACCGGATCCATTGAGAGAATGAGGAACAAATTAAAAAAAGAAAGGGAGGGAAACTCCTGTGGGAAAGTGAGCGACTCGAGCCGGCATTCCAGTGCTGTTCACATGAAACTGATAAGTGTGCTGAAAGTCTGTGTGTGTGTGTGTGTGTGTGTGTGTGTGTGTGTGTGAGAGAGAGAGAGAGTGTGCGTGTGTGTATATGTGTGTATGTGTTTTTGTGTGTGTGTGTGTGTGTGTGTGAGAGAGAGAGAGTGAGTGAGTGAGTGAGTGAGTGAGTGTGTGTGTGTGTGTGTGTGTGTGTGTGTGTGTGTGTGTGAGAGAGAGTGTGTGAGAGAGAGTGTGTGTGTGTGTGTGTGTGTGTGTGTGTGTGTGTGTGTGTGTGTGTGTGAGAGAGAGTGTGTGAGAGAGAGTGTGTGTACGTGTGTGTGTGTGTGTGTGTGTGTGTGTGTGTGTGGGCATGTTTATGTGGTTTATGAGGACACAAATTTGTATAATGACATGGGTCTAACATAGGTATTACAAGGAGAAGGTGATTTATGAGGACATTTTCAGTGTCCCCATAATTTAAAATGCTTATAAATCATACAGAGTGAGTTTTTTTGAGGGAAAATAGAAATGCACAGTCTCCTGTGAGGGCTAAGTTTAGGTGTAGGGTAGGTGTAGGGCAATAGCACATACAGTTTGTACAGTATAAAAACCATTACGCCTATGGAAAGTCCCCGTAAACCATAAAAAACAACATGTGTGTGTGTGTGTGTGTGTGTGTGTTTGAGCGTCTCGAATCTGCCCCTCAGTCCCCATGTTCTGGGACTTGGGATTTTGTCGACCAGAGGCAAATGCGATCAAAGCGCTGAGCAGTCGTTTGAAGACTAATTTGAGATCAGTTTATTGCATGGCAGACACGCCAGTTTGTTTTAAAATGTGCAAATCAAATCAAGGCCAGTGCATCCTTCTTAATCAACGTGTTAAAAGCAGAATCACACACACTGCCCCTCCTAGAAATGGCCTTTAAACGGGTTACGGACATGAGGATTGCATTTCTACGGGCCACTTTTTGAAGAGAATCTATTAGGATCTAAACATTAAGCCTTTCAGTATATTCAAAAAAGCATGACTTTCAAACAGAACAATTTCCCCCTTCAAGGAATATCAGCCAAAAGTGAAACATATTTAATCTTTTACTCACATTCATGTCATTCCAACAAATATCTGAGTTTATTTCTTCTCTTCAACAGAATGTATTTGTTGGAATTATTGAAAACCAAACAGTTTTGTGACCATTTATTTAAATTTTATTGTATCATCTTATCTTATCTTGATTTATTTTACAATGGAAATATTTAATTTTTTGCTGAACTATCCCTTTAATAGTTTTTTTGTGTGTGTGTGTGTATGTGTGTCTGTGCGTGCGTGCATGCGTGTGTGTGTGTGTGTGTTTGTGTGTGCGTGCATGCGTGTGCGTGTCTGTATGTTTGTGTGAACAAAAATTGTATAGAAATTGTTTCACATATATACCTCATTGTATTCGACATGCAATTTTGACGTAGAAATACTGTAATAGTATTTTCTCGCAAAATATGCACCAAAAAACTGTTTACTTACGACTTTGAAAATATTTTTTACAGTGTCTGCTGAAATATTGCTTGTAATGTGAATATGTTTTTTTTTAGCATTGAGTGTCGTTTTTTCTTTTCAAGTGTAAAATATTAGATTATCATGTAGTAATTATTATAAGAGCATGGGTTGTAAATGTATAAACCCCTTATTCCAATATAAATGAGATACTATTAGTACTATTAGATACCATTGGAATTGTCATTAATATTATACTTTTTTATCCCCTTTGGTTTTATTTAATTTGTTAAGATTTATTTTTTTTATTTTTTTTGTCATTTGTGTTAGTTTTTTAAATGTCTATATACTGTATAGCTTTTTCAGTTTATTTCTACGTCAAAACTAAATTAATGTATTTATTTTTTCAGTCAACATAGTTTTTTTAGTTAACTGTAGTAACTCTGCATGGAGTGCTAGTCAGATCTAACAGTGTGATCGGCTGGCCTGATCATGAGCTGATCCTTGCGCCGCTGTGCAAACGTAAAACACAGTTGACCATCAAGCAGACCTGCGAGGATCTGGTCCGTCTGCAGTGACAGTCTCAGTGTGTCTCCCATGTCAAGCGTTGTTCAGTCGGTATGAACAGGTTTCTCCTGACACCCTGTGTTCGTCAGCGCACCTGCTGTGACAGTGTCGCCCCGCAGCCATCTGTCACACCGCACCTCTGCATGAATCTGTCAGTGTGCACCTGGACCTTCCGACCTGAGATCTGTCCGTCTGCATCCACATTACCCAGACTAACTACGGCCCTGGATCTGCTGACCCCACCGCAGCCCAGTGAAGACTTCATCAGCAGAGCATCACACACTTCCTTACTGTGTGTGCATGCTCAAATACTTTCTCCCATCACATGTTAATATGCAGGGGATAATGCATTGAATTATTTTAATACACAACGTGGAGGCCAAGAACCACACGACGCAAAGCGGAGCGCATCATTTAAGTGCAGAGCTAACCATGCATTATGCTGCTTATACCATGGCAATTTGCCAGCATTGACAAGTTAAAGCTGTTAATGATGTTCGTCGCAGTGCGATATTTGACCAGAAGGGTAACAATGACGGTTATTTCAGTTATGTAAATTAAAGCACGTTAGCGCTAGCATTCTGCCTGCTTCAAATCAGACTCGGAGATGAAATAGTGCAGTAAGATCACATTTATTTGAATTAATTATCAATCGATCACAAGAGAGAGAGAGAAAGATGATAGTTGAGTGTGCGTTACATTCGTCTACGCATCGCTCTTTAAATAATGAAGCTGTGTTGCTTCAAAAACAGTGACTTTACACCTCGCTGAGGAATAAAATGTAGCAATCTAGTATCTAGGCCAGTGGTTCTCAAAGTGTGGTACGTGAGCTTCCTCTAGTGGTACGCAGAGGAATCTCAGAATTAAATATAAATCAGGCCGCGTGTCCACCAAAGCGATTTTTTTTATTATTGTTTTAAATGGGAGCGTCTTTTTCATGCTTAGCAGTCGGGCGTTTTTTTCTTGGCACCGAGAATTTAAGAATGTTAGCACTCATCACTGTCACTTTTTAGTTTGCTAACCAATCACAGTGGAGGAGGGGCGGGACTAATACTGTCACACCCTGCTTATACTACGACTGAACAGCAATGGAGAAGTTAATATTGCTTGTCTCTGAGTATTTATGTCTTTACCAGATGGAATTGCCGGAGTACAATTATATTGTTATGAAAAATAATGCTTGGAGAAACATTTAATTCGCAATGCGTCTGCCATATTACTTCAGCGGATATTCCATATCATAGCAGCCGCAGTGTCTCGAAAATACGCTGCCCTCTCAAGTGCTCACACCTGGGTGTTTTCAGCTGATTTGGTGGACACGTGGCCTGATTGTTGTTACTTGCAGCTACATATGAAGAGCTCTTTTCCAAAACGCGATAAACGCCAAATAAAAAAAAAATGAGTTTGTTATGCCATTTTGCTGTGTACTGAACATATTCACTGCTCCATCAATGTTTCATGCCAAATCGCTATATTTCCTTGTTTAAAATGTACCTCACTCTCCTGACCTCACAAAGAGGCGCTCTAGCGACTGACGCTAAAAGCTGTAGCCTTTGGTGTTCCTTGTTAGAGCGCCCGCCTCCCGCGCCGGAAACTCGGGTTCGAGACCCGCTCGGTGTGATGGTGCGGACCCGGGGGGTTTAACAATCATTGTTTAACATGTTCAGACTGAGCCAACAGACCATTTTAACATGATAAATTGAATATTAACAAAATTTATTGGTCTAGGTAAAAAAATGTCATTTTCATGAAAACTATTAAAATGGATTTATAGCGTTTTGGAAAAGAGCTCTTCAAATACAGTCTGTGTTTTTTTTTTAACCAAGTACTTTTTTATTTAAAAGTGAAATAAAAATTTTACTGTGCTTAAAGATTACATGAAAATTTATTGTAGCTACTTAAAGTTAAATAAAAACTAAGTTACTGTACTTAAATGTTAAGTATGATACATTTTCATTTAATCTTTATTTAAGTACAGTTTTTTAACATTTAAGTACAGTACAGTTTTTATTTCACTTTTAGGTACAATATATTTAAATTTGATAATTACATTTTTTATTTACGTGGAAGTAAGCACGGTGCAGTGTTCATCTTCAAACTGTGTATTTACTATATTTTAAGAGGCTGAGAATAATAAATATCCTTATAAAGATTAAAACTGACTCGTTTTTTTTTTTTTTACTGTGTATAGTGCTACTGAAAGTGAAAGTGACGTGACATCCTCAGAATTTGTGCTCTGCATTTAACCCATCCAAACTGCACACACACACAGCAGTGAACACACACACACATACACACCGTGAACACACACCCGGAGCAGTGGGCAGCCATTTATACTGCATTTTAATGTTGGTCATAATGGTGGTACTTGGAAAGACAAATATTTTCTTAGGTGGTACTTGGTGTAAAAAGTTTGAGAACCACTGATCTAGGCTATTTTATTAATAAATGTTGCATGGAAGCATTGACAAGTTTGTGTGTGTGCAGTGCAATCTCTGTGTGTGTGTGTGTGTGTGTGTGTGTGTGTGTGTGTGTGTGTGTGTGTGTGTGTGTATGAGTGATGTGTGTGTGTTTGTGTGTGTGTGTGTGTGTGTGTGTGTGTGTGTGTGTGTGCGAGGGAAGTGTGTGGGTTTGTGTGTGTGTGCAGTGCAATATGTGTGTGTATGTGTGTGTGTGTGTGTGTGTGTGTGTGTACGAGTGATGTTTGTGTGTGTGTGTGTGTGTGTGTGTATGAGTGATGTCTGTGGGTTTGTGTGCATCAATTAAAACAGCGCATTAATATGGAATGGTGATTAAAGGTGGGGTAAGTGATTTATGGAAGCCAATGTTGATATTTGAAATCACCAAAACAAACACGCCCCTTCCCCAAAAGGGCCTCGCCCCTATCTTGATAGCATACATATGTAAATAATTAGTTGTGTAAAACAAAGCAAAACCAATGTTACTCACCTGTCGAGAAGAAACAAAGCAACCTCGGCGCTAATAGCAGGTCTTCCCGATCCTTGAGTTCTCTCCGGTGCTGGATAGCTGATCCGATATTTACACAGGTCGTACTTCTTGCCTTATCATAACACCGTGTCTACACCGGACGCGACAAAATGCTATAGAACTGGATGCAAGCGCTGCATCACGACAAATCCCTGACAATAAACTTCTGCTGCGTTCTATTTATGACATATTGACATGAACTTTCAACACTCGCTTTATTCGGTCAAGTGCTGACATGCCTTATTTTGATCCGCAGACGCTTTCTTCATTTGTTGTTTATCCGCCATCTCTATCTTTCTGTGGTTAATGCTATATAAAAATTATCATATTCATTTTTCAGTGTACTGATATATTGATATTGTGGGAATTTTATGTAATGGTGCATGATGCCACAGTTATGGGTCAGAGTTTCTACACAGTAAATACTTAAATGCTTTATTTTGCTATTTATTTGGATCATCCTACTTTTAAATATGTGACAATTAAATTTTTGTATGATGGATTGAATGTCTGGGGTGAAACCACAAAACAATCACAGTAGGCATTTTGAAAGTAATAAATGATAAAAATATGCATGAGGTAAAATAAATGAAGACATGGTAAAAAGTTTCTAAGACCATTTTAATGTGAACTTTGAGACACATATCTATTGTGATAAAGATCGGTCACTGCATGGGAAAGTGCTGGAGTTGCAGACACTTTCAGAAACAATTAGTAATTATCAGAGGAAGTAAGTGCAGCGTTTCAGTGGCTCGTTTCGCTCTGACGCACGCATGATGATGATGATGTACCCCTGACCTTAATGACAGCCTCTCATCAGGAGCGTCCCGGACGAGCCCTAATGACTCTTTAATCCCAGACTGACCAGGCTGAGAGTCCCACCGACCTCCGCATTACTCCGGCCCGTCTCACCCTGAAACCGAATCAGTGGAAAAACATGGATGCGGGCCGCTCTACTGTATAGGCGTTACACCGCAACAATGGCAGGCTTTCTCTGGGGCCGGGCTTCCATGGGCTCCTCCGGCTCTCAATGCCGCCTCTGTCTGCCCTGTTTGTTTCCAGCTAATTGCCTGGAGCTCTAATAAGTTGGTGATGATGTACGGGCAGCGCCGGTGACCCCTGCCAAAAGAAATATTATGTCGCCCTAAACTTGCGGAGGGGCAGTTCTTTATCAACCTAAACATTTCTGAGCCCCTCTGGTTTCAAATGTGCTAAAGACGGGTCA
The DNA here is from genome assembly GCA_027422435.1 of Schizopygopsis pylzovi. NCBI lineage: Eukaryota > Metazoa > Chordata > Actinopteri > Cypriniformes > Cyprinidae > Schizopygopsis > Schizopygopsis pylzovi. Next base: position 6,460,085 of record CM049823.1, on the reverse strand, counting down.
TGGGAGCCCTGTAATTACTATATCACTTCGGAGCGGAGGAACTTTAGATCTGGAGACGGGAGCTCTTGTGTCTGGGGGTTTTGGGTGAATTGAGCTCTCGGTGAGTTATCAAACAGACGGGATTACCGAGTCATTGAAGGCTAATTGTTAGTGTTCTCCGGTCATTTTCAGAGTCGCCGTGGTTTGTCTGTCTGCACTGGCAGGGCATTATTTAAGGTGAGACACCGCAAGTAAAAACATGGATTTTTCATGCATCAGACAGTTTTGTGATTTTTGGCTTTTCATAAACTGTTGTTTCAAACTAGTGCAAATAAAACATGCAAAATACACTTGATTATTGCACTTGATTTATTTGCACCTGTACATTTAAAATATAATACATATCTTTAAATATGTTTTTTTTCGTCATATTTCCACTTCAGCAGCACTTACACCACAATTGACAGTTTTATTTATATTTATTTTACTTTTTTAGAGGGGTTTATTCATACATATTTTGCGTGATTTTATATATGTTATTTATACATTTTATGCATTTTTATTTGATTGATTGATTGATTGGCTAATTGATTGATTGATTGATTGATTGGTTTATTGATTTATTTGTTTATTTGTTTATTGATTGATTGATTTATTATCTGACTGACTGACTGACTGACTGACTGACTGACTGACTGATTGACTGATTGATCGATCGATTGATTGACTGCGACACTATTTTATGTGTGGAAAATGACCTCTATAAAAATCTTCAATAAAAAGGAAAAAAAAGAAAAAGAGAAATAAATAATATGGCCTAATCCAGTCTTCAACCTTGCGTTCTGTAATTTTATGTAAAATGAGTGGATATTTAATCATGCGTCATTTACATATTTAAACATAACATTTCAAAAAATACGTAATGCAAAAAAAAAATATATTAGCTATGCGGAATTAATCAATCATAAATGTGGAGATATATTTTTGTTTTTGCTTAGTTTTTTGGTATGCCTTACTTAAACTAAACTAAACTCAAATATTAGTTATTTTCTTGTTTTCTCTTTTCTTAGTGTAAACACTATTTGACCTTGTTTTCTACTGTAAGGTCCAGTGGATTGCTTCGGTGGACAGAAAGGTCATAAGCATCATTATGTGTTACTTCTGCTACTGTATCGACTCATCACTTGATGTCCGATGTGAAATCAGAGTGCAAGCGGTTCAGAAGCTCTGTTGTTTTCAGAGATATGCCACGTTAACAGTTAAAACCGTCGACTGGCCTCCCATGGCTCATACATTTTTATTGCACGTGTTCTTGCAGGGTATTTATTCTTTCACACTGAAGTATGTGTGATTTCTCTGTCTTTTATTTCGTTGAACGACTGACAGCACTCCGAGCCACAAAGTCATTTCACCTGCATTAGTACTGAATGAATAATGTATAAATCCCAATTATTGGGTATCATATATGCAAAGACTGTGACAGAAGGCATACAGAACGCATTAAGGCTGCTTAACCCATAAAGGGAAGTAGAAGGTCACATCTGACAGTCAAGATGCAGTTTTTCTGATACATCTGCTGCCCTGGGTTGTTCTTCTTCGGTTGTCTTTGTCTAATCTATATCTATCTAATATATATATATATATATATATATAACAAAATAATAAAATTAAATGCATATTAACTGTTAAATAACAATTAATTAAATAAAACCATAAATCAATATTTTTTTCCCCACTAGTTTCCAAGACAACATTTCTAACGTATGTTCACTTTAACTGGATGCACTAAAATAACTACACTAGAATACATAATAATAATACAAATATATAAATTCAACAAAAAAACTAATAAAAACTAAAAACATATACAAAAATGACTAAAACGTAACTTAAATATAAAATGAATATATATAAATATATACAAACAGTGCAAGAAGATTTAATAATTATTCAGTTATTTTATTTTATTTTGTTAGTCGTCATACACTTTAGACCAGTGGTCTCAAACTCAATTCCTGGAGGGTCACAGCTCTTCACAGTTTATCTCCAAATCACACCTGCGTGTAAGTTTCCAGTGATCCTGAAGACCTTGATTATCTGGATCAGGTGTGTTTGATTTGGGTTGGAGCTAAACTGTGAAGAGCTGTGGTCCTCCAGGAATTGAGTTTGAGACCAATGCTTTAGATGGTGTTATTTATTTGCATTATTTTCACAGCTTCATAGCACTACGGTATTATAGTATGGTGCTTGATCGCCATCATATACTACACATATCCCGTTGTCTGTTTTCACTCAGTTCCAGTCATATTATAAATGTGGTCTAAAGCAGATTTTCTGAATCTTGGTGGGTTTGAAGCGCAGTAAGTGAGGCTGGCGTTTGTGTGCCGTCTCCAGGGACGAAGCGTCCGTCGTGCTAGTCACCATCTCGCTACTAATCCTGTCTTAGAAGGTTTTCTGTTAACATGGATAAGCATTGGCTTGCTATCGCAAGCTAGTAAAGCTAAGCTTATGTACAGAATGCCATTGAGGATGGCGCCGCCTCCAGCTATTGGCTGCTGCAAACGTCCATATAATTTAGCAGCTGAATACTGAGGAATCTGCAGCGGCTAAATCTGGTGACTGACATGGCCGTGTGTCCTGATAAGAGAGGCCGAAGCGTGCAGTCTTATTTGGATCAAAACGCATGCATTATTGCTGTGGAACTGTGATCTGCTTTTGCTTCTGACAAATCCATCAAGCAATCCATGCACAGCCCTAGATTACAGGCCTGAGAACAGCACTGGGCTTGTTTTATATGTATATTCTTCAAAACACACAGCAACTGAGGTAAATATTTATTATATTCAATATTTTCCAGAGTTCCCAACTTTACAGAGGCAGTATTTTCCAAGAAAAGTAAATATGCTAAGCTAGGATCATATCGCATTAGCTGTCGAAGCCTGGACTATATGTTATTGAGCTTGACTAAGTCCAGAAATAATTTTAAAAAAGTGACAAATAGATATAATTTATTGTTATTTTTTGTTAAATGCAAGTTACATTGAAACAGAACATAATTTACTTACTTCTGTCTATATCTATGTACAGTATTTATTTATTATTTTCAATTGCTTATATATGATTAAGCTTGTTGTAGATCCAGTCTAAAACTCTTAAATGTAAAAAAAAAAATACAAACTGTACTGTGTATTAATACAGTATATATTAAATTATTAAACAAAAATTCAAAATGATTACATCAGCTTTCACAGAAACTCTCTCATTTAAATGTAATATTGATCACAGCAAACTATTTTGCCATTAACGTTCTTTATTGTTGTTGTTTTTATGTTAATACTTGTGTTTACGGGGGGGGGGGGGGGGATTGGAATTAGAAATTGTATCTTATATAAAATCAAACTCTAACTGTATGACATAGAAAGTATGAAAATATTTTATTTAATTTCTGCCACAAAATGTTATTATGCACAATACATCATTGGAAATATTCATGACTTTAAAAAACAAAACAAGCACAAATTCTGTAGTGAAATCATGCACTGATAAATGAAATGAGATTGTGAAAAGTGTGTTTTCTGAGTTTATTTTGTAAAAGCTCAGAGTCAGAAGTTGCCCGTAGTTGAAGAAACACCCGTGTGGATATGAAACGTGTCTCATCTTATTTGCTGTTCATCCAGAAGAGCAGAAAAGTCCTGACACGGCAGAGGTGAAGGAGGAGGACACGCTCTGTAGATTGATGAAGTGTGTGTGTGAGCACTTCACACCCGCCGCTCTGCCGTTTAACTCTGATGGTGTGAACACATTTCAGCAGGACTTCACACATGCAGGTCGCGCTTTTATCAGCTTGTGGTTTTCTCCAGTTCCTCACAGACAGTTTCAGGGACATTTACCCTGTTTAAAAAACTGCTGAAGTGCTTTTATTTGAGCGTGATGAATTTAAAAACCTCACAGCCTTTGGTGAAAAGTGAGAGGGATGAAAGTAAGAAAATGATTGGTGCGAGAGCAGAGCTTTGAGGTTTACTTTCTCTGAACACAGTGTTTTAAAACGCATACATCTGCCAGCGTCGACAGACGTTTTGTTATTGAATTGAACGGCAATTTGTGTTTTCCCAAAGTGTTCAAATTTCTTGCATATGACTAATTTTAACTTTCCTCGGCAGGGAAGCCATTTCCACCGGATAAATCAGATGCTGTCATATGAATTGTAAAACTAGTCTGACAAAACATGGGCAGTATAGTGAAGCCTGGTGGTTTTAGATGACTGTGATAATATTGGACACACTCTCGTGTTAAATGATGAACACACTCGATCACAGCCCACTCGCTGCACTCTGGCTGACTCTCACATCTCCAGCAGGTCTGAGCATCATTCAGACGCGTGTCCTCTCAAAACCTCACAGTCATTTCCCTTTGTCATGTCTAACTCTATTTGTTGTTTTTTTTAATTAATCATTCAGTCCATATGATACACAATTAAGACCCATTAACAGTTGAAGCACTTGAGATTTGTATTTAAAGCTCTGTAAGATAATAATTAGACTTTGCTGGCATTTAGTCCATGTCTGTAACTTTGATTCACTGAATGATGAAAAAAAAAACATCTCTTGGCAAAACAGACCTAAAATATGGATGAATCTTCCTCTACTTACTCATTTTGTCCTATCAAATGCTCTCAGGTTAAAGTCGTGAGTTCATGCCGATACACAAATTATAGTTAATAGTATTGCATTGGACTAAAACTTACTGACTTTGCTCACACACGATATATCAACTTTTCAAAACTTTTCTGGGGGATTTGTTCCTCACCATTTCACTCTGTGCTGGTCTTGGTCAAAAATGAACAGCCTACAAACACATTGCTTGTAAACTTATCATTATACTGTATTACCAAATATTGGATTAAATCTTCTTATCACCCTTTTTTTTATATTAGCACAGGTTTGTATTTAATTTTGGAACTGACTGGTGATAGGCCTCATTGATCTGAGCTTATGCACTTTAATGTTATTTATTTTATTTTTTTTGCTTTTGCTTAAAGGATCCTTGCATTTATCCCACACGTTTCAAAAGTAAAATTCAAAATTGCATTGATTCTTTAATATTTCTAATATAATAGTGTATTGTAGATCTTTAGCTATCTAAACTGTCATTGTATGAAAAGCTGAGACGTTTGGTATCATATTTTAACACAATTAGGCTACATATCCTACTTTAACTGTATCAGTCTTAAACGCTGTGATTTGAAGTGTTTTCTGTAGATTATGAGTACAATGCTGCAGACAGTAATACTGTCTGGGGTTTGTTTACATGACTCCTCCTCTAAACTGAAACCGTGCGGTTCTCTCTCACAGAAGCACTCTTTGTCATTTGAGTTCCCATTGAAAGGTTGGTTCAGAGCTCTAACATCTGGATAACTTGTTACACACACTAGTAGCAAGAAAAAGTGTGTAAAACAGCTTCTGACCAGACGTACATGCTGAGCTGCTCTGAACCAACCGGAGCAAGATTTAGCAGTTTTACATTAAAAATACAGTGACCATAAAGAGTATTCAGACGCGAATTCACACTTAATAAATGGCATTGAGTTGCAAACAAAATATAATGCAAGCAAATTGTGTGTGAGAACTTTTCTCAGCGATTTTTAAGACAAAGTCCTTGTCCCTAATATGTGTCTTCATAAAACAACACTTCATGGGAAGACACTGACTAGTTTTGTCATAAGTAAAAATAAAAATAAAATATGATCCTTCTTTAAAATGAATGACATTTGCATCGCAATCCCATACACAAATGTAATATGTGTATGTATGTATGTATATATATATATATATGTTGCTGGAGTATATTTGTAGCAATAGCCAAAAATACACTGTATGGGTCAAAATTATCGATTTTTCTTTTATGCCAAAAATCATTAGGACATTAAGTAAATATCATGTTACATGAAGATATTTAGTACATTTCTTACCCCTAATATATCAAAACTTCATTTTTTGCATTGCTAACAACTTTAGAGGCAGTTTTCTCAATATTCAGATTTGTTTGCACCCTCAGATTCCAGATTTACAAATAGTTGTATCTCGGCCAAATATTGTCCTATCATAACCATACATGAATGGAAAGCTTATTTATTCAGCTTTCAGATGATGTATACATCTCAATTTAGAAAAATTGACACTTAAGACTGGTTTTGTGGTCCAGGGTCACATAAATATATAATGTCCATATGTGAAATATGTTGTCATACACAGAAAAAACATACATGAAGCATATTAAAATCAGAGCAATTTCATATATGAACAATGCATTTGTTTCAAAAAAAGTTCAAGGACAGTGTTTAGTCTGTTTGATTTTCCTCTCATAAATAGTTTTGTGACTTAATTGTGTGTTGCTCTTCTGTTGGCCGCTCTCTCCCTTCAAACTACAAATAAATACCAAGAGATGCTATTTGCATTGTGTCGCCGGCATGCGGCTTGCCAAAACATTTCACATTAGTTTCAGCTGACTGTGTAAATGATTTCTCAAATTGATGAGCTCTGTAATATAAATAAAGGTCAAATCAGAGTTTCCAGATGTGTGGCGAGCTCGGATGCAGCCAGCTCATTTGGAAATGAAAATAATACTCCCAGCGCTGTTGATTCAGGCAACACGCTCAAAGCCACGAGCGCCATTCAACCTTCAGCCGCCGCTAAAGAGACTCCTGCCCGATGCATAGGGATGGGCGATAACACTCATTTTGTGTTCGATACGATACAGATACTTTTAAAAGGTCAGTATCTCTGATATCAATACCGATGAGATATGCCTAGGGCTTACTATCGATGTATCGATGTTTTTGACACACGCGTCAGTATCGATATACAGCGGTGGCCAAAATGATTAGAACACTAGTATTTTCAGCAGCTAAAAATGGTTTTACGTCAGTTATTTATATATTTTGCTGCAGAGTGTCAGTAGGAAATATCAGTTTACATTTCCAAACATTATTTTTGCCTTTAATTATAATAATCCAGTGAGATTAGTTTTATATCTGATCTGATCATCATCAGTCTGGAATTAAATGAAGAAACAGAACAAACTGAGACTGACTAAATCCAGAAGAACTATGTCTCCATGACGCTTCAAAAAAGCCACAGTACTGTTAAAAGTTTTAAGCACTTGTGTACAAATGCTGTAAATTAAGAATGCTATCAAAAATAATGTGATAATTACATTTTCTTTATCAAATAACTTATATCAACTCAATTAAATCAGCATTTAGTGTGAGCATCTTTGTGTTTAAAGCAGAGTTTCTCCGGAGCGTCTTGAGACACAGTTCTTCTGGATTGAGTCTGTCTCAGTTTCTTCTGTTTCTGATCAGACTGGCTGGCTGTTCTCAGACAAAAATCTCACTGGATTATTACAATGAATGGCTAAATGAATGTTTGGAAATGTAACCTGATATTTACTTCTGACACACTACAGCAAAATATAGAAACAACTGTCTTAAAACCACTTTTTTTAGCTGGTGCTCTAATGGTTTTCAATCACAAGCACTTTGAATAGGTTGTGGAGCAATACGATCATCTCCAATCACAGCAGTACAAGTAGAAATGGGTGAAATGCCTCTTGAATTTAGAAGGCTCAAGTTAAAGATGAGATACTGGATTAATATAAAAGGTCACTCAGATAGTCATCCGATTAAGAAAGTTCTGACGAATTGTTGGGAATATGAGTATAAAAATCTATCAAGCTTTGGATGGACTGCCAATGAGGAGGCCCAAAGTATGGGATTAAGTGACATCAAAATAGCCCCTTCTGTGGCAACTTCAGCAATTCCCCCTTGGCTTTTTCCTATGCCTGTAGTTGACACTCAACTTTACGAAGGAAAACATAACAAGGAAAGAAGTATATTAACACACATAGAAGTTCAGCAATATATTGAGCAAACATATTATAGCACAGTAAAAATATACACGGATGGCTCTAAAGATCCTGAATCTGGATTCACAGCAGCAGCAGTTTATATACCCCAATTCAAAGTAAAAATTTCAAAAAGAATTTCAGATCAGATATCTGTTTTTACTACAGAGATTATAGCAATATTCATAGCTCTTCAGTGGATATAATAAGTACAACCAATAAGATCAGTAATTTGCACAGACTCCTTTTCAGTTTTAAATAGCTTGTTAAGTGGAAATGCAACAGCAAGACAAGATATGATATTTGAAGTGATGCAGAGTTTATTTAGAATAAGTCAATCAGGACTAATAGTAAACTTCATGTGGGTACCATCACACATGGGTGTGGATGGAAATGAGGAGGCCGACCATCTGGCTAAACTGGCTTTGAAACATGCACAATTTGACATTAAGGTGTCAATGAGTAAAACAGAAGTAAAAGGGTTAATTGCTAATTAAACAAGAAAGAAATGGCAGAAGGAGTGGGATAGTGGAAGAAAAGGTAGACACTTATATCACCTTCCATAGAAAGTAGGTAGAGAAAGAAGAAAGTATGGCAATAGAAACGATGACGTTTTAATGTCAAGGATGCGTATTGGACATTGTTTGCTAAATCAGTGCCTACATAGAATGGGGAAACATGAAACTGGAAAGTGTGATAAATGTGGTCATGCTGAATCAGTAGAAAACAATCTTATAGTGTAAGATGCATATGGAAGATAAAGATTTATATTAAATCAAGCGTTAAGGTCCTTGGGAATAAATCATTTGACACCTCAGGTTATTTTAGGAAATGGCACAAAGCAATCAAGAATATTCCATTAATAATTTTTTTTCTTAAAAGAAACAAGATTGAAAAATAGAATTTAAGAGATTGTAGTAGTATTTAGTTATATTTTTGTTATATTTGTTATTTATTTAAAATTGATTAATTATTTATTTGTATTTTATTTATTTTTTTCTCCATGTCCCCTCCTCCAGATTGAGAAACTGGGGTTTTAAGCTCAATCAAGTAAGTGGCGCTTTTTTTCTGAGCTATGTTAAATTGGGTTTGCTCATGGACAAGCTGTATTGTGTCAATCATGTTTTACAGTTACTGTTTGGCTTTTAAATGGCATGCTAATGTTAGTTTATATGTTTTGTTTGTAGAAGGACTTTTTTTATATATATGCATGATCTTCAATTCATCAACTTTGTGGATTCTATGCTCCTGTTGTGCCTGGACCCTGAGGGTTCAGTATCCAGAGGACAGCGATATCAAGGCCTCAATTTATGTTTGGCGGTTGGGATTCTTTTTGAACTGTTTCTTTTGATTACTTCAATTACTGGACACTTCATCACTGCATGGGACAATTGACTCTAATTAATAACTCCTAGAGATTACTCCACAAACTACATGACAATGGTCATATAAGGTTTGATTTCCTTTCATCTGCATTGCTGAACGTCAATGCTAGGATTGTGGTAGTGTGTATTTTTCCTTTTGTTTCCTATTTTTTTATTTCTTTAGATGTGTTTTGTTTAAGTAAATAACTTTTTCCTGATCTCTCAAATTTGGTGTTTTGATTTGTTTGTTTAAAATGCAAGTTTAGTCGGTGGGTCCCTCCCTCTAATTATCTTGTAATTCGCTTCTCTAAGGTGTTCTTAAGGAGACCGTTACACAGTAATACTGTCTGGGGTTTGTTTACATGACTCTTCCTCTAAACTGAAACCGTGCGGTTCTCTCTCACAGAAGCACTCTTTGTCATTTGAGTTCCCATTGAATGGTTGGTTTAGAGCTCTAACATCTGGATAACTTTTTACACACACTATTTGCAAGAAAAAGTGTGTAAAACAGCTTCTGACCAGACGTACATGCTGAGCTGCTCTGAACCAACCGGAGCAAGATTTTGCAGTTTTACATTATACATACAGTGACCCTAAAGAGTATTTAGACGCTGAATTCACACTTTATAAATGACATTGAATTGCAAACAAAATATCATGCAAGCAAATTGTGAGTGATAACTTTTCTCAGCTATTTTTCAGGAAGGAAGACAAAATTCCTTGTCCCTAATATGTGTCTTCATAAAACAACACTTCATGGGAAGACACTAGTTTTGTCATAAATAAAAATAAACTTTGTAATGACTCAAAAACATGATCTTTCTTTACAATGAATGACATTTGCATTGATATCCCATACACAAATGTAAGATGTGTATATATATATGTCGCTGGGGTATATTTGTAGCAATAGCCAAATCGATCAAATCGATTTTTCTTTTATGTCAAAAATCATTAGGACATTAGTAAAGATTATGTTACATGAAGATATTTAGTAGATTTCTTACCGCAAATATATCAAAACTTCATTTTTTATATAAGTAATATGCATTGCTAAGAACTTTAAAGGCAGTTTTCTCAATATTCAGATTTTCAAATAGTTGTATCTTGGCCAAATATTGTCCTACCCTAACCAAACATGAATGGAAAGCTTATTTATTCAGCTTTCAGATGATGTATACATCTCAATTTTGAAAAAAAAAAAAATACACTTAAGTCTGGTTTTGTGGTCCAGGTCCATATGTGAAATATGTTGACATACACAGGAAAAACATATATGAAGCCTTTTAAAATCAGAGCAATTTCATATATTAACAATGCATTTGTTTCCAAAAAGTTCAAGGACAGTGTTTAGTCTGTTTGATTTTACTCTCATAAATAGTTTTGTAACTTAATTGTGTGTGTTGCTGCTCTGTTGGCCGCTCTCTCCCTTCAAACTACAAATAAATACTAAGAGATGCTATATCGCTGGCATGCGGCTTGCCAAAACCTTTCCCATTAGTTTCAGCTGACTGTGTAAATTATTTCTCAAATTGATGAGCTCTGTAATATAAATAAAGGTCAAATCAGAGTTTCCAGATGTGTGGCGAGCTTGGATGCAGCCAGCTCATTTGGAAATGAAAATAACACTCCCATCGTTG
>CM049823.1:6441700-6444200 GCA_027422435.1 Schizopygopsis pylzovi | reverse complement strand
AACGCATCAGTATCGATATACAGTGGTGGCCAAAATGATTAGAGCACTAGTATTTTCAGCAGCTAAAAATTGTTTTTTGTCAGTTATTTATATATTTTGCTGTAGTGTGTCAGTAGGAAATATCAGTTTACATTTCCAAACATTATTTTTGCCATTAATTATAATAATCCAGTGAGATTGTTGTGCTGCAGACAGGGATCTGATCTGATCATCTTCATTCTGTCTGGAATGACATGAAGAAACAGAACAAACTGAGACTAAATCCAGAAGATTATGTCTCCTATGTCTCCTGACTATGTCTCCATGACCCTTCAAGAAAGCCGCAGTACTGTTAAAAGCTTTAAGCACTTGTGTAAAAATGGTGTAAAATAAGGATGCTATCAAAAATAATGTGATAATTAAATTTTCTTTATCAAATACCTTATATTAACTAAATTAAATCAGCGTTTGGTGTGAGCATCTTTGTGTTTAAAGCAGCGTTTGCCCTCGGTGCACATGAGCAGCGTTTCTCAGGAGCTTTGTAGGAGGTTTCTCGAAGTGTCTTGAGACACAGTTCTTCTGGATTTAGTCTGTTCCAGTTTCTTCTGTTTCTGATCAGATCATATCTCTGTGTGGAGCACTGGCTGTTCTCAGACAAAAATCTCACTGGATTACTACAATTAATGGCTAAATGCATTTTTGGAAATGTAAACTGATATTTACTTCTGACACACTACAGCAAAATATAGAAATAACTGACTTAAAACCCCTTTTTTAGCTGGTGAAAATACTTGTGCTCTAATGGTTTTGGCCTCCACTGTATCAATACTTCAGGATCGATACGCCCATCCCAACGCACCGATTCAACGACGCCAGCGTCCAGAGCGTTTGAGCGCTCGAGGGCCTGGGGAGGAGGAGGCGCAGCAATCTGCATTTGGCAAGAAACAAGATGGACATGAAAGATGGTGTGAATGGCGGTGAGGAATGTTCTTGTCGCGGGGCTGAAGGAACAGTTTGTGAGGAGGGGGGGGGGCTGCACTATCAGAGCCTAGCAGATGTGGCCAGCAGCCATTCGGCTCGGAGAGAGAGCGATGAACCCAGCACACCCTCCGGGGAGATCCACCTGCATAATCTGTGTCAACAGGTTCCAAACGGCCCCAAGAACCAAAGAGGGAGAGAAGAAAGAGCAGAGAAAACACTTACAAAGTAATTGTCTTGGTTTTAACTCACAGCTCCAATTAACAGAAGTCTAGGCCGACCTTTGCCACCTCCTCATTCCTGCAGTGCAGGATAATTTGTTGTGCCTGCGAGGATCAGAGCCTTCAATCAAACAGCGAAGGCAAAAGAAACAGAGAGAGGAGGAGGAACAAGAGTGTGTCTGTGTGGCGAGAGTGGGCCGCTTCGGTCACGAGCGTCTGATGTGGCGACAACGTCTACAAGACTAGGTTGAGAAGATCAAATGGCATTTAAGTTTATTTTATCTCTCTTATGTTTCTTCATCTCGAGCAACTGTGTATGTGATATGGCAAAACACTGCTTGACTCTCACAGCTATAGCTATGTGTCAGTAATCTGAATAATACCTCAATCAGAATAAAATATCAATTTTAATTGGAAAATCAAATTTAGAAACAATATATCCATTAGATCCTGACCTGAAATAGTTTTTCTATCAACCTGAAAGTGGCAACTCTTTGTAAAAAAAAATATATAATCTTGAGAAATGCTACAAAATCTGAAGCAACTTGATGAATTCAAAATGTATTTTAGTTCTCTGAAATACTTGAATTTGTTCATTCAGTAAATAAAAAATGTCTCATGCAGCCAATACAATTGTAATGATGAATTTATCAGCTGAATGAGACATTTTGCATTGAAGATATTTCTTGTTCAGCACATTTTCATTTAGTAATTCAATACATTTATTTAGTGTTTTAATAGCCATAACTAACAATAAAAAAACTAAAAAAAAACAAGTCAGCTAATAGAGCAATGTATACTACAATGCATGCTGAAAAATGAAAAATATATCCCAGCACATTTGACCAATCGTGTTTGACTAGTTGGAATGACATTTGGGGAAATCTGTTGATCTGACATGAGTTTATTATGTGGAAAATTGCATTTCTTAATATTTGAGACTCAAATAATTTCTGAAACTGGAAAATATGTAGTTGCTCATTTTACAGTGTGAATTTTACCAATGAACTTATGTTAAAACTTCTGAGCATTACATCTAAAATAGTCTCTCCTTTATTGTACATGCATACGTACATATGTTTTGTTTTGCAATACATGTGATGCTCAAGTTACACACATTTAAGAGCACATTCTGGATTGATGGCAATCTACATTTTTAAGCATATAATATGATGATGTAACACCTGATTTCGATAAGGAGTTTAAGTAAAGGCTCTAAAAACCTGAATTGCTGGCATATGCCTGAAACAATCAGGAATCATTTTTACAAACATTAACATCATGGATTTGTAGGAGTATACTGTATTGTAAAGTTAATCATG
>CM049823.1:6416700-6436700 GCA_027422435.1 Schizopygopsis pylzovi | reverse complement strand
GGTACGTGGATGGTTCTGGTCCTCAGGTCTGCCCACTCTCGGGCTCTCCTGCTGAGGCCGTGTGACCCCTAGCAGACCCCTATGCTACCTTACCTGACCCTGGAGCACCAGGAGGAGCAGCCCCTGTCCTCTGCATCTCAAACCCCAACGCTGGATGTCAGGAGGCTCTGTGGGTGAAATCAATAGCTATAAACAGCAAGGTAATAAATTACTGGTCGCGGGGGCTTCAGACAAATTGGAAGCCAGCAGGAAATCCCTGAAAACAGTCTTCATGTTTTTACCCTTGTTTCCCATTAGCTGCTCCAGGGCAGTAAATCGTTTTGAGTGAATTCATTTGCACATGCAAAAGCCACCGGTTCTGAAGCTCTGCATAAGTCGTTGCCACTGTAACCGAAATAAAGACACTCGGAAGTAGCGTGTAGGGAAGATTTTTCACATTTCAGGGTCCTCAAGGTCCACAAGAATAATAGATAGGCCAAGTTTTCATAGTACGCCCATGCCACTGGAATTTGCATTGCCATGTAGTCGATTATATAGGTTGGAATTAATTAAACCTACTCGAGCTGCAAAAAAACTTTGAAAAAAAACTTGGCTAATAAGAAATAATATCTTGCAAATATGCAATTCTGTAACCAACTGTATTGGCTTGTTTTCTGAAAATCCATTCTATATCCCGGGGCCCATATTCATGAAACATCTTAGTGCTAAGAGTTATGGATAGTATTGGATAGAGTTGCTCCTAGTAACAAAATTCTAAGAAAATTCTTAGAAATGTGGGTGTTTCCTCTTAAAATTTAAGAAAAGATCCTAGTAAGGAAAAAAGTTATTCAGAAAGCATCTTAACCCTTAAAAGAGGTCTTAAGGACCAACATTGTTAGTAGTACGGATGAGGACTTTTAGGAGGCTTAAGAGTTTCTTTGGCAGTGGAAAAAACGGACGAAACATGAAAAGGGAGGAGAAATGTGTTGCACACGATGCATGACAGTGAGTTAATAAGACGCTACACATTAGATCATGCAGGGATCATGTTTGTGACTGATCTTATTAGAGACATGCTAACATCTCCGACACCGCACTGAAATGCCATAGCACCAGAAATGGACGTAATCACTACATTTACATATTTGGCTACTGGAAAAATGCAACTATACAGCAGTGATGGTTTGGGTATGTTACGGCACTTGTTATGTTGCTGTTCATTTCCTATAAAATACTTAAGTATGACAGCATAATATATATAAAATATAAAATATATATGTAGATATATAATGTGTGTATGTGAGAGAGAGAGAGAGAGAGAGAGAGAGAAGAAGAGAAGAAAGAGAGAGAGAGAGAGAGATAGATGAATAGAGAGAGAGAGAGTAGAGAGAGAGAGACGATAGAGAGAGAGATTGAGAGAGAGAAGAGAGAGAGAGAGAAGAGAAGAGAAAGAGAGAGAGAGAGAGAGAGAGAAGGGGAAAAATTAGCCTGAATTTCAAATGAAGGATAAGAAACTACTTTAAAAGTGTCTTTTATTTCCTTCTGGAAACAACAATCAGAGTGCTTCAAAAGATGTGATACTAGAAGGAGTCAGCCACAACTAAAACTCATAAGAGAAATGTTTTAGCTTAATGTAGAGAGCTCTCAGATGGCGAAGTATTTTAGCTAATCTTTAGAAGTAAGGCTTTAGGAGCTCTCTAAAAGTTTTTATAATCTTCATGAATACCCGACTACGACAGTCCAGATTGAGATCATATCATCAACAGGGGCTGGTTGCACCAGTTACAACATAGCCTTGATGTGATGTAAAGGTGCACTAAGTTACAATGTACGCACTAGTAAATATTTCTGCTTTGCAACCATTCGACTTAGTTGAAACGTAACAGAAATATTTACAGAAGTCTGTCAAATTCTTTTACAGAAGTTCAAACCAAAACTCAAAGTCTTGCCAAAACACACAGAAACAGTCAATGGGGTAAAACAAGGGTAAACAGTGGCAGTGTTTTTACAAGATGGAGGACTTTGATGGAATGTTTGGCTTTTAAATTGATATGGTGAACTTTCATCTCGACCGGTGAGCTAAACTTCTAGTTAAAAAGTATTTCTTAATATGGTGGACCTTTTATTGAAAATAGCCCGCTTTTACCTGTGAATGCATACTTTCAATGTTTTAAAGAGCCGTGCTTGTGATGTTTGAGTTGGGGAATGCTTGATGCACAATAGTGGTTGTTTGCAAAGGTTGTTTGAAAACATGCTTCAATTTTGTAGTTTGCTAGGTTACATTAGTAACAAAGAAACTGCATACTCCAGCTTTAACTAGGGTAAACAGAAATGTATGGCATTTAAAAAACTGCATCACGAATTTGAAGGCTGCTATTGGATCATTGAAGGTAAATGGTCATGTTATGCAACTATGCATTACTTTACAGAGAGCTTGTGACCTACTAGTTATAATCTGCTTTGAGAACAAATGGTGCAACTTGAATTAAGAGTTACAAACAAGCCAGCAGTACTACGCTTCGAATGTGGACTTTGCATTCCAATTTAAGAAAGAACTTACAAATGGCTGGTGCAACTCAACCCAGCACTTTAATGCAGTTCACTGTTTGGTGCTCCTGTCTGTCCATCTTTCTCCAGCTCCCACATCCCCACCCAAAGCTGACCATATCTCAGCCATGCGGAGAGAATCCGTGATGGAGTTTGGTCAGCTGCACTGGGGTGAGTAATTAACTAGAATTAAGTCATTAAACTGTCCCAGCTGTGTCCATGAATATGTGTGAGCCCAAGCCGGTAACCCAACCTCTTCAGTCTGGCTGATAGGGAGAGGAGTGACGTGGGATCGGTAGACGTCACTAGGGCTGCGTTCCACTCCACTTTAAGACACGCACTCGCAAACTTCCCTAAGCCCTTCCCCTCGGGGGAATCCCCGCTACCATTTTTAACTGCGTTCCAGTTCGCAAAGTTGAGGAGGGAAGTTTACATGGACAGACACTGGATCCCTCGATTTTGGCCCTGTCCCAAATGGCACCCTAAACCCTCGCGGTCTTCCTCTGAGTCCGCACTTTCGTGACGTAATGCCGCTTTGAATGTCGGGTAGAAGTCTGCTGCGAGCTTGCCCCAGTGTGGATCGAGGGCGCATAACAGCCGCAAAAGGGGCACTCACGAGCACCCTTCTGAACGCTAAAATGAGGAATGGGACACCCTATGGTCTCGTGGACTTAATGGACACACGCAACGCGGCGGCCATTGTAAGTCCGTAAGACCGCAAATGCACATGAAGTGTTCCATTTGGGACAAGGCCTTTGACACAGGGAGCGAGTCTGTTTTCATATGCACACTTAAAGCCGCTCCATAGACCACAATGCAACACGATTATGATGTCATCGCAGTTCGCGTTAATTTATCCCCACCCCAAACAACTCCATAATATATAAATATATTTTTTTTACATTTATAACAGCCCAAGCATACCATATACATATAGAATGCTGCACCAAACACATTCGTAAGGGTAAAATGTAAACAGCAAACCAACTTTATAACAGATTCTAAGTGATCAAGGGCTTAGGACGTTTCAAGGGTCCTGCCAGAAGTGTGCACTCATGCAACGTAATCGAAGACGTACATCCGAGTTAACGAGACGGAGGGAAGTTTACGGGTGAAGGGCATGAGAAAACGAACTGGAACGCAACCTATAAGCCCATATTACTCAGTCCAACTCAAGAGCCAATCTAGCTGTATGTAGACTATTGCTAGCACACTCTAAGAGGCTAATTGTTTTGTGCTCTCTTGGAAATAAAATTAACCATCAACACATGTTCGCCCTCAATCTATGATGATTGTTAAAAGCAGGGCAATGAATCCTGCTGTGCTGTTAATTGGTGAGGCTGTTCTGGGCCCTCTGGTGCTGCTGGCATGTGACCACGCTAAATTTCCAGAGTTGGCATAAGAAAAAGTAACTCGCCAAGAGCGCTTTGGATTTGTTAATGATATAACAATTAGAGCTGGATGATATACTGACTATTCACAATATAGTTTTGATGATTTTATGAAGATATACAATTAAACAACATTGTGATCATTTTAAACCAGCAATTCAGCTATGAAGTTATCTAAATGCATTGCCATTAGACTAGTTTTATATTAAACTCACTGGTAAATAATGTGATGGTGAATCATCCATAAATCAGTTTCAGTTGGTTCATTGATAGGTTTACCTTGTCACTCATGATATAATTGTACTACTAAAACCATTTTGTATAGATATATTGCGGTTCAATATAATAATAAAAACATGTTTAAGGGGGTTTACACGACACCATTTTTAACTTAAACACTAAAAACTTTTAAAGTTTGAAAACAGGTTTCAGCGGACATTTTTAAAAACAATAATGTTATATTCACATAAACTACAAAATGAGAATTTGGGAAAACAGTGACCTCATGCACAAGTCTATGATGTGTTCAATTTATAGGTTGAGTATGTGTGCAGACACAGTTTCTTTACAAATAATACAGCATTAGTATTTATTTATGTGATTTTATTTTTGTCCATTTTTGCAGATCTGTGTGAGCAGGAATCATTTTGACATTTTTAGTTTGTTGTTGTGTAATATATCCTAAATAATCATTAATTATCATGTTCATGTATTGTCTGGAAGGACAATATACTTTAGAGTTTAACTCCAGCCTGTCTCAACACACCTGTCTGGAAGGGTCTAGTACTCCTGAAGACCTTGATTAGCTGGTCAGGTGTGTTTAATTAGGGTTGGAGCTAAACTCTGCGGGATAGCTGTCCTCCAGTAGCAGGATTGGTCACTCCTGCTTTACTGAAAAGAAAAGTGTGGAAAACATAACTAGATTATTTAAATCAGGGATGCCCAAACCTGGTCCTGGAGGGCCGGTGTCCTGCAGAGTTTAGCTCAACCCTAATTAAACACACCTGAACCAGCTAATCTAGCTCTTACTAGGAATACTAGAAACTTCCCAGCAGGTGTGTTGAGGCAAGTTGGAGCTAAAGTCTGCAGGACACCGGCACTCCAGGACCGAGTTTGGGCACCCCTGGTTGAAATAAATATGTATACTGTTCATGTATGTATATACTTTTGAGAATGAGAATGAGCATTATTTATTGAGAATGAGCTTTATTGGCCAGGTGTGTTTACACATACGAGGAATGTGTTATAGTGACAGAAGCTCCACAGTGCAACACAATGATACCAACTGGACAAGACAGATAATATACAAAATAGCATAAACACAATATATAATATAGACAATTATGTGTGTACAGGTCTGATATGTGCAAATTTGAAATGAAAAATAAGTATGTGTGATGGATGAATAAATAATGTATAATAGTGTTGTGTGTTCCACCTTTATTGTCAAGTGTTCATGAGATGGATTGCCTGAGGAAACAAACGTTTCTGTGATGTCTCAAGTAGAGCTCTGTAGCGTCGATCAGATGGTAACAGTTAAAGAAGGGAGGAGTGGGGGTATGTGTTAAAGTTATGTTATTTGGATTATACATTTTATGATTAGTTCTTATGTCAGCAGTCCGGACTACCCTCCGTATCTTCTGAGATCAGATTTGGTAGCTGAGCTGAACCAGACAGTTATTATGTTAGAATTGATTTAATGATGTAAAAATGGAGTAAACTTAAAATAGCTCATGATTATGTTGAATATCTACGACTAAGATTATAAAGCTTTAGGACTAGTTTTACATTGAGCATGATGTCTGTGACAAACAAAATATTCACTGAACCAGTTCTGTTGAGACTTGATATGATAGGGTTTCTGTGAAGTAAGATGTTTACTGTTTGAAGTATAAAAACTCCTGTTTTAATGACTTCATGCGCAACTCATTACCTGTGTAAAGTGTACGTACTGAATAAAAAGGGAAAGATAAAAATTAAAATATTAAAAAAGGGTTTATTACCAGTTTTGTATTGTTCTGAACAGACCATTTTTCCCATAAAACGTTTAAAACATGCTGCATGAATAGATGAGCTCAAAGCATCAGGAATTATGAGATATATTCATCATACTTTAAAAAAGACATATTTACATTGCAAGACAAACATCTGTCTGTTAGACACACCACAGAAATATGTCAAACGTGCAGGTGTGGGAGGACGAGAGGCTTTTGAAATATGATATGTGGGCTTGATGAATTGTCTGAAAATGAGTGCTTGACTGTGGGTTGATGTCTATGAACACCTTGCCTCTTCTCTCACTGCGCTGGAATGCAGTGCGTCTGTCTCTCTCCTGGCACTTACTAATCTCCTCCCAAGTAGTACAAGAGTAATCGCTAATAATACCTATTAGCTAATCAGCTGATTCCCATGAACCGTTTTTATTTTTCTCTGAGAGCTCGCGTTATTTTTCTCTGAGAGCCCATTGGACCATGGTTTTGATTATCCTCAATAAAGATGATATGCATGAATAGATCCTAGCATGGGGGCTGCGGCGTCAACTTCATCGAGTGAGCAGCTAGCAGCAATTAAAGCTCTTTTTAATGCTCCTATCTGAACAATGAGGTATTGACAGAGTGGGGCTTAGATAAGGGCAGTTTTTCCTCATGAGTGGAGATACGACAACGATTCGAGACATTTTCACTCAGCGAGGGTCTCTGAGGGTTGAAGACGTTGAGGTTAGGGTCAAAATATTAGCAGTAAGTCTCCAAAATGCTGAATGATATGATTGTGAGGTCTTGCTGGAGGAGCTGTCTGAGCAAAACACTTATTAAAGTCTCACTTACGTACACCCCTGCTTCCCTCAGAGTCTGGCCTTGGGCTGACTAGATATTAATCAGTCTGATAATTATAGCATTCCTAGACCCCTGTCACTTAGGCGTTTGGGGATAACTGCAGAACCTTGTCTATCCCGCTGCATTTTCTTTGAACCAAGCAAATGTTTTATTCTCGGTTTGTCTAACAAATTATAGAATTAAAATAATGTAAATCAATTCAGACATGAATTGTTTCTCAAGGAGATGCCTGTAAAAGAACATTCACTTGACTCACTTGACTAAAAAATGTAATCATGGGCCAACAAGGGAGTTTTTGCTTAATTTATGTATGCAATGACAGACACACTCTTCTGAAAAGTGTTTAATGCAGTCTCCATAAACAAGAGTTATTTATGGTCTCAAACATTCTGTAATGCATGGCAATAACACCTGGCTTTATTTGAATGGTCCCCTTTTGACATTCCTTTGACTAGAAGTAACTTTGCAACTACATGTCAACTAGCAGTCATTAGAGTATTATTAGACACTGTCTGCTTAATATCTGCTAACACTTGATTTTGATGGACATTCAACTGACTATGAGTAACTTTACAAGCAGTGCTGTGTAGATCACTTACAAATTGTGTCCATTACTGATTCCAGATTTCATGACAAAAAAAACATGGTTAGTAATATCATCCATTGTATTGCACATGTTAGGTAATAGAATCAGACTAATTTTAGATTACTTTTAATTACTTTTGACCTAACTCATCACATTGATTTTAAAAGGATAATATTGCACCATGTATATATGAAAAATACAAAGAAAATACAAATATATTCCATTAAAAGTTATTAACAGCATGAAGGGTATTTTTACCAAACTGGGTTTCATGAAGGGAATTCATGGGTTTAATGAAATGCTAATAATTTAATAAATTCATAAAAATGGAAAATGAAAAAATATATATATCAATAACAATCAACACTGGCTAATTGATTCAATGATGGCAGAGTAGAACTGTATCAACAGCTCCTGTGTCAGGTTGAACTTTCTCAGCTGGCGAAGGAAGTACAGCCTGTGCTGGGCCTTTTTCACCATGGACTGTCCCACTGAGAAATCGTGGTGCCAAACAATCTGAATGACTCCACTGCAGTCACAGTTCTGTTCATGATGGTGAGTGGGAGGAGAGCAGGGTGGTTTCTCCTGAAGTCCACGATCATTTCCACTGTTTTGAGCGCGTTAAGCTCCAGGTTGTTAAGACTGCACCAGACAGCCAGCTCCTTAACCTCCTGTCTGTAAGCAGACTCGTCACTGTCCTGGATGAGGCCGATCAGTGTGGTGTCATCTGTAAACATCAGGAGCTTGACGGAGGGGTCTTTAGATGTGCAGTCATTCGTGTACTGGAAGAAGAGCAGTGGGGAGAGAACACAGCCCTGAGGAGCTCCAGTGCTGATCATGCGGGTGCTGGATGAGAGTTTTCCCAGCCTCACTACCTGCTGCCTGTCTCTCAGGAAGCTGATGATCCACTGACAGACGGAGGTGGGGACGGAGAGCTGTGTCAGTTTATTCTGAAGGGTGTCCAGGATGATGGTGTTAAAAGCAGAGCTGAAGTCTACAAACAGGATCCTCACATATGTCCCTGGTCTGTCCAGATGCTGCAGGATGAAGTGCAGCCCCATGTGTGGGACTTTTATGCATTACTCTAAGCATTTTGTATCTACTTTGTCACAAAGGCCAGAATTTGGCTAAAGATTTTGTCAGAATCATGGTTCCTCTGAATAAAATTAAATAAAATAACAATACTAATAAATATTTTATTTGCCATTGCGGAGCAAATACCTAAATATTGAGGTATGTATTGGATATTATCAAAAGGCACACGTGTAAAAATAGGCGTAAACCTAATATAGCTAATATTAGATTGAATATTGACACAAATTATCAAGCTTATCAGGCTAGTTTTAATGAGTGTTTAAAAAGCAAATTCACTGAACCATTCTTTACTTGATTATTTCTGTAAAATGTAAATGTTTATTTTAATATAAATTACTGTATTAATGATTGCATCCTATTAATTACTGTGTCAAGTGTAAAAAAGACATATTTACATTGCAAGACAAACAACTGTCTGTTAGACACACCACAGAAATACGTAAAACGTGCAGGTGTGGGAGGACGAGAGGCTTTTGAAATATGAGATGTGGGCTTGATGAATTGTCTGAAAATGAGTGCTTGACTGTGGGTTGATGTCTATGAACACCTTGCCTCTTCTCTCACTGCGCTGGAATGCAGTGTGTCTGTCTCTCTCCTGGCACTTTCTAATCTCCTCCCAAGTAGGACAAGAGTAATCGCTAATAATACCTATTAGCTAATCAGCTGATTCCCATGAATCGTTTCTATTTTTCTCTGAGAGCCCATTTGACTCTGTTCAATGCCATCCGTGGTTTTGATTATCCTCAATAAAGATGATATGCATGAATAGATCCTAGCATGGGGGCTGCGACGTCAACTTCAACGAGCGAGCAGCTAGCAGCAATTAAAGCTCTTTTTAATGCTCCTATCTGAACAATGAGGTATTGACAGAGTGGGGCTTAGATAAGGACAGTTTTTCCTTGTGAGTGGAGATACGACAACGATTTGAGTCATTTTCACTCAGCGAGGGTCTCTGAGGGTTGAAGACGCAGTGAGGTTAGGGCCAAAATATTAGCAGTAAGTCTCCAAAATGCTGAATGATATGGATTGTGAGGTCTTGCTGGAGGAGCTGTCTGAGCAAAACACTTATTAAAGTATCACTTACGTACACCCCTGCTTCCCTCAGAGTCTGGCCTTGGGCTGACTAGATATTAATCAGCCCGATAATTACAGCATTCCTAGACCCCTGTCACTTAGGCGTTTGGGGATAACTGCATAACCTTGTCTATCCAGCTGCGTTTTCTTTGAACCAGGCAAATGTTTTATTCTCGGTTTGTCTAACAAATTATAGCTTTTAAATAATTTAAATCAATTCAGACATGAATTGTTTCTCAAGGAGACGCCTGTAAAAGTACATTCACTTGACTCACTTGACTAAAAAATTAAATCATGGGCCAACAAGGGAGTTTTTGCTTAATGTATGTATGCATTGACAGACACACTCTTCTGAAAAGTGTTTAATGCAGTCTCCATAAACAAGAGTTATTGATGGTCTCAAGCATTCTGTAATGCATGGCAATAACACTTGGCTTAATTTTAATGGTCCTCTTTAGACATTATCTTGACTAGAAGTAACTTTGCAACTACATGTCAACTAGAAATCATTAGAGTATTATTAGACACTGTCTGCTTAATATCTGCTAACACTTGATTTTGATGGACATTCAACTGACTATGAGTAACTTTACAAGCAGTGCTGTGTAGATTACTTACAAATTGTTTCAAAATTGTACAAAAATATTAATTTGATCTGATTCACTGATTTCATGACAAAAAACATCCATTACATAGACATTTTAGGTAATATAATCAGACTACTTTTAGATTACTTTTAATTACTTTTGACCTAACTCATCACATTGATTTTAAAAGGATAATATTGCACCATAAAGATATGAAAAATACAAATATAATAACAATATATTCCCTTAAAAGTTATTAGCAGCATGAAGGTTATTAAACATTACATCACATCAAAGTTTTCCCAAATTGGGGTTCATGAATATAATGAAATGCTAATAATTAATCAATTCATAAAAATGGGAAAATGAAAAAAATATATATAAAATAACAACAACAATCAACACTGGCTAAAGACGAATAAACATGTGTTTGCCTGCATGTCATGTGACCATTAACCAATGTTGGAGAACCGTGTACTTGCAAATAAGTTATTTAATTATGTCTATTATAATATATAATATCCATCCATCCATCCATCCATGGATGGATAATATATAATATTAATATGAAATCATGTAATCAAATAAAATCGAATAATTGTAGTCTGACTACAAGTATTTTAAAAGCTGATATAGTCTAACTACAAGTACTTATTTTATTTAATCTGATTACGTAATCCATATCACATGTAATTACTACACAGGACTGTTTACTAGTACATAACTTATTTTACTCCCCCTAACTCTAACCTAACAGACTACTAATATACACTAATGAGGGGTAGTTGCATATAGTAGCAAATGAATGAGGGATAATTGGCGTGTCGTTGCAAAATGATTCAAAGTCAATAGAATGGCTAAAGAGGACCATCAAAATAAAGTGCAACCCAATAAACTCACCAACTAGCAACTGTAAGTGTTTAAAAACATATTACTGGATAGGAGTCATTACTGGTCAAATATCCATCTTCACACTGAAGCTCTTTTTGCCTCCACATCATCTGAGATTCATCATCGGTGAAATAGGCAGCTTTATATGTTGGAGAACGGGCCAACTTGCATGCGGATCCTGCTGAACTGTCCTGTCTTACAGCACTAGTGGCTGTTGAACTGTGACTTGAGCTGCTTAAAGTGTCTATCTGCTCTTCGCCTCCATCACACAACTATTTTAAGATATCGCGCCATTCCCGTTGCCTCTCTCCCATCCACCAGATGAACGATGACAAGAACTATCTCTCCTTTTAACCTTTGCCGCCCTGCTCTGAAATTCTTATCGCGAGCCCCTTGAAGCATTTGAAACAGATAATGGTCATTCACCGTCTGAGACTTAGCTCGTATAAAGAGCGCGTGGGAACGAGGGACCGACGGTATTATCCATATAAGTCGAGAGGAACACAGTCACGTCCTCAGTGATGGGAGGACATCATGAGATATTAGTACTCGATGTCATGGGAAGATCTTGCAATTGCAGAATAAAAGTGCTGAATAAACACTGTCCTCTAATTGAATGCTATCAATTAATATTTCATTTTAAATTGAGGTATTTTTTACAAAGTCTTGTTATTGGTGGTGATTTAGTGATGACAGGCTACATGTATATAAGGAATAGTTCACTGAAAAATGTACAATTATCTCATCATTTACTGAGAACAGAGACTGTTTAATTAGATTCTAGACATTTTAATTTGTTTGCGCAGTGACAATTTCTCAACGCTTTGTCATTTGGGGAAAATTATCTTAAATTATCCTTATGCAACATATACAATTTCCATATATAAAATACATTGTCATATGAAGTAAAAACAATATTTGAAAACTATTAGTAATTTGAACTGTCATAGATAGATAGATAGATAGATGGATGGATGATAGATGGATGGATGGATGGATGGATGGATGGATGGATGGATGGATGGATGGATGGATGGATGATGGATGGATGGATGGATGGATGGATGGATGGATGGATGGATGGATGGATGGATGGATGGATGGATGGTGGATGGATGGATGATAGATGGATGGATGGATGGATGGATGGATGGATGGATAGGTGGATGATAGATGGATGTATGGATGGATGGATGGATGGATGGATGATTGATGGATGGATGGATGGATGGATAGATGGATGGATGATAGATGGATGGATGGATGATAGATGGATGGATGGATGATAGATGGATGGATAGATGGATGGATGGATAGGTGGATGATAGATGGATAGATGGATGTATGGATGGATGGATGATTGATGGATGGATGGATGGATGGATGGATGGATGGATGGATGGATGGATGGATGGATGATAGATGGATGGATAGATGGATGGATGGATAGGTGGATGATAGATGGATGTATGGATGGATGGATGATTGATGGATGGATGGATGGATAGATGGATGGATGGATAGATGGATGGATGGATAGGTGGATGATAGATGGATGTATGGATGGATGGATGATTGATGGATGGATGGATGGATAGATGGATGGATGTATGGATGGATGGATAGGTGGATGATAGATGGATGTATGGATGGATGGATGGATGGATGATTGATGGATGGATGGATGGATAGATGGATGATAGATAGATGGATGGATGGATGGATGGATAGATGGATGGATGATAGATGGATGGATGGATGGATGGATGATAGATGGATGGATAGATGGATGGATGGATAGGTGGATGATAGATGGATGTATGGATGGATGGATGATTGATGGATGGATGGATGGATGGATGGATGGATGGATGGATGGATGGATGGATGGATGATAGATGACCCCTGTGTGGCTCAGTGGTAGAGCATTGCGTCAGCAGCACAAAAGGTTGGGGGTTCGATTCCCAGGGAACACATGTACTGATGAAATTGTATAACCTGAATGTAATTGTAAGTCGCTTTGGATAAAAGCGTCTGCTAAATGCATAAATGTAAATGTAAATGATAGATAGATAGATAGATAGACTGTATAGATTAGATATTTATTATTTGTAATTAATTTTGTAAATGATCTTAAATTATCCTTATGCAACATATACAATTTCCATATATGAAATGCATTGTCGTATGAAGTAAAAACAATATTTGAAAACTATTAGTAATTTGAACTGTCATAGATAGATAGATAGATAGATAGATGGATGAATGATGGATGGATGGATGGATAGATACTTTAAACGATAAATTACTGTATATGTATCGTGAAAATGTGTTTATAATAAAGTTGCATATATAAATATAAATGTTAATAGTTGACATTTATGTTTGCTTTTTATAATATATATATATATATATATATATATATATATATATATATGTACAATTTACTGTAGGTATTTTGGATATACAGTTTTATAATCTCATATCTACCCGGAGAATGTATGTATGTGAACAGTATCACTCTTGATATTGGGCAACATATGTCATATATTGCATTTGCATATGGAATGAATATATTGATAACTGAATTGAGAGACACATGATGCAATATAAATAGAGCAAAAATAAATAGAGTCACTGATTTTAGCCTAACATTTACACTTCACAGTATGTAAACTCACCACACATCTGTCTTAGATGGGAGGTTAATCACTGCAGAGGAACTTCTGTTCTTTTCCAGATAAAGCAAAAATAAAACTGAGCTTATCCTGCCAGCTTCGCATCTCTTAAATTAGGCTTGTGTTGTTACTGCCATGAAAGCTATGAAAAACTATGAGATACTAGACGTTTGTGGACAGAGCCGAGAAGAATTTATGGCCTGATGTCACCGTGCCAATGATTCATTTGCAGATTTCTCCATGCGCCGTCTGATAATAAAATAGCGCGTCGGTAATTTTGGGGCCAACATTTTGGTGTCTGGAACAAACAGTAGTGGATATGACTCACCGTTGCACTCGCATCCAAGAAGAACACGCGAGCGCACGCATGGATTCTCTCTAACCCACCTATTTTATTTCCTCGGCCTTGTCTGTTTTGGCAGGCTGGAGACTCGATTGGTCAGCGGCGAGGTTTTCCCGTCTCCAGGCTGGATTTCACAACACGACCCGGGCCAGGAGGAGAAGTCAGATTAGGTTGACTCGAGCTGTTTTTCCAAGCTCTCCCCACGCTCCACGCCATTGTTATTGTAGGAAAGCGATAATACTTCTCACTTGAAACATAGCCCCGGCTCTAGCAGCGCTTAACTCCGGCGCGCACACAGATGTATCAGATTAAATCGTATCTCCGAGTCCTCGCTGCACTCCGACTCCAGGACTGCCAGAAGGCCCGTAGGCTACGACTAAATTGCCTTGGTTTCAGTACACAAGGAGGCTGGCCCAGACAAGCTGGATCAGCACATTAGATGTGAATCCCTCCCAGATTTGAAGGCAGCCTTTAGCACAATTATTGATTTAGAGGGATGATTAGATTTAATTGAAGAAGACTGTTCCTACCTGTAGCTCCGCTGGAGGCTTCGGGAGCAGCGGATAGACGCTGCACCTAAATTCATGGTGACAGGACAGACGAAGCCAGTTATTTTCTACAGAGAGGTTTTTACATGGCCAATAAACTTTAATAAAACCTCACAGCAGACGCGTTTCTTACTCGATTGTATGAAAGTGCTAAAGTGGTTACCGCTGTATTTGTCAGCTATGAGAAAGAATCAAAAATAATATATTCAAATGTTGGAAAATCTGCAAAATCCATTCTTGCGATCATTTTCACATTACATTTATCATAAATAGCAATTACTGATATGGATTATCATGGCTTAAATTATTGGTGTCCTAAATCATTATTTAATAAATTGATGATATTCCTTGAAGATTCTTAGAAACATCTCAGATGCTTGAAAATTTTCAGCATTGCAAAAACCTTAATTCTTGCAACAGTTCACCCAAAAAAGGGAACATTTCATACAGATTTGGAGAAATATGTCTCAGCAATGGATGCTTTGCAGTGAATGGGTGCCGTCAGAATGATAAAACATCACAATAATCCACAGCACTCCAGTCCATCAGTTAACATCTAGAGAAGACTGAGAAAAGCTGAAACTAATACAGCAACACAATTTTTTTTTTACTTTAAACCATTGGTTCTGGCTAAAATAATCCATAATAACACTTCATCCAGTGTAAAAGTGGTCTGGTTTAGCAAGCACCGTTTACAAGCCAAAACAGTTGTTTCTAATGATCAAGTGGACTTTTGTGGATTATTGTGATGGTTTTATCAGTTGTTTGGACTCTTATTCTGATGGCACCCATTCACTGCAGAGCATCCATTGGTGAGCAAGTGATTTAAATGCTACATTTCTCCAAACCTGATGAAGAAACAAACTCATTTTTAGAAAATTGGCACTGTTGGGGTGAACTGTTTATTTGATATGGTTGATGCATATTATAAATATGCTCAATTTGAGTCTTGCAAACATGAGGCCTAAAACAGTAGCTAGTTTAATCGTTTGTTGACATTATGCTCAATTTGGAAGCTACACCCAACCACACAAATGCCAAATATAGGCCATGCACTGAACCCACCTAAGAGCACAACCATATAATTGCAAATAGCCTCTAATAGGTCTCCCAGGATGTGGTTAAAAGCCTGGGTGCTGTGACGCCAAACGCTACGGGCATCACAATGCGTTGAATGGGGCCAAACGCTCAGCTAATGAACCTCCTCAATGCCAGGTAGTGTGGCGGCCATTACCACCCAATACCCCGCACAGCTGATCTGGATCCCCTCAGATCAGCTCTCTGCCAGCCCGTTGGAGAGCTTCTGCAGCCATTTGGTTGGCATTCACGCTCCCTGACGCTTTATCATGTCCATTCCTGCACTGCCATCTCTGCTGGTGAATGCCACTATAGTAGACCTCAGGGGATCTGCAGTCTGTATGAAAATGGTTCATTTGGTCCAAAGAATTTGGACATGCGGAATGTTTATATAGGACAAATATTGGCGACACTGAGGAACACTATGGCTATGATAATCTAATTAAAACGGGCAAATAATAGACCCAAACATAATTCTTTCATCCTATATCGTCGACCCTCCAGCTACATAAGGAAAGCTGCGACAATGTCCAACTTCTCACACTGGATTATTATTTTTTATATATATAATGTGCACCTTCTAGGTATTTGAAGTGCACTTCTTCATATTGGATTTTTTTGTGTGAGCACACAACTTGCACTATGTGTACTACAAAATGGCATAGAATATTGTGGAAGTCTGCCAATTGGGACATACCTTGTGTTTTTACCAGATTGAGCTCAACTGAAATAAAGTGCTAATCTAAAGCCACTAATAAGGATTGCCTGGAGAGCCCAGAAGTGTCACAGCTGATTATTTTGATTTGTATTTGAGTATTTTGATCTGATTTTGGGGAGCTTGATCTGTGCAGATTTTTCTCCTGATTAAAACAAGACAAACTTTTCACTGGAGGAAATGTTATTATGGATTTAAATCTCATATTTTAACCAGAAGCAATGGTTTGAAGTAAAAAACAAACAAATTATAAAACATCTTAATGATGGATTTGTTTCAGCTTTTGTCTTCTCAAGATGTTAACTGAGGGACTGGAGTGGAGTAATGTGGATTGTTTTATCAGCTGTTTGGACTCTCATTCTGACGGCACCCATTCACTTTAGAGGATCCATCGGTGTGCCAGTGATGGAATGCTACATTTATAGAGTATTTTGATATATGTCTATCACATAATTGTATTCATATCTTTGGGTTTTGAAACGTGTTTTAACATTGTCTTCTGTAAGAAAGCCCACTGTGAACCGAGCTGAGAGTCGAATATTACAAGTGCAACCTGATCCATAGCTCTGCATGGCAAATACCGCATCGAATATTAAACAATGTTAAGGCGATAATAAAGAGACAAGCCTCTGAGAATATACCCATTCAATGTTTACGTCCCACTATGGAGCGGCCTACTCCAGACTGTATCCTCGGTACACTGGAACGATCTTCCCCACACGTCTTCTAGAGGCGTTTGGGAATCACGTGGCACACTTTCGCCATCCCGGTCACCACAACCCACTCAATATAGACAGTATATTTCAGCAGTCAACTTTTGGCTCTCGTAGGCAAGACAGATGAAAACGCAGCGGTGGCAGTATGAGATTTCAGCGCGGGTCCAGATTAAACTGGACTCTCCCAAATGAGAGCTGACAGGCTCAACGAGCGGCAGATCATTTCTGGTGAGCGCTGCAGTCTGTGGAGCCGCCCCCACGGAGCAGAGGTGAGCCGGTAAGGATGATAACTCATACCCTTAATTGAATCGTGGCTTTAAATTTCATAATACAAGATGCCCATGTGACAGCTGCCGAAAAAATGAGGTGATGGAGCCAAGGGTATAGCATAATAAGAGGAAGGGAGGAGGGGAAACGTCTCGGGCGCATCGAGCGAGGTACGGGGGATATTCTTCTTTGATAACGGATAGCCTCCAGTTGTATGGACCATTATTCTGAGCACACCTTACAAAGCAAATGAACTTGACAGATGGCTGTGTCACCCAAACCCTTGACTACCGGTCCGATTATGCAGAAAACAATACAATAGAAAAAGGAATCATTACCAAAGGAGCTCGGTTAGTCCGCCGAGGACAATGCCATGCAGAGGAACAAAATTACACTGGTGAAATTGGACAGTGAGAATGAGTTTAACATAAAGTGGGTTACAGCCAGGCAATCTGTCATAGCTAAAGCTATTGTCTGGGCCTGCTTGCATGGCATATGAAGTCATCTGTCATCTTTCAGGCTCTATTAATGGCCTCCGCTCAATTCTTAAACGATAGCTTTCACCAGGGCAGCCCTGGCAGTCTGTGCATGCTGATGAGATCCAGATCGTCACGCATGTGCATGCAAAACGTTGTACGTTAGCGGTGTTTTTAATTGCATATGTGTCAGACTGTGGACACCACCTCTATGATAATTCCTCTGGAGGTAATCGCACATGGAAGTTAAAAACTAAGAGCGTGTTGGCCACATGCTTTTGAAATGATGTCTATGGATGGCATAATCTTAACTTGTTCCATATGACTTGCATTTATCATGATGCAACCCTTCCTGAGAAATAAACCAGAAGATAAAGAAGTCAAAATGCATGTAGTTTAACCCTAGAATGATTACAGTTGAATGCAACTTTTTTTAGCAATGAAAATAAAAATGACATTTTATATATATTGATTACAATTAATAGTAACACTTTACTTTATTATGCATTCTAAACGTATTTTAGTGCATGCCTTGCAATGCACATTTACTGCATATGATCTCACCAATAATTGTATGGTTATAATACATTATAATTCATTGTTTCACCTTTAGAAAGCATAATGCATTAAAACAAATGGCAATTCATTTCAGATCTAACAAGGACTATGCAGATGATATTAATGCATTTTAACTATTTATGAAGAAATAATGTAGTGCTACAAAATTAATCTTTAAATCTTTAAAATGATTTTAAAGATGTCTGGTTACTGCATAAAACTTCCACCAGAAACATGTACAGTAATACTAGAATTTAATATTTAGACTAATAACTTTAACTAGCATATTGACATTTTGAAATCGAATGACTGCAGATGATATATTACATCTATATTTACTTTTAGGAGTGATCTTTCACTGTGGACAAATGGTGGAACCAGTCTGTGAGCAAACGTGCTATTAACATATGCACTAAATGTAATTCTGAACATGAATATAGTATTATAAATACCACACACAAAGATAACACATGTGGAACTGCATTGATATGCATGGACAACACATATAGAAATGATCTCAATACAAAAATCAGCTACTGTAAATGTATGAAAAAAAACATTAATAAAAGCCCACTTGGCTAAAAATAAATAGACCCCGTGCATTACAATAATGAAGGTGGAGGAACAGTTTATTACTGTCTCTTTAATGCTGATAAAAACGTCTGCAAAAGCCATGGACTAGAATGAACTCTCATCGTGCACAAGCACTATAAATGAAGTTAATTAGAGCCCAGATTTCCTTTTAATTGCCTGAAATATTTGTCGAGTGCGCAGAGAAAGCACAGATCGAGAACTCGACTGCAGATCGGCAGCCATGTGTTTGTTAAAGCCCCGGCAAACATTTCTCTTTCTTAATGAACTCTCCTCCTCGTCTCATTACTCGGCCAATTCACAAGTCAAACCCAGAGCAGCCAATATGAAGCTCGTTGGGTGCGCAAACACAGACGAATCAAAGGCCCCGTTTGAGACTTTTCAAGAAGAGAAACAGGTCTTAAACTAGGAAATGTCACACTGACCAACAGAGCCGTATCTTGAAAAGACGAGTCAAAATCGTCTCTTTAAATGACTTCGATCTCTCGTGCGATGAATCACAGAGAGTTGCAAATCCTTTTTAGCTAATTGCTACCAGCTCGTGAGATTCACCCCCCCATGTTCAATATCAATTTTCAGGGCCAGAGGAGATAGTGCATCTCCCTGGAGTCCTCCAGCTACTCTGATAAAACTGCACAACAGCACTTAGCGAGTTCAGCTGGGGGAAGAAGAGAGCGGGGCCGTCTTATTCACAGCTGCTAGCGGTAATGAAGGAGAAAAAGTCAGACAATCGAAGAGAGGCAGCGAGTATGCTGGTGCCATGAGCTCCGTGACCTTCTGAGGAGAGAGACGTCTGCGTTTACTGCACTGATTTCAGCCAGAAACACAATACTGCCTCCACACACACGTCTGCGCCGTTTATAATTATGAAATGGAGAGTTTCTGCTCATGAGTCATATTCAAAGATGGTGTAAAATAGCTCTTATAGTCTAAAGTAGGTATAAAGTGGCTCTATATAAACACTGTTAAGTCTCACTTAATTATAGCATCATCGAACCAATGATGTTAGTACTTCTTACAGAACTAATTAACTAACTAACTAACTAA
>CM049823.1:6266700-6411700 GCA_027422435.1 Schizopygopsis pylzovi | reverse complement strand
CAATCATAATTCACTATTGTTTGAGGTCAGTTGGATTTTTTTAGAAAAACTTTTGTTCAACAAGGACGCGTAAAATGTGATTTCTAATGGCTCAAAAGATTTCTGTTTTTCAATAAATGCTGATTTTTGGAGAAAAAAAATATGTTGGAAAACAGTTTGGAATAATCAAGATATTTTAATGCTTATGAAAAAAGTTGCAGTAAAAACAGCATTATTGTGCAATATTATTACTTAAAACATTATGTAAATATTACTATTACTATTAATAGTAAAACAATAAATATATATAGATGTTTCTTGAGCAGCAAATCAGCATATTATTATGATCTCTGAAGATCATGTGACACTGAAGACTGGAGTAATGATGCTGAAAATACAGAAATAATTACTTTAATGTCACAAAAAACAATCATATCAAGTATAATCATTAAAATTCATGATTTGAGAAATAAGCAGCCTTGGAAGAGGAACAAAAAATCAAAATCGACTATGCCAATTTGAACAGTGGACAGGAAAATTACTAGCAAAAAAAGCACATAAGAAAGATATTGAATCATCTTCCCGCCGAGCCTTCACTAACCAAATACCCACTGGTCAAACTCCAAAAGTGGCCCTTTACTATCAAGCAATTCAAGAGGTAATATATATATAAGTAGAGTCTGATCTGAGATGAGGAAGCAGAACAAATCCACAATTAAACTAAATAGCGGTTTACCACTAAACTAGCCGAAGGCACTTTGGACGGGACTTAAAATAGCAATTTCCTGTGGGGAATGATTGCTTAAAATACAATTTTTGCAGCCTTTCGGACCTTTGACATTGGAACATTTAATTAATTCCTTTGAAAGCGGAACTTCTACTTGTAGATCCATATTGCGATTATAAAAATGCTTCAAAGCGCTAAGCGGCCTGCTCAAAAGGAAATAAAATAAAGCTTAACACATATTCACATAGAAAACAACTATTCAAAGTCTATTAATATTTAACAATTTATTTCTGTATTTTTGAGGAAATAAATGCAGCCTTTGTGAGCAGAAGATACAAAAACATACACAAATCTGACCAAGCCCAAACTTTTGAATCATAGTGTCGACCAATAATTTCACAGTACAGAAAATATGCCTCATAGAGTAAAATTGATTTGACATCCAGTCGTGTCCCGTCTCTGGAGCCGTTCCACTTAAAAAGAAAATAACCCACAACCAGAAACTCCAGAAAGTGGCCTCTTTACATATCCCTATCATTGTCAAGTAGATAATAATAATAATATAATAATAAGTATAGGTGAGCGACTGCCAGAAGATTGAAGCAGAACAGTGGCGAGAACAAAATGCCACCAATTAAGAGTCTCAAATATGCGGCTAACGCCAATAAAACTACCGCAGAGAACGGCACTTTGGCCGGAGACTTTCTTTATGAGCAATTTGCCCTGAGTGGGGAATGAATTTGCTTCAATGACAATGGTTTATGTCGCCTTGTTAGGGAGACTCGTTTGGAGCACTTGGAAAGCACATTAATGTGTGAATATCTTGGGAAGCTGGCACTCAATATAGTGCAGCGCTGCTTTGAGAGTCATTAAAAATGCTTGCAAAGACAGTCGTAAGCAGGCCTGTCAAATAGCGTACACTTTTAATGCAGAAAACGAGAGCGGTGAGCTTTACCCCAGCATTAGGGCAGCTCCCGCTCAATGTTCGCAGTCTGGAGAGAGGATTTTACCGAAGAGCATCGAGTGTCAATGTCCTCCGTGTTTTATCTCTCTAACCGCGGGAACAGGGCTTCTCACCAATTACCTCCAGCGCCTCTTTGTTCTTATTCCTCGTGAAGCAGCCTGATTATGCAAGGCCTTTAAACACAAATATCAACACGCTGACATTATGCTGATTACTACCTTAGGCTGCTCTGTTTTGTTCTGAAGATGTAAACTCTGGCCCTGATGAGATTCTCCTCTCATTACCCACACCTTTATCTGAGTCTTGTTAGTATAAACAGCCACTTTGTGCTGTAAAACTACTGAATCAGTCCTTTCTGTCCAATTAATTAGTGAGGAGGATACACTCTTGTTGCTTAACCACTAAAATGTTACATTTTAAAGTGACGAGGAGTTGTGTGCGCTGGTTTGAAAGAGGTAGATGAAGGATGAGAGAGCGAAAGAGAGCATTAACTTGATTAAAAAGATCGTCTCATTCATGATAGAGCATTGCTGACTTAGACTAGGAGGAAATGTGCGCTGAATGCACTGGAGTGAATAGAAGTGGATTGAATGAAGTAGATACAGTTCTGAACCTGAAGCTCTGGAGAAACACATTAGAATTGGGCTGAGTCTAGTACTGAAGTGTGAATGAGACAACAGTCGGGGCCTGAGAATAACACTGGTC
Source organism: Schizopygopsis pylzovi (assembly GCA_027422435.1). Lineage (NCBI taxonomy): Eukaryota > Metazoa > Chordata > Actinopteri > Cypriniformes > Cyprinidae > Schizopygopsis > Schizopygopsis pylzovi. Next base: position 6,409,325 of record CM049823.1, on the reverse strand, counting down.
AAACAACACATGTGAGTAATCTCAGTGTTGGTGAGTAAACGAAACAGTGTTTTTTTATTATTATTATTAATTCTAACAATGACTCCGAACATGATTTTTAGTGCAATTGTTAAATCACATAGATCATAAATGCTGCTCCACATGAACACATTTGACTCGACCAGACATCTCCCTAAGTATGTAATGACAATGGGTTATACATCTGTTGTCAACAAAAGAGAAGCATTTTTAAATAGAAGTGTCCCTGTGGTTTTACACTAAAAGAAAAACTCTGTGGTTTAACTTGATATGTGTGGTCAGCAGCTCTGTGCAGGATTGTGATGTGAACAGTCTCCGAGCTGATCATTCTGCAGAATGAGCCACACCGGAACAGTTTGTGAATTTGCACACAACACTAATCCAGTGGCTGTACTATCTGCAGTGTGATCAGCGCTGAGCAGAGACGTGGTCTTGGTCATGGCCCTGACAGAGCTGCAGTAAGTTTGCTCAGTGTTCTCCTCCGGGACGGCTGAGTTTGCACCTCTGCTCTGGTCCGGTCAGCTAATGAGAGAGGCCTGCGCTACTGCCCCTCAAGTCCTCCGAATGCGATCGATCCCTGATGTCAGAGGCCGTACGTTTGGCCTGCTAAGCCACCCACTCCCCTGTGAGCCACATTAGCGGCCTGACGCACCGGGGCCCCGGCGCTGACCATTGTGTGCTCAGACTCTCTCCCGCAGGAACACGCGGGAACTTAATGAAGAGTTCATATCACACAACACTGAATACAGAGCCTGACCATCAGTGACTCAACAACAACATCAACACTAGCTGCTTTACAAGGCAACATTTCTCATTGTTATTTAGTTGAACTCTATGTACTAAAATACCTTTTGTTCAATTGACAATTTTAAAAATGAAGACAAACAGTTTAGACATTATCATTATCATCATCATCATACTACTACTACTACTAATAATAATAATAAGTTACAAATAACAAAATGACTAATACTTTACTAAAAATAAAATCAAATATAAAAGTAAAAACTAATTCAAAACATGAATAAAAACAACAATAGTCTCTCAATAAAATAAAATAAAATGGGATTTCCTGACAAACAAACAAATAAATAAATACATTGTATATGAAAACACTAAAGTTGACAAGCACACAGCAAGTCATTCAGCAGTTGTAAATAACATTATGTGTGGATTGGACCTGTTTAGTCATGTGTTTCAGTTCGTGTTTTGCCGTATTTGGTCTTGTTCCTGTCCTTGTTTAGTTTGATTATAAGTTGTTCACCACACCTGTCTGTACCTCGTTATCGTGTGGTCATAAGCCCCAGTCTGCTCAGTTAGTGTTTGTCAGGTCTACTTGTTTTTGCTAAAAGCAAAAATTGGCCTTCTAGTGAAAGGTTTGACTACTTTAGTAATTTCCATGAGTACAAATATTAATGTTTAATCATATAATGATATTCTAGGGTATCTAATTGTATAGCAACAGTTTGGACAGAACTCTTTTCTATTCTAACATGACAGTGTCTCTGTGTATAAGACAAGAATCAAAGAGAAATGATGATTCAGTCAGTGTGGAAGAACTTGACTGGTCTGCAGAAAGCAGCTGGTGTTCTATGGAAAGTCCCACAATTCACAGAACACACAATGTGTGTGTGTGTGTGTGTGTGTGTGTGTGTGGTGTGTGTGTGTTGTGTGTGTGTGTGTGTGTGTGTGTGTTGGGGTGTGTGTGTGTGTGTGTGTGTGTGTGTGCGTGTGTGAGTGTGCGTGCGTGCGTGCATGTGTGCGTGCGAGTGTGTGTGTGTGTGTGTGTGTGTGAGGGATGTGTGTGTGTGTGTGTGTGTGTGTGCGAGTGTCCGTGCGTGCGTGTGTGCGTGTGTGCGTGCGAGTGTGTGTGTGTGTGTGTGTGTGTGTGGTGTGTGTTGAGGGTGTGTGCGTGTGTGCGTGGTGGTGTGTGTGTGTGGTGTGTGTGTGTTAGTGTGCGAGATGGTTGGGTGTACTACACATTGTTTGAATCCTTTGTTCAAACCCCATAACTTCATCTTTGGCCTATCTTTGCTCAGTGAAGCTGTTATTATGAATTAGTGTGGCATTTTAATTGGTTGTGTTTGGAAAAGTAAGTCAAGATACTTCCTGTTAGATGTCTGTGTGTTACATAGAGAACTGTGTGTTGTGTTAAAAGTGTTTGCAAAAAGTGTTTTATGACTGATAATAAGTGTATTAGTGAATATTGGTGTGTGCTTCTGCTGTTTGAGTGACAGCTTTCAGAAACTGTGTGACAAGGAAATATTGTGTGAGCAGTTGAGAAACAGTAAAATAATACATTTTCTTTTTGTATACATCCTGCCTCTAGAACTGAATGATTAAACGGCTCTATTATTAAAGGTATCTGTAAATATAAATGCATGTTATTTCATTGCAAATATCAGAAAGAGGTCTGAATGTATTCTGTCAGACAATTCAAGCCTAAGATCTGTTGGAGATTGTTATTCATCCCCAGCAGACAGTGTACAAAGAGAAGATTAGACAATTTATTTTGCCATTTATTATTCAGAGGTAATGAATCCTTCTCTGTAAAATTGAGATCTGCATTTAGCTGTCAGCATCATTTTGGGTAAGAGATGAGTGACATTTGCTCGGGGTGTTTGTTTGGTCGCTCGTCTCAGACGTTTGAGTGACTGATAGATTATTCCACTCCTAGATGATGTTGTGAAATATTCAAATCATCATTTCATCTGCGGGGCCCACAGAAATGGATTTATTGTTTGTTTATTACGAGGCCTTTGGTGGCCCCAGCTTTGGCAGGACAGTCCTGAGACAGTCAGGCAGGTCTGCTCTGTGTTTTAAGACACACGTATGATTTACAGTCAATTAATACTAATCTTAACACAACCACATGAGAGTTTGATGATGATTATGAGTCAAAAGTGAAGTGTGTGTTTTTTTTTTTTTTTACATATCAGGACACACATTTGTTTATTGACATGGATATGACAGGTATTACAAGGATAAGGTGATTTATGAGGACATTGTCCCATGTCCCCATATTTAAAAAGGCTTGTAAATCACACAGAATTTTTTTTTTGAGAAAGTGAAAATGCATAAAGTTTCCTGTCAGGGGTATTCTTAGGTGTAGGGTTGTTGTAGGGTGATAGAGGAGTATGGGGAGTATACGGAGAGTCCCCACAATTCACAAAAACAAACGTATATGTGTGTGTGTGTGTGTGTGTGTGTGTGTGTGTGTGTGTGTGTGTGTGTGTGTGTGTGTGTGTGTGTGTGTGTGTGTGTGTGTGTGTGTGTGTGTGTGTGTGTCGTGTGTTGAGAGCAGAGAGAGACAGAGAGAGAGAGAGAGAGAGAGAGATGATCTGAGAGAGAGAGAGAGATGAGAGAGAGCAGTTATTTTATGAGACATGCAGGAGTGATTTGAATTTCTCGTCTATTTAAATGCATCAATTTGAAAGAAGCATTTAATTATCAAATTTCAAATATTTAAATGGATTTATAATTTATGTAAATAGATTTCATTATATTTGTACATTAACAGTGTTAATACAACACTCATGTTCTATGTAGTCTTCTGTTCTTGTCATTTGTTGAATCCCGATTTAGAATATCGTGTATGCAAGTATCATGAGCCTATTATGTTTGTATTAATATTTGAGGAGTTGTATATTTTATTATGTATTGTATGTGTATGTGTACGTCGTCGTGTGCATGTGTGTGTGTCTGAGAAAGAGAGAGAGAGAATGTGTGTGTGTGTTTGTGTGTGTGTGTGTGTGTGTGTGTGTGTGTGTGTGTGTGTGTGTGTGTGTGTGTGTGTGTGTGTGTGTGTGTGTGTGTGTGTGTGTGTGTGTGTGTGTGTGTGTGTGTGTGTAGTGTGTGTGTGTGTGTGTGTGTGTGTGTGTGTTTCTTTTTTTTTTTCAGGTCATATCCCACCTCAACTACACATAACACACCCCAGTACTGTACTTCTGTAAATAACTCATCAAACATTCATCTGCACATAGGAAACATTCACAATCACAGTTCTGTCTATAGACATTTTTCTTTTTCTGTATATTTTAATTTTAGTACTATTGTTTTTCATAATTATTGTCTATTCTCTTCATTATTAGTGTTTTTTATTACCTTAATTATATGTTGTCTGCACTATGTTTGTACGTCTGTACTGGACGCTCCTAACACCAAGACAAGTTCCTTGTGTGTGCAAATCAAGCTCTTTCTGATTATGATTCTGTGAACTGTGGGACTTTCCATAGACTTCTATTATTTTATACTGACCAAACAATATTTTTAATCCTAACCCTAAACCTACCCCTTACAGAAAACCTGTTTTCAGTCTTACAATTTCAGATTAACATAATATACTATTTTTATTTTATTTTATTTATTTATTTTCATGGGGACAGCAGGCCTCTCCCCACAATGTCAAAGAAAATTAGGTTTTACTATTTGGTCCCACAATATAGCATAAACAAGTACACACACACACACACTCATATTTATGCAATTGTGTGTGTGTGTGTGTGTGTGGTGTGTGTGTGTGTGTGTGTGTGTGTGTGTGTGTGTGCGCGTGGTGCGTGTGTGTGTGTGTGTGTGTGCAACTGCCAACTGGCACCGACACGCTTCAAATGCGCACGGGAAACATGTTTGGAATATTTGAATTTTAAATTTGGTGTCATGGGCCAATGCAAAAAAAACACACACAAAACAGACTAATTCACCTGTTCTGCCAAGATCTCTTCGCCACAGCGAAAATCTTCAATTTAGTCAGTAAACCTGGCTTACTATTAGAAATGACAGCTGAACTTGATGAAATTGTACGATCAATTGGAAAACAAAATTGCAATCAGACCAACATGATTTCCTGGTGCTCAGACCATGCTAATTCAGCTTCCAAACACGGGTAAATGTATTTAAACAGCATAATGGCATATTACCATGCCGTCCTGCTTTTTTTTTACTGTTTGCTTCCCCCATTAATCTCAAACTTCTATTTGCATGTAAATGTGGTCATATTTTATATCATCAAAATACATGAGGCTCCGCCGCATAGTTGCACACGTGCCTGTGTGTGCGCCGGAGAGAGACATGGCGAGCCAAAGAGACAGTGGGAAAGTAATGCATTGAACTCTGATGCACAATTACTGACATTTATGAGGAGTTTCAAAGGGCTCGGTCCTGGCCAGGCTCGGAAAATGAAGAAATCAACAGGGAATGATATCAATACGGCAGCAGTTGGAGGCAGAGAGTTAGTAGCAGGTGTTAAAGGGTCACATAATGATTAATAGAGCGAGAGCAGGGGTTTCTCACCCACAAGCGCCGCGACCTGAACCTCCAGGCTCAATAACGGAAGGGCTGTTCCAGGCTCCTGTCCTCGCGCTCCCTGTAGGTGTAGAAAGCAGAGATTGCTGATTCTCACTTTAACAACTTGAGAGGCCAAATCCAGAGGGACTCCGTCACGCTGCTGGAGTCTGTTCAAGTGAGAGAAAACGGAGAGAGGGGGGGGCTTAATTGGTCGGTCATCACTATTTCATATGCAGTTTATTCTTTATAATGCCTGGATACACCAGTATCAGTAAAGCACATTCATGTATGTGATGTATTTCCGTCGGGAATTAACATGCTCATATGTATTTTTAGTAAAGAAGAAAAAAAAATATATATATATACTCGTCCAAAGTTTGGAATATTTTAGGAATAAAAAATATTGATTAATTTGATTGTATGCTTTCTATTTTAAGGTATTGCCTATTCGATTTTCATTTAAATATTATTTACATTTAATAATTTAGCAGATGCTTTTATCAGAATTTATTCCAGTGTTATTTATTCAGCATCATTACTGCAGTCTTCAGTGTCACATGATCTTTATAATTCATAATAATATGCTGATTTGCTGCTTAAGAAATAATTTTGATTATTATCAATGTTATCTGTATGTTAGTTTTTTTAACACTAACGTTTTGAAGTTTGATACAAAACTAAAAAAATAAGTAAATATTAAGTAATATTTTTAGTAATCAAGAATGAATTAAATTGATCACAAATGACAGTAAATACACTTATAATGTTCCAAAATTCTATTAAAACTGAATCTATGAAAATATGTATATTTAAATATAATTTAAAGAACAGAATATATTGAGATGCATTTTAAAATAAAATAAAATAAGTAAATAAGTATCACCTGTTTTTACTGTATTCTTGGTCAAATAAATGTAGCCTTGGTGGGTAGAAGATACTTCTTTCATTACTATTATTTATTTATTATAAATAATTATAAGTTATTTGTGTGACTGTAGAAGATGCATATATAGGCTTATATATATATATATATATATATACATACATATGTATATATATATATATATATATACTGCACATATTAACAAAGCCGACAAGCTTCTCCTGTGATGTTGTTTTTGAGACTTCTTGAATCTTGTTATTGTTTGGAAAAGATCAAATCATCACATACGAGCTTGAATTCTCTCGTTCCGTTAGATTGCTGTTGTGACTTGAACATCTCTGTACACATTGCGATGATTCCTTTCATATACAAACGAGAGAGGCGAGATTGATCAGAAAGCCTGTGACTGGGTCCAATCCGTTCGGAGAACACGATCAGGTGGAAGAGAGGATATAATAAGAGCGCACATAATGCAGTGAATGGCAGCCCAACAGCTCTGACGCCGCTCTCCCTCTGTGCTCGGGCCCTTATTAACAGAGTCAGAGCCCGCCATCATTATCCAGTAAAAAGCCTGATGATTGGCCGCTCGGTGGCAGGCCCCTGGTGGCTGTCTTTGTCAGCGATACGCTCGCTGTGGAGGGGGAAGAGAGAGAATAGAGCTTCACTCTTTCTGTCAAAACTAGCTTGGCCAAATGTTATCATTTTAAATGCCATGAAAGCAGAGGGAGCACAGGCCTAGGGGGTTTACACATCCCCATATGCTAGTGACAGTGATACAAGTGTAATTCTAGACTATTAGAGTGACACAGAGGATCATTTCTGCTCCAGAACATGAGACAGCTGAGGGGTTTATGTGGGACAGGCTGTCACGCTATACAAATTTAAGAAATTCTTTAACCTGCCCTGCTTGCCTGATACCTCGGCCCTCCCCACCCACCTTGAATATTTTATGAACCAAAATGATTTATTAACTTGAGACAGGTAGCGCGGCGAGAGGCCAGGTAGAGCTGCTCCGGGACGCGGGGTGAGACGACGGGTCTTCATCTATCAGAAAAGAGCTCAGAGAGCCTGCAAAGCTCATTTGTAACTGGCGGCTAATGGCGGCGCTTCGTCCACAGGTTACCGGGTGGAACGGGCCGGGTTCACGTATCAGACACCGTTACCATATTTAACAGGGCCCAAGAATGATTAGAAAGTCCAATCAAAAGTGTATTCGTCATATTCAAATATCAGAATAAGTCATTTATGGACTTATCATACATGATATGTTGTTAAACTGGGAGATGCAATAATTTATTGTGCATTCAAGATATGTCGGTGTGTGTGAAAGAGCTTCATATGCATGCAACAAAACAGAGAAGTATCATATTTAGCCAAATATTATATGTTATTACACAAGACTATCATAGGATGAATATTGGAATAAACCATTTATTGACATAATTATACGTGGCATTGACATCATATATATATATTTTTTTACAGATGCAATAGAAGTAATTTGATCAATTCAATGTATATCAATAATTGTGAAAGCACTTCATCTACAGGTTACAAGGCAGAGCAAGTAAATTTGCACTATTTTATTTTATAATTCCTCCAAATATGACAGATACACTATTACATAAGACTATCATTAATGCAAAAAAAATATTAGAAACAAATATTATTAAAAAGTCAAATAATACATTATTTTATAACACCATAATCCTTTATGGACATAATTATACATAGCATTTACTTATAATGTATTGGGGTTAATTTGGCAGAAATTATTTAATGGAAGAAATAAAAGCTATTTAGTACATTCAATGTATACCAATACCTGCAGCAGTACTTTATCTTCATCTGCAGCAGAGTTTTTAATACATTATAAATCATATTTGAATATCAGAATGAACACTTCATAGACATAATACTACATTTAATTTTATAATGTATTTTGGTTAAACTGGCAGATTAAATGATGTGCCATATGTAATAATAACAATTTATACCGCATTAAATGTCAATATGTGCATCAGCACTTTACCTCTACAGGTAAGTATCCAAATTCCTTAACAAATTATACCATGTTACACAAAAACCTTATTCTTTAAAATTTGTGAAACATTACAATTTAACATAACCATTTTCTATTTGAATATGTGTTACTATTTAATTTATTGCTGTGATCAAATCTGAACTTTCAGTATCATTACTCCAGTCTTCAGTGTCAATGATCTTATATGTATATATATATATAAGATTATAATGAGTGAAACCTAATGGTAATACAACATATAATCTCAATCAATTTTCTTTCAAGGATGAAAACTGAAGACAGAATAACTTTCTCCCATGTATCATTAGAGATTTGGTGTGGTTATAGCACATTAGAACCTCGTGTCAGTGGCGTTGTGCATAATTAGTCTATTGCATTGATAATCCAATGGTTTTAAGCATACTCATTGCTCATGATGTACCCATGAGGGCTTTATGACATCTAATCCTACAGCTAATGAAGCCTCTAATGCCTTTCATTCACGGTCGAATTTAACCCAAGCACTCTCCTTCCATCTCACATTCGTCATTCAAGCCTCCGCGCGGCTCACTGCAATCGACAGCGTTTGGCCAACAATGTCAAAAGGGTCAGCGATGGCCCAGCACCAGAGAGCACGGGGAGAATGAAAAACAGCCCTGCACACCATCTGAATGTAGCATCCATAGATCGCGGCAGACTGGCACAGTGGCCCGTTGGGACAGCTAGAGAACAAAAGGCGTCCTTCTGCTAATTGACTGCAAAATTAGCCGGGCTTCCCAGTGGGACCAGCGCAAGACAGCAGCAGATGGAGCCGGACCGGACACTCTGGCGGTAAGAGCTCTCCCAACCTGCTGAGAGCCTGCACACAATTATGGGTCACAACACTTCTTGTTTAACAGAATGCAGTGAAGCGCCGAAATCAGGGCGGAAGATTTAAAGGTCAGGGACCCGAAGTGCTGTGGGAGGCAGGCACTCGAGAGCGCCATTGTTGCCGAGGATCTGTTCTTCGCGCCTCGGGATGTGCAATTGTCACCTTTGGAGATTTCAAGAGGCATTGTAGTGTTTAAAATGTATGTCGCTTTGGGGCTTAATTCCAACAACTCAATGCACGACCAAAGACAAGTCATTTACAAATATTTTCTCCCCAAACCTGGAGTTCTGAAAGGATTCAAATGTCTCCCAGGGCTTCTGTGGTGTCATTGAAGGAAAAAGCGCCTCGAGTGACTTTAGACTGCATATACCCTTTATTGCAAAGTCAAATTCAAATCATAGCAGAAGTTTGTAAGGAGAGCGGTGAGAAGTATCTTGAGCGTCAAGTTGCGGGAGCAGATGAAAGGCGGGAGAGGACAGGCTAAATATTTGGCAGTCTTCACAGAGGCCTGTTAAAGGGAGCAGAGCAGCGTTCCCCAACCCTTGAATAAACAAGTAGTTGGTGTCGCTGTGAAGTTGAATTACATAGCTCAAAGCGCTTTCTTCTACTGGCAAAAAGCGTTCCCCTTTCTAGGGATTACTCTGAGGAATGTATTTACTGTTTCTCTCCCTCTCTCCTCCATAAAGGATATATGGAAATCAGAGGGCCACAGACACCACTCAGAAGCCGTTTTGAAATTCCCAGAAAGGTGGAGAGAAAACTAAATTGTCCTTCTTGAGGTGGGTGGATGCTTTCCACTCCACCTCACCATGACTGTCATAGTAATCTGATATGACAAATTCACATACAGTGGATTAGCGAGCGGCGGAGAAAGCCCGAGCGCTTAATATTTGTTGATGTCGCTTTTATCCAGTGGCTCTGTGTCCTGGGGACATGGTTACCTTGGCAATGAGGACATAACCAAAATTCAGAGGAGATGGGTGCTCCTGGAGATTCCGGGGGACGCTCGTCGCTTCGTGCGCACGCGTCACCGTCGCAATCTTTGATGTTCCCGAACTCTTGATGTCAGGCTATGAAAAACGCTTAGCTCGATTTAAGCCTCTCGCAAAAAAGGGCTAACAACTGTAATTAAATCATTAAATTCTTGTCTACGCTTCACAGAGCATAGAGAAAATTAACTTCCCACCAACCTCATTTTCTACTTGAACATGAAATAATGATTTTTTTTGCTCACATAATTACAAAGCTAACATCTGATAGAGTCAGCATCCAGGGGGGATTATCACATGCATGAGTATTAGACCTCATTACCAGCTTGACTGCAAAATTATTACATCTTGTAATTGGATGGTGAGATTTATATACAGATTGGCCGGGTTTCTGTAAGATTGTAATTACAGGCTTCATTGGTTTGCTACTTATCAGAACTTCACAGAGAAATACAACTGCTAAAATGAAATGAGCATTTCATTAACCTATAGCCTTATCATGGGAAAACCTGTGTAACGCTCATGTATGCATTAACATAAATAGGATTGTTCATTTCTCCGGTAGATAGGGCCAAGCCTTGTTTTTGGTGAGCCGACCAGGACGGGGGTCGCAGGGTGCCCCCGCGGTCGTCTCATTTGCCTCTCGTAATCTATGTAGATGGAGAGAGAAGAACAGTAAATTAGTTGTGTATTTCACCAGGATGAACTCAATACATCCACTACTTAAAGACTAACCGGCTGTGAAAGCACCGGAGTTTCGGCCGCCGTGTCTCCTCTGATGTTCTTTTCGCTGTTAACAAAATTTCTGGCCTTGTTCCCTGCCCGAATACAACGGCAGCTGGAGATTGGATGCCCACATAAATAACCCCCTTACACAATGACACTGCAGGATCGATCCAGATTTGATGGGTACTCACACAAAGACAAGGGGGAGGGGAGCGCCGGAGCGCGAGGAGGAGGAGGAGAAGGAGCGGGGCCGGTGGGGACTAAAAATAAAATTGTTCAATTACTGAGAAAACACTATTTTTCTTACTTTAACAAGAGATTTCACGGTGCGCTCTGTGAGTCGCCAGGCCCAGCTGAGTATCTCTAATGCCGACATTACCCGGCTCCAATCAGCTGGGCCCTTGAAATGGACTTGCTATTGGACCTCATTGTTTGGATGGCTTTTTTCAGCTGGGATCAATGCCGCCTTTACGTGGAGCTTGATACAAAACCGGGGGATGCAACCTGCCACCCCCTCGGGCCAGAACCCCGGACGCTCCGCCTGAGAGCGTTCAGCCCTGAATGAAAGTGACACGATCCCGCACGGAGGAACAAGCTCTGCCCGTACCTGCCAGACCCCTCCATGCCCTCTCATTCCGTAACCTTGTACGCGTCGAGCTGCTTCATAGATGCTGACAGTTCAATGAGGCACGCTGACTTAGTCCAGTGCATCCCTTTGTGGCTGAAGGTGAATGAGTAATATAGAGTTGAAAGAAATCTGTGTGTTTATTTAACAGGCATCACAGGATGTGGAGACTCTCTGATTATTAGACACCTTGATCATAGCGGTTTGCAGTTCACCTGGAGATAATGCTCCAGATCTAACAACACTGATAACAACAAGACCTTGATCATGTGTAGACATACTAATGTCAGGGTAATGTGAATACTGCTTTTGACTTTGCTTTCATTCAATATCTAAAACAATCTCATGCATGTGTGAACATAATCTGATCTAAGAATGGATGACTATGATAAGAAGAGGATAAATCAAGACAAAAGGGATGATTAGTGAGAGTTAAAACATGATTTATTTTATTAAATCAGATTTAGAACATATAAAATATCCAAGTTAAACTTAAAAGTGCAACTTTCCTTTCAATTATGTCCCAAGATATCATGATATCAGAGCCTGCATACACATAAATCCATAATTTGGACAGGCTTTCTTTAATTTCAATTAACAGATTTGCATGCTCTGTATCACGCTGTGGGTGTGCGTCTGTGTGTGTGTGTTCTGTGCGTTTGAATTACATATCTTAAGGGTAAATTTTGCACATTCACTAAAATCAATAGATTATACAAGTGTAAAAGCTAAATGATCTCTGTAAAACTTCCATTCAAATGCAGAATTATGTAATAAAAAATATTTTAAACATAATTTTCATGAAGCTTTCAACAGAAGTCGGGGGGGCTGGCCTAGTTCTGCTCACACACTTCAGTGATATTGTGGAGGTGTTGGTTTGGATTAAGTGACGTGCTTGAGATTTAAACGCTGGCCACCTGATGTCTTTTATCAGCCTGCAATCTGTGGTGAGAGGAGGCCTCCATTTAACAAACCATTACAACTGAAAGAGCCATAAAAGACTAATGCACATAAACACAGCCATTCTGTCTATTAATTACCTCTGGCCCTGTGGCAATGAGGGTACTTAACCTCCACTAGATCACATGGTGATATGTTTTCCTTAGAAAAGAGCCAAAACAATTAACATCCCCTCTCACATTTCTCTGCCTCTCTTTTTCTCTCAGTAGCCAATCACTTCAGAGAGGTGACCCACCCACTAATCAGCATTGACAATGCCCTTTGGGATGGCCAGCACCCTGGCCAGCCTTTGATATGTGAGCATGCTGGGGGTGGCCGGGTGGGTGGGAGCAGGTTGTGTTGCCTTTTTCCTAAAACCTTGCAAGTGTTTCAAGAAGTGCGTGATTAACCCAAACACACACAGCTACATATACCAGCCCAAACTAACTAGCTAGTGAAACTTGTGAATCACGTCCGTTTTATTTTAAGTTATTTTATTGAGTAAAACCAACATTAAAAAAATACTTTTTTTGTGCATCAACATAAAATTACTACAAATAAAATGTGTGACAGCCTACCCCATTAGATAGATAGATGGATAGATAGATAGATAGATAGATAGATAGATAGATAGATAGATAGATAGATAGATAGATAGATAGATAGATAGATAGATAGATAGATAGATCGTATAGGAATTTTCACTCAAAATCGTATAGTTGTTGAAATATACATTTTGTGACAACTAGCCCCAAAGTCTCCCGCATATTTGATGTGTTTGTTGCTGTCCTGTGGAAAAAGTGTTTCAGTGTTGAATTATGGTTGTGTTTTAGGACACAGACTGTAGAATATACTATACGTGATTTAATTCAAATTACTGTTACCTTTTAAATATGTTTTTATTTAAATAAATAGGAACAAAAATAATAATACAATGGTGACACGTATAACATAATACATTTACTGACAAATGCACTAAAACAACTAATTTATGCTTCCGTCCCTTTCTGGCGAATTTGCAATTGAGTGGAAAGTTTGCAGGCAAGTGCCAAACTAGCAGATGCCCAGTAGTGTAGCAGATTCACTGCCAAGGTGTTGCTACAACGAGGTAAAATCTCTTTCCATATGCTCTGCTGTCAGCCACACACACTGCACTCTGGCCTTGTGACATTTCCACACACACACACGTCTTTTATTAGCCTGAAATTCCCTCTTTCCGTACCTGGGTGTGGTTCAAGCATTGCTCTGGAGCAGGACTTGAATACGGCATGTAACGGCTCTCCGGTTTAGTGCGGTGTTGGGGGATATTTGGGGTTATTGGATAAACTTTATTTGTGGGCTGGGAGAAAACGGCACATTGTGATGGTTGGTGGTAACTGCTTTCTTCTGAATTTAGCTGGACTAGATTTCAGCACGTATAATTTGTTTAATCTCTCCTGGGCGAGAGGGGCATACCAGAGATGTTTTAACCTCGGGTCAACTTCGCCGAAGACAGAAGAGGACAATAGGGGACAATCATGTGTGGTCCAGCTGACGTGATAACAGTTCCCAACATTGATAATCTCAAGACATTCCCAAAGTGCTGAAGGATCCTGGACATTTTCATCAGTTATGATTTCACACGTTCACTGGACCATTGCATGGGATCCTTCATAGAATCATTTCTTAAATCATGCAGTACTTGATATTTTCAATATGCGTTGCACATTTAATTTTGAGTATATAAATGAAACAGAAAATAGAAGAAAAAAAAGCATAATGCAGTGATTATTCCTATGAAACACACGAGCCTGGCCGTAATTAGCTCACAAGCTGAGATGCAAACGGTCTGTACAGCCAAGATTGTGGATCACAGGCCTGTTAAATCAGTGCACTTGCAGCGTCTCTCCAAAAAAAAAAAACGAGCATAAAATGTTACAATGATGGTTGGTGCTGGAAGCTCCATTTGACCACTGCTGACTCAAGCACGGCTCTGGTCATCTTTGAGTCCAGAGGGGATTTACTCCGTAACCATGGTTGGGAGAGATGTCCTGGTTCCCTTTAATAGCATTAAGGGTTCAAACCGTTAGGGCTGTAATCTAGAGAGAGAAGAGACTCCAGCGCATGCCTTTGATCTCATTGCTTTTGGCTGTTTAAAGTTGACAGTTTAGTTGAATGCCATTCCCTGCTTTCGTTTGTGCTACACAAGTTTCAATGTTGTAAGAATTGCCCTACACCTGTACATTGACATGCTTGAGAAACGCATTGATTTTTAAGTGCTATGAAATACAATCACAAACAGGAGCAAGATCTGTCTCATGAGGCTTGCATGCAGATGACAGAAATGGTATGAAATAAAATAAAACCTGTTTTTTTTAATGCATTTGTGCATTATCGCGAGCTTGTATACGAAAGCTTTGACAAACAGTGTTTACATTATAATGACACTCAGACAGCCGACCTCAAACCCTTCAGATTCTGAATATAAAACAGAAACCCCATCATGAAACGTGTGCGTGTCTCGTGTTGTTTTGAAATGGTTTAAAAGTCTAAAAATGATTTTTTTTTTCCTAGAGTAAAATACAAATAACAAACTTTAACCTTTGAAATATGTTGACTCTGCTCTGTAATCACCACTCTGCAAAGCTTGGGTTTGCTATTTATATGACCGAAGAAGAGCAGAAAAATAAGAGCTTGCTTAAGGGCATGTGTACTTTCCATCATTTATAAATATGTGTGTATACATGCACAGGCATAGTCTATTTTTTCTCTTGCACAGATATATAGAGAGAAAAAAATATATTTATAAGAAATAGTTTTTTTAATTTTTCATCTTAAACAGATGAGCACATGCTACAGGTATCAGTGAAGCTGCACTGGTCTCTCGCTGATGCTATTGCAAGTGATAATGAGACTTTAACAAGCCCATAAATCAGTTAAGTGTGAACACGCTTTATTGCCCATAGATTACACGTGCCATTGTTTGACGAGGGTCAAACACCAACCCCTTTACAATTTATTTCCCCAAATGACCCGAAAAAAAGAAACTTGATATTCACCCCCTAAAAAAATACAAATAAATACTAATAAATAAGCGATTATTACTAAAGCCTAAAAAATAAGTTGTTTTGCAGTGAATAGTATATTACATTTATGCATTTAGCAGACGCTTTTATCCAAAGCGATTTATTCAGGCTATATATATATATTTTTTTTTTTTTTTGTAAATGTAACATTGCAGCACATAAATGCTTATTTAAAATCTAAAGTAAAAATGTCAAAGGTGAATGTTTAAAGAAGAAGCGAGTAACTGAGCACGCCTAACTTTTTTCTCCCCAACATTTGTGAAGATTGAATGTCCTTTCCCTGGTTTCGAGATATTTGAGTGTCATATCTGCATGATCTTCAGCTCTGCGCGTTTCCAGCGGGTTATCACCAGTGCCATTCCTCCTTCTGTCTGATGTGTTCCTCTGATTGGCATCAGTGCCCTCAGATATTTCCAACAGATCCTCCACTCGCGGCCATCTGGGGCAGATCACAATCACTGGCTTCATCTGAGCCGTTAAAGTATGAAATCCACTATATCCTCTCAACGAGCACAACTTTAGAAGCGCTCGAGCAGCGAGCCCATGACCAAAACCAAGCGCGAGACGAAAAAAACGCGTGCATCTAATGTCTCGAATTAATTATAATAATAATGGGGAAAAATAAGTGCACGTTTAATTTCATTAATAACAATCATAATAAATAAAATATTAGGATGCAGAATTAAATAGTTTCGAAAATCGCATTTTATAAATGTTATCCCGTTTCTGAAAAGTATCAGCACGTCGCATGCTTATTAAACACAAGCAAAGACTGTTCATTATTATTAATGAGAGGTATTTTGGTAAAAATGTGGCGGGATTATTGAGATTATTGTTGCCGCACACACATTAAATCACAACCCGTTAGACCACAGGCGATGCCTTTATCTGTCATGACTATTATTATTGGTATTAATAATTGTGTTGGTTTGTGGCTATATGGCGCTCGTGTGCATGTTAATGAAGTGCTCGCGATTATTCACGACATCACCTCGTTCAGTATTTAACAATGAAACATAAATACAAAGTCCCCAACGCCCCCACCTCCGTGTGTATGCGTGCAAGTGCCTCTGGTTAAGTGTGTGTGTGTGTGTGTGTGTGTGTGTGTGTGTGTGTGTGAGAGAGAGAGAGACATAGAGAGGGGGGGGGGGTGGAAGAGAAAGACGTGTTATAATGTTTTAGAGACTGTTTGACACATTTTCTGCCCAATATCGAGAACAATTAATTAAACTGTAGTACAATTTTTTTTTGCATAATTAAAGCCTGCATGATCAGTTAAATGTCATTTAGAAGTTAATGCATTAGAAACTGTATTTCTGTCAGTACCAAAAAAAACTAAACAAAAAACAAATCCATGAGGTTTAGAGTATGCAAATGCACATCTTTAATAATTTAAGATCACTCCCAGAAAACAGTAAAGCCAGTGTTTCATGTGAATAATTCAATTCAGAGCATAATTTTGTATCAAATGTGTATAATCCCATCCGCAATATTAACTATCTAAAAAAAGCCCCTCGAAAAGAATACATTGTTTGATCGTCAATACCTTATGAAGATCACAGTCATCGCGAGTGTTGCTTTAATTCTCCAGTGTTTATTAGTTAAGTTCCGCGAGCCTATCAGTGCATTTCCCCAGTGCTGGGCAGCTGTAAAATCGTGCAGACAGGTTGTCACACTACAGTGAATGGATTCTAATGCTAAACATTTAACATACAATCCTCCAAACAGTGCAAAAGTGGCCCTGGCCAATGCACTAACCACATGCGCCAACGAGGAGGAGCCTGGGACGCCAATCAAAGCATCAACTTCAAATTGTATCTGAGAGATCAGCCCAGGACCTAGGGGCAGAGACATCAGTTGGAGCTCAATTGTTGATCTGATCACATCCGACGGACTTGCTGCAAAAGAGAAGCTGAGATTTAAAGACGAGCGTTTCCCATTCTTACCCTACGCGGCTTGAGAGAGACAAACTCTTTCACTTCTTGCTTTGGTGGGCTATTTGCTTTTTTGCCTTGTTTTGGCTTCCGACGAGGCGAAGGAGATGTCTTTCCCCCAGCTGGGTTACCCGCAGTATTTAAGTGCCTCCCAGGCGGTGTACGGAGGCGATCGGCCGGGGGTGCTGACTGCGTCGTCCCGCGGAGGGAGCGCTGAGATCGGGGGAAGCGCTTCGGCGGCGGCCGCTGCCGTGTCCTCGGTGCTGGGCATGTACCCCTACGCACACAACTACAGCGCCTTTCTGCCTTACACCAGCGCCGACCTGGCTCTTTTCTCCCAGATGGTAAGAAACGCAGATGTACTTTTGCGCTTTTGTTTTGCTCTATACTGCTTTTATCGGGTAGTTGACCGCCGAGCATGTTTGGGGAGATTGCCGCACATGCTTAGCTTAAGGTCATTTAATCTTGCACTGTGCATGGGAAGTTTCTCGGCAGATTTGATCATTCAGACAGATCTTAAAATGACATTATGGATTTGGAATTTATAAAATGCATAATACCTGCCATTGTATCCCGTAAGAAAGTTGTATCGCGGCTCGGGGTTTGAGTTAAAGAACAGTTGTTCGGGGTTTTCGTCATAACAAGAATCATGTGCCAAATTTCACTTTTTAAACACGCTATAATTAAATGTAACGTTTATTTTGTAATTTAATAATTAATTAAGAATTGGTTGATGACCGTGCTGGAACACAATGTGAAACGAATGATTGTTTGAAACGGCCCTGCTGGCTCAGAAACTGCTTTAACTCTTTAATAACTCATGCTTTCTCGTTTTGTACTGAATTATAAAAAAATACCAATTATTATAAACAAGGGCAAAAAGAGTTGATGTTGTTGAAATATGCTGCTTAACAGTAGAATCCCGTTGCATTTCCCATAAAAAATAAAATAAGAATAATAATAAAAGTGAGAGAGATTAATAAGCCGTATCATTCGTTAACCTATAATGCATTAATTTCAAATTGCGTGCATGAATCTCCTTTGCACGGAAAATTAATTACAATTCCATAAATATGATTTAATTCTAAAGACGAAATAGTTTGCCTCGCATTTCTGCTTTTTCGACGACTAGGCTATCTAACACTATAGTATCATTTTCATCATTTATGTATAACGTTATAATAATAATAATGGTAATAGGATTAGGCCTGTACGTCGCGAGCGAGCCTTACTTTAAACATACACTTAATTACACACACATCGGACTCGAAATAATCCGAACACGTTAACCGAACGTGACCATTCCCCCATCATTTTTCAGAAAGTCATTATAATTAAGTTCGGGATAATATTTAGGCTATTGTGTGCGTTATCACTTATCTGTGGCCTAGCTTATTTATATAACAATACTGGTCAAAGGTCAAACCAAACGCTAGTTATAAAATAGTCGGAGAGGAAAACAAATAAACCTAGGTCTAGTTTCCTGCAGGGCACCAGATGGAATTATGAAGAGACTATTGATAATTGTGCACGAGAGAGTGAAAGTTCGAAATGGAATCTTGGAACAGCAGCATATTCCCGAATTAAATTGAGCGCGTGTGTAACAAATGCCATGTGGATGATTTTCTCGTCGATCTGATTGCAGGGCTCTCAGTATGATTTAAAAGACAGCCCTGGCGTGCACCCTGCCAGCTTCGCTGCCCACGCGAGCCCTGGCTTCTACCCCTACGGTCAGTTCCAGTACGGAGACCCGTCCAGGCCCAAGAACGCCACGCGCGAGAGCACCAGCACTCTGAAGGCCTGGCTCAACGAGCACAGAAAGAACCCGTATCCCACCAAAGGAGAGAAGATCATGCTGGCCATCATCACCAAGATGACCCTCACGCAGGTGTCCACCTGGTTCGCCAACGCCAGGAGGAGACTCAAGAAGGAGAACAAGGTGACATGGGGCAGAAGCAAAGAGGACGAAGAATGCAACCTTTTTGGGAGCGACAACGAGGGAGAGAAAAACGAAGACGAGGAGGAAATAGATTTGGAGAGCATCGATATCGACAAGATCGACGACAACGACGGGGATCAGAGCAACGAGGAGGACGAGGAAAAGCGCGGGGAGCTCGAGGCCTTCGAGAAGTCCAAATCCAACGCCATTTCCGGCAGCAAAGAGCCGTTGGACGGAAACAACAACAACACCCGGGTTCTGTCGCCGGGTCGCCAGGCCGGTTTTCAAGTTCCGGTTAGCAATAAGCCCAAAATATGGTCGTTGGCAGAAACCGCGACCAGTCCCGATAGCGCGCAGAAACCCACGTCACCCTCGCTTCCCGCCACTCACCCGGCCTTCCTGCCCAGCCACGGACTGTACACGTGCCAGATCGGGAAGTTCCACAACTGGACCAATGGCGCGTTTCTGGGCCAGAACTCCCTGCTGAACGTCCGGTCGTTCCTGGGCGTCAGTCAGCATCACCACAGTCACTCACAGCAGCAGCAGCCCTCGTCGGTGCTGGTGTCATCGATGGCAGCCGGGGACACTGAGAAGGAGCCAGAGGACCTGAGTCCAAAACACATAGGTATGCGCGAATCCCATCAGCCAGCGCGTGCTGAACACACGTGACCCGCATGGGTTTTATTATTAATATTGTTATTATTGCTATTACTATTATTATTGCTGTTGTTATTTTCGCCCTCAATGTCTTGGCCTATATTACACATGATACATATGAACAAATGCTGCGCAAATTACAATCAATTTAATTCCAACCTTTTGTTTTGTTTTGATTTTTAATCTCAGATCGGGGAAATGTCCTCAGAAATGAATCACCAACGCAACCTATAAAGTCATCCTTTCGTCCTCTTCACGACAGGTACATTTGCATTATATCCCTCTTCTGTTATTTATTTCTGTGATTTTTTTCTCTCTCATTATTATTATTATTATTATTATTTGGGCTATGATTAGAAGCAGCTGGTTATCATTACACGAGATGAAACGCGTCGTTTTAAACTGCTTATCGGAGAAGGACTCTTGGGATATTTTCTAGCAGACAAGCAGAGAAAAATCTGCGCTTAGCGCTTATAATAAATAGTTGTGCTTTTCCTGGTGACAAAGGGCCCCCCCCCCACACACACACACTACACACACTGTGTCTCTCAGGAGAATAACTACTTATCAAGTCACCGAGGCTGTGTGCCTTTCCTAAAGACCCCTGGGAAAAGCGGACCTCGGGGGAGCAGTCTTGCTCAGTCTTTCCCGTTTTAAGTGCCAGGATTTCAGCAGGGGTCTCGGTGACTTGACTTATGGTTATTATGTATTTCCTGCATTAAAGACGCGCCAGTGGATTTGCTGCTAAATCGCCATATTGCATTGAAAGTCTTGGATCGAAAAGAGCTTTATGCGGATGGGAAATAATTAATTGCATGGTAAAAAAATTAAAATAGTAATATATATATGCTCGGTTTTCGTGTAATTATTATAACGTGCGCGGGGAATTTAATTGTGTGGTTACCCGTCAAATAACCTGAAGCTGTTGTTGTGAAGATAGGACATCATCACATCACATGAATGTCTTTCTGTGTGTCTCCACAGCCCCAGAAACCAGCAGGGATCGACACAGAGGGTCACAGCTCTCTCCTCCGCTTGATCAAGACTTGTGCTGTGCGTAAAGGACTGATAAAGGGACAATGACATCGAAATCAATCCAGTTACTGTAAAACAAATGGCCGAGTTTGATTAGCGCGCGCTGGAGTTGTACATAAAGACACCTGTCATCGTGGGACATTGCTAGGCTTATTTTGTCTTCATGTGTTGGTGTTTTCCTTCAAGGTGACACACGTTTGTAAATAGTGCGTTGACGGAGTTTGTTCAGATCATATATTTTGTCTAATAAACTAAATGAAATTATAGACCATTTCGAAGTACTCTTTTGAGGGTTGGTTCGTTTTATTGTGAAGTTACAGCATTTATTTGCCTGTTTGTCTTTTGCCTTTTATTGAATACATCATAGCATAATCGTGTTATTAATAATCGCCGATGACACTAACGAAAGCGCGTGAAAGTGAGGGGTTTAGTTTGCATGAGCAGTGCATCTCAGGATATTTTGCGGCAGTGTTCACATTCAATAGTTAAATGGAGCTGGCTGCAAATGCATTGAGGTGCTAATAAGTGTCCAGATGGCTGCTGGCGGCGGAAAATGGACCGAAGCAGCTGGGAATATCATTAAGTAATAATGTGGGAACGCCCTGTGCAAACAAAATCAAATGGTTAAAATCTAATCTGTCAGAGAAAAATCCTCGATACGATAATAAATGATGCATTTGTTGAGCAGAGAGTGTTCAGAGGCAGTATGTGTGTGTTCAGCGTCATCAGCATATTAGTTACTATTTATAGCCTAATAATAACACAATTACTGTTTTAAATAGCCAAATAGCACTGCAGATTCAAATTCAAATATATTTGTAAAAGCGATTTTTTTTTCTCCCCCCGTTAAATAATTCAAATACAACAACTTAGCCTAAATTAATCAATGCACAAACATGTAATTAAACGGTGACTAGTTGAATTGCACACAAAAGGTGCTGATATCGAGTGATATGCAGCTGATTTGACAATCACAGGTGATGTTGCATGGCACTGTCTGGTATATCTAGGCTGTATATTTACTTATTTATTATTCCATTCAAAACTGTATCGATGCATGAATCCAGAATATGCCGAATTGCTCATAAATTACAGCTTGCAGCGACCTCTATAGATCGGTAGAGTCATTACAGCTGCTAAACACGCAAAAAGACTGGAAAATTAATACAAATCATTTTCCATGAAACTACAGACAGCATTTCAGACGATAAAATGATCTAGTATTTTCATATGCAGCTTTTTAAATACTGAATATTTGACTGAGACAGTATTCTGTCACATTAGTCTATCATTACCAAATCATAAGACCATTTGCGTAATCAATGCACTAAAATAATCAACGAGATTGACATCTCAGTCCACAAAATGAAAACATACATCAATAATAGTAAGATTAAATTAAAGCAGTTTGAAAACGTCAAAACATGCAAAGAGGATTCCATGCGACTTAAACATCGAAACTCAGATGTGCTTTATTTAAAATAATAAAAAACCTTATTGTAAAGTATTCGTTTATTTATTTTATATTAGTAACATTACAAAAAATAATAACGAAAAACATGATAATGTGACATATTTTGGTTTATTCTCGGCATTATTTAGCAGTGAATAAATACATCGCAGCAGATACTTATGCTCAGTATCTATTATTATTATTAATTAAAACGTTCTGACAACAGTTTTGAATGAATTATCATATTTCCCCTATTTTTTTAAGAAAAAAAAACTGCGCATATCAATATGTTAACCAGAATCTCGCTTAAACTAATTGTAATCGTATGCTAATAATAATACGAATACCAATAATTATTATTATTATTATCCCTTGTTAAACTGGATAGATTAAATCAGGGCTTAAATCTCGTTATTTCGTCTTCATCTCCTGTCATAGCTCGTTGTGGCTGAAATGCAATATCATTTCTGTCTTTTGTCCAGAACTAGCACGTGGCCACCGGGCACGGATCCGCTAACGCGCGCGCGATTACTCACTCGGTACTTGATGCACGGTTGATTGTCTAACGAGAAATAAACCCATACTTACTCTCACACGATAAACCACAGCCAAACACACCGAGAGTCAAATCACAATACTCTTTAAATCATTCTCATAATCTTATCTGAATTACAGGTGTGGTGACAGAAAAGACATGCAGGAATAATAAATAATGCACAGAAACTGTTGCTCCAGCATAGTGTGAGTGATTCTCTCCCATGAATGACCATATGTACTCTGTCACAGCTGATAACACACACACCAGAGAAGAACGAGAGGTAACATGGAGGCAAAGTCTTTAATCATCTGTATCTTGTCTGTTTGTGGCAGAAACAGGTCATTGGTTTCTACAGCACAAATGCCCCTTCATCCACCCCCACCATGCGAGTGATTCCTCCCACTGACTGCCTGTGTCTTTGTCTAAGATGTAAACCGACACAAGATCTCGAAGAGACGTAATCACAAATTTATCACTAGCTTTCTATTATGTGCAGAACATGGGTGAATGCCTTCAACAATGGCCGGGCCCTGCTGGGAGCCGCGAGTCGGGGAGTCCAGGAGTCACACACAGCCACACTTGCCATGCACCATGTGATGGTTTGACTACTCCGCGGTCCCTGCTTTCCAAAACAACAATGAGGCTGAATGGGACGGAGTCATCCTTGGTCACACACAGCCACACTTTCATCACCAGGAGTTGACTGCCGCGTTGCTGTTAAACATGCCACGCGGATGAGGCTGGAGACCTCAGATCGAGATTTTCAGTCCAGAGAGTGATGAGAGATGACATAGTTAGAGACATGACCGAGAGAGAGGAGATAAGAGAGAGAGAGAGAGAGAAGAGAGAGAGAGAGAAAGAAGAGAGAGAGGGAAGGAAAAGAGACAGAGAGAGAGAGAGAGAGAAGAGAGAGAGAGAGAGAGAGAGAAGAGAGAGAAGAGAGAGCTAGAGAGAGAGAGAGAGAGAGAGAGAGAGAAGAGAGAGCAGAGAGAGAAAGAGAGAGAGAGAGAGAGAGAGAGAGAGAGAATAGAAGAGAGAGAGAGAAGAAGAGAGAGAGAGAAAGAGACAGAGAGAGAGAGAGAGAGAGAGAGAGAGAAGAGAGACAGAGAGAGAGAGAGAGAGAGAGAGAGAGAGACATAGAGACAGAGAGAGAGAGAGAGAGAGAGCTGCACACATAGCTTCAAGGGACAACTGCTAGTGAAGACTGCTGGGGCTTTTAGTCACCGTGTGCTGGTGGGAGAACAGCAGTGACACACAGAGACATACTTCTTCCAATCATCCAGAAATAGTGTTGACAGATCTACATTTGACAATTGTGAGTTCAGTAGGCTATAATAAATAATGTAGACTGGGAAAAAATTGTGTAATATTTACTTTAAAACCGTTTTTATTCAGAAATGACCAGTACATTTCATTATGAAATGACTAGTAACACTGAATTAAACATGACCATTTAAAGTAGAAAGGCTGAAATATTATTTTATTGTAAAACATAATCTAATTTTGTATTTGTTTTTTTTTTCAGTCAGGCTTTATAATATGTTGTATATAATATGTTTATATTATATAATTTAATTTAAACACGTATTTATTGAAATATTTTACATCTACAAATAATAACAATAATAATAATACAAAATTGGACAACACCACCAATAATAATACATTATTATTATTAATATAATTTTTATTAAATACTATGAATATAGACCAGGATAAATTACAATGCAGTTGTATTTCTTGGCATTCTTTCACAAACTCCAGAAAAATCCAGCCGTTAGTAGTTTGATATAAATTGTAGATATACAAATTTTTATGCATGAATTATAAAATCACAAAGAGGAAAAATAAATATATTCTTTGTAATTATTATTTGTATTTAAAAACAAGAATATAATCATCCCAGTCTTTTACTCAGACATTTTGAATTCATGTTATCATAAACAAAAACCTCGACACACATAAAAAGCACAACCATGAGGAATTACGAGGAAGGGTCAAAGGTCATCAGTCATGTAACATCACACATTAATCGTTCAAACGGTTTTCTAGATCTCAGTCCTCTGCAGCGAGAGTCATGCATCAAATCTGTGGTCTAAGCTTGTTTTTAGACACGTTCTGAAAATATTCACGGTGCATTCCTTTGGATGCGTTTGGGTTTGGAACTGTAAACACACATTAAATAAACAAACACACTCTGTAAGAGACGACTAGTAGCTGAGATGTTGTGCTTTCCATTGCCTGCTGTATGTCTGCTTATAATGCAGTTTTCAGACTCTCTGCCCCTTCCTTCCCCGAGGCTGCTATTGTCTTGTGCTGCGCCTAATAAACAGCAGACAGCCGTTACAGAGCTTTATCCCTCCGCATGAGAGACGGATAATAAAGTCAGACTTCCTGCGCTGCTTTCTGATGTGATGCCATAGTGGGTTTGGGTTAATTCCAGAGGCCTGTACAAAGAGGAGCGGATGTATCTGAAGTGTCACCCAGCAGCTGGGGCCCGGCTCTGTTATTCCCCTCCGCACATGTGCACCGCAGAGGCGGATATCAGATCGGCTTCTCTAATCTGCATCGTGGCCCATGTCGATTTTTCTCGAACCGGCCGTGGCGAATGGCATCCGCTCGTGTGTTATTGGACGAGAGATGGCTGCCGGGGATGATGAATTAGTTTGATGCAGCAGATCAAACACTGATATGGTTGAGTATACATCAGCGAATGTGGACACAGTGGAGTCTGACCAGTTCCTTATTCCTGTTTGGCTCGGTGACCTGGAGGTGTTTGATGACAGCTGGAAAAAGACTCGTTAGCATTCAGGGTGTGATCGTACGGTACGGCCCATGCTCCGTGACATCACGACACCAAAACAAACTCCTCATGTTTCACAAGCAACTCCAACACAGCTGAGGGAAGAATTCCCAGCATCCTGACTGAACAATCACACATCGAGAGAACTAATGTCAGCATGTGGCTAAACAATCACAATGCCTTCAGTTTAGAGAGCACAACAGTCGGTTTTGGAAGTAAAAATCTCATGCATTGACTCCATAGTGGAATTTATTTTAAATATAATTTTGAAGGCAGACACACTTTGAGCTATGTATCCATAATATATGCTTTTATTGAAGCCATTGCATTATTTGAACCTAAATGTTTGTGTTTACCAGTGGAATTCCTGGTGAAAACTACATTACCCATAATTCTGCACAACATATCCACCAATCAGAGAATCAAAATAAGCAAATCACACTTTAGCACCCGCCCTCTAATGAAAATGACTCAGTAAATCAATATATGTAGAATATAAATTAAGTATTTACTACTATTCAAATGAATAGCTTTAGACTCTAAAAAATGCTGGGTTAAATACAACCCAGCACTGGGTAAAATATGGACAAACCAAGCGATTGGGTTCTTTTCAACCAATAGCTGGTTTAAATGTTTAACCCAACCTTCAGGGCAGTACCCAACCGCTGGGTTTGTCCATGTTTTACCCTACGCTGAGTTGTATTTCACCCAACATTATTTTCGATTTGAATTTGTCATTGGCAACAAATCATAGGATTGTAGTTCAATAAAGCCAACTTTGTCTTTTCGGCTGATATTCAAATCTTTTTTTTGTGCTTAAAATCAAAGTTTGTGATGCTCTGATTCACCTCGTAGCTGGTTTGTTTGGTTCATGGCTTATAACTCCGAAACAAAGAAACAAAAATCCCTTTTGAATAAATGATTGTAAAAAATACTTCCAAAACGAAAGCAAATGAAAAAGTGGATGGGCAATATTACGCTCTATTTGCTTCCCTTCACATCTGATGATTTCAGAAATGAAACTAATGTGCATGCGGTTTTATTTTCTTCTTCAAAATCCATAAAACGTGTGTGGTGTTGATAAAGGTGTCCTTTTTTTGCTTAAATGCTGTGATTCACCTCATAGCTGGATGGTTAGCTTCATGGCGTATAACTCCTTAAACAAAGACATTTAAACAATTCCTTTTGGGAAATGAATTAAATAAATACAATTCCAGAACTAAAACTAATGAGAGAGTATGTGAGCAATTTAGCGCTCTTTTTGTTTTCCTTATTTACATCTCTTTATTTCAGAAATAAATCAAGCCAAAGCATCACTACAACTGATGTGCATACTTTTTTTCCAAAATGCATAACCTTACAGTAAGTGTTAAAGTGTAAGTGCACCAAAAAAATGCAATTAGCCTGTGTTTTACTCGCCCTTAAAGCATCCCATTTCATCCTATATTCTATTATGCGCACACTTTATTTCACGTCTTCTGGATTGTTGACAATAAAAACCCGCTTACCTCCATTGAAAGAAAGGCTTGGAGGAGCCAGGACCATTTTTAATATATCTCTGATTGGATTTGTCTGAAAGAAGAAAGTCCTAAACACCTTGGATTTTTGGCTGAACTAACCCTTTAAACGCCATCCTGCAGTGATTGTGATTCCTCAAAATCATGTGTGCTGTTGATGAAAGGTGTTCTGCTATATTACTATGTGTTTAGATGCACTGATTTCACCTTCTGGATCATCAGAGATGCACATTGAATGACTGGGCCACATGTACAGATCCAAGCAAAGGCATAGCAACTACCTAAAAACTACTTAGGGACACATGTGCACCATATATAGAATCACTCCCCATGACACACTAGCATCATAAGGAGTTTTTCTGCACTGGAGAAGCACCACTAGTTGAACCAAGGACAGCAGGAACAGGACTGAAATAGCTCCACAATGAATAACGCTAATCTCTGTTGCAACCCTCAAAGCCAAGATGCAAGGTTCTCTTTTCAGTTTATCCCCACGATCAATGCTGCCAGATCAGATGCACGCAAAATCCTCCATATTTCTGGAGAGCACTCACATCAAAGTTTCAAAAATATTCTAGTCTCATCCTGAGGAAATGCCATGCTGGTTTCACTGTGATCTGGTGGTCACATCTGCCACCAATATTGTCCAGCATGTGGTCAACTCTCCTCGCCTTTCTTTATCCATCTCTTGCTATCTGTTCCGCACCAATAATAGCTGAGCAGTCACTTAGTGTGAGTCATATTGTGCCGCAGATAGAAGAAGATTTACGCGTACACTGACACGAATGCCACTAATGTCAGAGATTGGCTGAGAATGAGGAAATGATCAGATGTATATCTCAATACCCTGGCAACAATAAACTGCAAGGTTTGGGAAAGAAAGCGATGGATGGGTGGGGGTAATGGTTTAATAAACAGAAAGGCATTACTTTGAACGCCGGTTCTAAAACGGCCCGCAGAAGATAAAGGACACGACACAATAAGTCAACCTATTGTTACTTCTTTTTCCATTCGGTATAAAGCAGAGGCCGGGACAGTGTCGAGCCGAGGGAATTATAAAAGAACATCTTGACACCGATCACCTCCAATAACACTATTATGTGAGAAAAAAACCATGCATCATCACGACTGTAAATGCTGAGATGGATTTTCAGGGATCTGCATTCATCACTCTTATCAAGCGAGGATGCATGTATAAATACTCTCTTTCTAAGCCTGTAAGTGGGCATAATATAGATTCATTTGAGTTTCTCTTTACATTGTCATAATATATTTCCAGTAATTTTTGCTATTGCATGCTGTGCAATCTAGTCATATATCCAGCACCAGTAGCATCACAGACCTCTAACATGTTTTAATTAATTAATTAATTAATTTAATTGTATTATATTGTATTATTTTGTATTGTATTTTATTTATCATAAATATTTTTTTTTTATTATGAATATTAAATAATTATATATAATAATAATTATCAGCAGCAGTCTAACACACAAAAAAAAATAAAAAAATAAAAAATATAATATATATATATATACTTATATAGATCAAGCAAATTGCATGATCACCAGTATCATCATGCAATTTTTGCATGGAATGGAATGCATGGAATTATTACATTTTTTTCTTGAAAAAAGTATTCACAAATAAAATCAAGATTCAAGGTTCAAGGTTTGTTTATTCGTCACATACTAAATTATACAGGGTACAATCAGAAGTGAAATGTAAATCAAGTCAGGTAATGTAAGTCAAGTCAGGTACATTTCAAGTCTTTGAAATGTAAATCAAAGCAAAGATCATGATTAGTTATATTAAATACTTTTCAATTGTGAGCAAATGATCTGTGAAGGAAATAAAACACTATACCGACAGTGCATCTGCAAAGTCAAGTTTGTAACAATATAAATAAGTCTATTATTGGAAACTGTTTTCAAAATCCCGAAAGAGGGAAAATAAGACCTGTGCCAACTTTGTCCACCAGCTTCTAGTGTGTGTTTGACCACGCGTAAAACAAGGAAAAAATTAAAGTCTGTTCGTCCTCGCCCAGATCACGGGACTCTCCTTCCCCAGAGATTTCCATCAAGAGTCAGTGGGCCACCGCACTCCAATCTGTGTAGAGCGCCGCCCCTTTAAAATGAAGTTTAGAAACAAAGTTTATAAACTAAGTTCGGGAGGAGCACGTCAGATACTCAGCCTAATTAACACAGGTGGTACACAATCTAGGTAATCAACCCTTGGACATAAATACAGCTGTCTTACCTCCATCTAGTTGACGGTTAAGCAGCATCCCTCCACCACCCCTTCTCCACCAATATCACTAGAATTCTCATCACACGGGGGGGTACTCAGGGTTCGGGCGATTCCCGGCTAGGAGCCCTCCCCCAGGACAGCACGCCTACAACGTATTGCCATACACGCCAAATACGCATTACGTTTATCGTGCTAGTAGATGTAAGTGTGAAATCGTGAACTAAGATTAGTACGGTTCGGATGCAGCGAAGCCTTTAAAATATGTATCAAAGCTGTTGAAATGCCAGCAGTTGGTGTGTGGCAGGCAGGAGAGCGAAGGATTGGATGAAGAAGTCAACCCAACTTCCAAGTCTTCCCAGCAGGCCATTCCAGCCTGTTGTGTGCAGGCCCGACATCAATATCAGCCACTTCCCACTCTTAAAAAAACAGGGCTGGGGCCGGGGATGGGGGGTCCGGAGCCGCTATCTACCATCCATTGCTGCATTGTAGGTTCTGGCACATTGATTGCTTACCCTCCATCTCTCCTCAGGAAGCACTGCTGAGAAATCTTTAGGAGCTCCGGCGCCCATCAGCAATGCTTAAAAACCTGCCAGTATAACAGCTGTGTGGCGAGTGGAAGTGTGCGACTCGCACCGTAGCAGGAGCCTTTCTTTACGGCTGCTGCTGACGGTGTTAATTGACTGGCTCTAAAGTATGCTGTACCTGCCCCCGTCTAATCCCAGCACGGCTGGGGAAAGCAAACGTTTATCCAGCACCCTCCCCGTTTCTGAAATTCACTCCAACCGCTGCCCTCTCTGACCTTGTGAAGAAAATACAGTCCTGTTTCGATTGAATATCAGCCCGAGTCCTCTGTTGTGTTACAGAATAAAAGCATCCCTTCATCCCCGTCCTCCTCCTCTTCTCTTTTCCTCTGCTAATGTAGTTTCTGCCCTGGTGTGACACAGTGCCCTCTGTGCTCTGTTTTGACTTAGCATCAGGGTGGATTGTGGGTAAAGCCGTCGAGTGTTTACCGGTTCCTCGGAGTAACCAAACGCTGTACTGGGTCTCTGCATTGAGAGGTGCTCGAGATCAGTGGGGAATTTTACTCAGATTTGTCTGATGTGTGAGAATGAGGGCATCACACAAGCTATCCCATGTTGACATCTGTCTAACATAAAGTGCACTTTAATTGGATAAATGGCACAAAATGGCTTTTAACTTAATAAGATGGACTTTCACATTTCCGGGTTTCTCAGCAGCGGAAGACGTCATAGTTGGGTTAACTTGAAGAGCAGTAAGTAGGAGAGTACCACAAATGTATATATTTTGCATCCCCATTCGTTCAAATAGCAAAAAAGAAATTTAAATATTAAAACAACAATATTTTTTTAGAGAGAACGAATGTTAAATTTACTGTCCATCCCATAGAGACGCTGCATAAGAAACACCCTCGCATTAGAGTAAAATATTGAAACATAAAAAAAAATACAAATATAAAACAATTTCGAGTATTTACGATGCTGATGACTGTTAAATGCATCATCACAATTGTGTGAAAAAGGTTCATTGACAACAAAATATACAAGAAGGGTTTGTCTCAAAAAAGGGATCAGGCTACTATTACGATGTACAATTATGCAGTTAGTTGCATTTTGTAATTTGCCATAATTATAATTTTTTTTCATGCATCTCCAAAAAAAAGAATTTTTTTTTTGGATTGCAACCCAAAAGTGGACAACCAAACATTAGGAAATGAACACAAGCTCCAAAGCACAGAATACACACATTTATACCTACGACATTTAGATTCGTGAATGCAATTACCAAACATAATTATCTGCATCTTTGATAATAAAAGTTGTACAATTATTGTAAATAAATAAATAAATATGATTTTGGTGCATACATTACACATTTAACCTTTAAGTTGCACAAGTAGTGTAATTAAAAATCCAGATCTAGACAGGTGGAGCTGGGGAGGTGGAGGTTTTCAGAGGAACAGCGAAAACTGAACTAGATTATTGATATGCTGTGCAAGCAATTTATTTGACAGCAAACCTTGATTTTAAAACCTTGACAAACCTGGTGTTGGAGGAGAGTTTCGCAGCAAATAGATCGAACATATTTTTTGGATGCATGCATAATTGTGCACTCATTGACAAACAAATCTTTAGTTCAGCAAAAAGTCTGTCAAACTGCTGATGCACCACAACGCGATGGCTGTAAAAACGCAGAGCTTCATGTCACACAGTAGTGCAATCGATGGCAGCGGCCCAGTCGCGCAGGGTGGGACACGGCAGTCAGAGAATCAGGCAGCGCAACAGGCCACAAACCTGTCCGTGAACCCTTCCACTCAGCAAATTATCCTTGTGTGACAAATTGATTTATTATGAGTATATCCCATCCAGCAATTACTGCACACATGAAAGCTCCATAAAAGCAAACCATCAGCACATACCAGCGCATGACATGTTCAGCCAGAGATAGCTGATGTGGAATGTAGACAAGGGGAAAGACAAGGGGACCGGAGTGAGATGAGCCAAGCATAAGGTCTCCAGATGAGACCTGGTTAACCACAATCTGCAGAGAAGAGACACACACCCTGCTGTCCTCTGTGTGCCTTCTTTGTCCACTCCAAAACAACTGTAAACATCAGTTCAGAAAAACCCCAGCAGCCTGCAGCAACTACGCTGCTACCAAAGGCGTGGAACGAGCAATTATCAATGCACAATATTTGGTTTGTAGGAGGAATTTTGGAAGAGCGTTTCTCAACTGTAATCTCACCAAAAGTTTGAACAGGAGTTCAGAAAGGACTGGCTCTGTTTTCATTAGGAGGTTTAGCTAATCGTGATGGAAACTTGCTACGCATCCAGTTGGATCATCTTTGTGCATTTGCAAATTAAAATACGTGCTTGTGCCATGCAATCGAGAGTGAAGGAAAGGTCATTAAGAAGTTTAGCTGGTTGTGAACCAGTAATAATATAATGCTTAGTAGAATAATACAAATAACAGTTCACAGTGAAAATAAAATGGCATAGAAATACATTTCACAAAGAAATGGTAACACTGAATTAAAAATATTTTGTTTAAGTAGAATGACTGAAATAGAATGTTCTTGTTAATCACTATAATAATGTTTGCTTTATTTATAACCTTGAAAAAAAATATGTTTTTGTATTATTTTTATTTGATTTATGTATTAAAGTGCATTGATGCCATTGACTCATTTATACTATAAAATGAGTCAAGGACATCAATACTTTAAAATGTAAGCATGTTTGAGTTACTGTATAGTGTAAAAAATTAGAAAAGAATTTTTTTTTTTACACATATAAAAGATTTGTATCCTATTTAAAAAACAACAATTAAAGTAGTTAAATAAAAATATGACACATTCTGTATTTGTATGTGTTTCCAGAGTTACAAAGCTGTGACAGTATAGAAAAATAGATTCTGACATAATTTTAAATAATCATTTATTTTATGCATGCATTTATTTATTTATTTAATACCAGGAACGACTTTCACGACCTACTTTCTTGCAAATACTGGCACCATTCGAACACAGCCATGAAGTTTACATTCTGCAGGCGTCTCTTTCAGCACGTGCTAAGTGAAACGCAGCATATGCTACGTCCCGCATCCATCTCCCAAACAATATTTGAATTAGTTTGAAGTATAATTTGTTTTAGCTGCATATCAGTTGCACAATTGATTAGCTCTTTCTGCCAAACAAGGCAGGACAGGCTTGGTTTCGCGCACACAAGCTGGACAATATCAGTCCGTGCAAACATTGAGAGAAGCCATGCCTCTACATAATGACCTCTGGAGAGAGAGACGGCAAACTCTGGGTACATACACAAGCCTTCCCAACAAGCTGTGAGATTTAATCGCTCACATGTGTCAGAAGGGAAACCCTAGATTTATTTTTCTTTGTGGTTTTAGCCTTTCTCCATTCCTTCAGTTATAAACTTGAGGATCTCTTAGGTAATCGTGGCCCGTGAAGTCTTCAGAACATGTGTTTGACTCGTTAAGCGTGTAGCGTGTCATCTTACTGCGGTCTCTAATGTGTCACATATTAACTCGTTTAGGTAAACCACCACTCCAAATATAAGATTTGTGTTTTACACTTCCCAAAGTGTGCTTATTTAAACTACTGTTAGACTCATTTACGTGTTTGTCTAGTCTTTATTTGCATTAGCTATATAAGGTGTTTAATATTAAAAAGCATGGTACATTTACATGATTGTTCACCATATCTACTTGCCATAAACTGATGTGCTCACTGTCCATTCCCGTGATGATGGATTTCCTGTTCAAACAGGAAGTAGGGGATGGATTCATTATATGTTATTTTAAAATAAGTAATAACTTTTTTTTTGCTAAGTTGGTGCAGTTAGGAGGAGAGTATTTTGTCATTCTAGAGAGCATCTGATTAGATGAATATTTAAACGAACTCATCAAAATATGCTAAATTGTACCAGAATTATCTGCTTCTGGTGGCGTGCAAAATATAAATGTATGTACTGTTTGTGAATGTTTTTGAATAGTTTTTTCTACCATAGAGAGAAACAACTGAATTTTAACTGTGCATTTACACTAAAAGTTAGTTTTGTTTAACTGTGCATTTACACTAAAAGTTAGTTTTGTTTAACTGTGCATTTACACTAAAAGTTAGTTTCGTTTAACTGTGCATTTACACTAAAAGTTTGTTTTGTTTAACTGTGCATTTACACTAAAAGTTAGTTTTGTTTAACTGTGCATTTACACTAAAAGTTTGTTTCGTTTAACTGTGCATTTACACTAAAAGTTAGTTTCGTTTAACTGTGCATTTACACTAAAAGTTAGTTTCGTTTAACTGTGCATTTACACTAAAAGTTAGTTTTGTTTAACTGTGCATTTACACTAAAAGTTAGTTTTGTTTAACTGTGCATTTACACTAAAAGTTTGTTTCGTTTAACTGTGCATTTACACTAAAAGTTAGTTTCGTTTAACTGTGCATTTACACTAAAAGTTAGTTTCGTTTAACTGTGCATTTACACTAAAAGTTAGTTTAACTGTGCATTTACACTAAAAGTTAGTTTAACTGTGCATTTACACTAAAAGTTAGTTTCGTTTAACTGTGCATTTACACTAAAAGTTAGTTTAACTGTGCATTTACACTAAAAGTTAGTTTTGTTTAACTGTGCATTTACACTAAAAGTTAGTTTCGTTTAACTGTGCATTTACACTAAAAGTTAGTTTCGTTTAACTGTGCATTTACACTAAAAGTTAGTTTCGTTTAACTGTGCATTTACACTAAAAGTTAGTTTAACTGTGCATTTACACTAAAAGTTAGTTTCGTTTAACTCTGCATTTACACTAAAAGTTAGTTTTGTTTAACTGTGCATTTACACTAAAAGTTAGTTTTGTTTAACTGTGCATTTACACTAAAAGTTAGTTTCGTTTAACTGTGCATTTACACTAAAAGTTTGTTTTGTTTAACTGTGCATTTACACTAAAAGTTAGTTTTGTTTAACTGTGCATTTACACTAAAAGTTTGTTTCGTTTAACTGTGCATTTACACTAAAAGTTAGTTTGTTTAACTGTGCATTTACACTAAAAGTTTAGTTTCGTTTAACTGTGCATTTACACTAAAAGTTAGTTTTGTTTAACTGTGCATTTACACTAAAAGTTAGTTTTGTTTAACTGTGCATTTACACTAAAAGTTTGTTTCGTTTAACTGTGCATTTACACTAAAAGTTAGTTTCGTTTAACTGTGCATTTACACTAAAAGTTTAGTTTCGTTTAACTGTGCATTTACACTAAAAGTTAGTTTTTTAACTGTGCATTTACACTAAAAGTTAGTTTAACTGTGCATTTACACTAAAAGTTAGTTTCGTTTAAACTGTGCATTTACACTAAAAGTTAGTTTCAACTGTGCATTTAAACACTAAAAGTTAGTTTTGTTTAACTGTGCATTTACACTAAAAGTTAGTTTCGTTTAACTGTGCATTTACACTAAAAGTTAGTTTCGTTTAACTGTGCATTTACACTAAAAGTTAGTTTTGTTTAACTGTGCATTTACACTAAAAGTTAGTTTAACTGTGCATTTACACTAAAAGTTAGTTTCGTTTAACTCTGCATTTACACTAAAAGTTAGTTTTGTTTAACTGTGCATTTACACTAAAAGTTAGTTTAACTGTGCATTTACACTAAAAGTTAGTTTCGTTTAACTGTGCATTTACACTAAAAGTTAGTTTTGTTTAACTGTGCATTTACATTAAAAGTGAGTTTTTGTTTAACTGTGCATTTACATTAAAAGTTAGTTTTGTTTAACTGTGCATTTACACTAAAAGTTAGTTTTGTTTAACTGTGCATTTACACTAAAAGTTAGTTTTGTTTAACTGTGCATTTACACTAAAAGTTAGTTTTGTTTAACTGTGCATTTACACTAAAAGTTAGTTTTGTTTAACTGTGCATTTACACTAAAAGTTAGTTTTGTTTAACTGTGCATTTACACTAAAAGTTTGTTTTGTTTAACTGTGCATTTACACTAAAAGTTAGTTTTGTTTAACTGTGCATTTACACTAAAAGTTAGTTTTGTTTAACTGTGCATTTACACTAAATGTTAGTTATTTACACTAAAAGTTAGTTTTGTTAGCGTTTAGGAGGACATTAGCCTATAGATTAGCAGACATGAAGTACAAGCCACAAAACTGTATTTCATGAGGTGCTTTAAAAACACAATAATGGTTTTCTAGATGACAATACAATTCTCTTGAGAAAGAAGTTCACTTTTTCAAAAAGAGTACTTCTTTCAGAAGTAATATTCTGTAAAACTATATAATACGTGTAAACTGAATGTGTTTTTGGACACATAACGGCATTATTTGCAATGAAATGAAAATGTATTATAGTTTAAAATAAGATTAAATGCTATTAGCTGAATATTAGTTTTTTTTTACTTTAGGACTTTTGTAATATTTTCTAATTACTTCTATTGTCTTTGAAATATGGTTAAAGTGCTGCTGCCGAATGTACTGACAAGCATTTATGATACAGTAAAATTAACTGTAATAATACTTCTAGTCAAACGTGTATGTCATTAAATATATTTGTCATTATCCATTGATAATAATGAAGTTGCAATTTAGTACAATTACAATATAATTACTTTAAATTTTGAATGACACATGATTAAATGATATTCACGTTCTTTACATGTGCTGCAGTATGTGTCAACAGATTAAATTAGTGTACTTTAAATCTTTAGATTCATAAAACATGCTTTGAAATGTATTTCAGAGTAAATATTTTAACTTAATATTATTGTGAACTTTTTTAAAAGTAATTTATCTTTAAGTTCACTAAAGTGGCCTTTTGTTTTGTTAATGTTATATTATCTGCAAGTACAATTACTCAAACAATATGTACACTACAAATGCAATTAAGTGCACTTCTTTTTCACAAATCTAAATCAAGTTTGGCTTTGAAAGTACTCAAAACACCCTGTGCATGAACTCAAAGTCATGTCGACTTAAAACTCAGACCTTCGCTTTATTATATTTACTGGTGTGTGTATAAAAACATATCATGTTTAATGATGGAATTTGTTGTGAACATTTACAAAAACTATAGACACTGATTATTAGATCATGTAAAGTCACTGCTGGATGTATTTTGAGTAAAGTCAACAGCTGAGTCTTGGCCGAACACTGTCAAAATAAGCCTAGCACTGTTATTCCTGCTGCGTTACTGTAACACTCACAGTACAGTCTGAGAGCAAATAATCATATCACAAGTTTCTATCAAATAATGTCAGTGCACCCCACTGTGACTGTTTGTGGTTCGGGAAATATGACGCCACCCCACCACATGAAGATGCATTACGGGACGGCGCTTCCCTCTCGAGGGGCCCTCTCAATCTTTGTTCATACACATTGAGAATAGGGCATTATTAGAGTGCATTTATTTCCGTTTGCCAGACACAAACAAGCACACACTCTCAACAACGTGCCTCAGTTCTGAGGCTGAACGGGGGGCAGCGAGGCGAGGGAGAGATGGAGGAGGACCAGGCCTTTGTGTAAGTAAAGGAGCGGCCCCAATCGCTGCGTCCTGTTTAATTCAGTTCAGACACAGATTTAGAGCGACCGATCCATGCAATGCATGTCACAGCGACTCCACAACGCCATTCACATGATGTGCTGCTCTGCGTAATTAAGTCTGATCAACAATAACACTTCAGTTATATGTTGCATGCACATAGTAATGCAATTTCATATTTTATGCACATGCAATTATAATTGACTATTTCTCAAGTAGGCTACAGGGACATAATAGGCTACAGAACTGAAACGTTTGTGTTTATTGACATTATTTTGGATATAACTAAATTCCATTATTTGAGCAAGTAAATAAATAAAGTATTCAAAACTCTGTTATTTCCAAACTTCACGATGTTAAGCCTAATCAAATTCTAAAAATAAAAATGCAATTATAAATGTTGACCACAGGAGGCGTTAGACAAGCCGCAGTTCTGTGGTGCATCTTTTTGTGTCTTTTCCCATCAGTAATGAATGTAAATAAAACACAAAAGAAGACTGTTCTCATGAGTCTCCTAAAGTAAGTTACTTAACAGACTGATGCACAAAAATAAATAGATCAAGTGACGAAAGAGTGTCGTGCAAACGGCGTTACAGCTTTTAATGAAGTCATTTTGTGTTCCATTGTTAGCCAGCAACTAATGGAGATTACCTAAATAATAATAATAATAAACACATTAAACAACAATCAAACAAATATTATATAATGAAATATGGAGGTCCTTCAAAATGAAGGCAGAATATAATTTTTATTTTGTTTATTAACAAATTATTTTGGCAGGGGCTAATCTATATATATTTTTTTTTCTTAAGTGTAATAAATAGTTTTATATATGTTTTATCCACACAAAGGACTGGGTTATTTTTTTGATGATGTGGTTTTAGATGTTGTGAGAATTTGTAATGTCATAATCTTTAATAAATAAATACAATTAAATACAATTAAAATGGTATGTTTCAAAAACCTTAAATGAATGTTAAGTTAGTAAATTAATGTTTCACTGTTACATTGTCCTATGTAAGGTTATTTTTTCATATGTATAACTATAGGTGATTGTGGATGGTGACACAGAGTTCAGCTGAGATTAATAACGCCGGCACATTAGTAATGCTGTGAATATAAAGTCACGGCTTCTTCTGAGTTGCTCTCGGTCCTGTTTCTCCTTCATGTGCCAGTGATCATTCATCTACTGTCTTCATATCTCCAAAATAAAGCTCTCTCTCTCTCTCTCTCTCTCTCTCTCTCTCTCTCTCTCTCTCTCTCTCTCTCTCTCTCTCTCTCTCTCTCTCTCTCTCTCTCTCTCTCTCTCTCTCTCTCTCTCTCTCTCTCTCTCTCTCTCTCTCTTTCTCTGTGCAGTTGCTAATGTGCTAATGTCAAAACAAACCGGCCGCCATGTGCTGGAATGAAGGGACACGAGAGCGTGATCTATGTACGTATGATCTATCATCTCTCGGCTCTTGCTCTGATAGCAGTTGCTAATGTGGAGAGGTCAAGACAAACAGGTCCTTCTACACTGATCTGATCATCTGGAATCCAGAACACGGCACACGAGACCCGTGATCCGTGTCACGTATGCTTCTGATCATGAATCGGCTACGCTTAGACAGGAGTTTCCTGAAAGAGGTCTTACTAACAGGTCCCCTCCTACACTCCTCTCAGACTCATATGGGGTCACATAGAATTTCTACGAAAGCATATCACGAAAGAGCAAATTACTAGGATCGCTGTTCATGATTGCTTCTGACTAAGTTTAAACACTTTGCTTGACTTTAGACAGGTGGTGTTCCTGAAATTATTGTCTGATACTAACACTGCAGTTTGCTTCCTCATCACGAGCAGCCCGGTACAGTAGCACATACTGGGAATTTGGGGCGGGGTCATCAGAAAGTCTGACCAATCACAGACAGGGGAGTAGTCAAGAAGTTACTACGCCTCACTGTATTAAATAACATCACTGTTTTAATACATCATAGTTGAACTGAAGCAAGCACTTGTGTATTATTGTTAGTTTAACTTTTTTATTGTGTATGTTATTTTTTATTTTTATAATAATAATGTACTGTAAACATGCTATAAGGTATAGGCATGTAAATTATTTTGATTTCATCACGAGCAGCCCGGTACAGTAGCATTACTGGGAATTTGGGGCGGGGTCATCAGTTTGTCTGACCAATGACAGACAGGGGGTGTTGTCAAGAAGTTACACGCCTCACTTATTAAATAACATCACTTTTTAATACATCATATTGAACTGAAGCAAGCACTTGTGTATTATTGTTAGTTTAACTTTTTTATTTGTATTTATTTTTTTATTTTTATAATAATAATGTACTGTAAACATCTATAAGGTATAGGTATGTAAATTATTTTGTTTTGTTTTGTTTTGTTTTATTATTTATTTTATTTTATTATTTTATTTTATTATTTTATTTTATTGATTTTTTTTTTATTTAAAATCCATTTGTTAATTGGAATAAAATAACCAAAGCTGAATAGAACACACACACAACAGACAGTGCATACACAATAAAATATATATATATATACATAATTTTCAAAAAAGTTTCTAGCTGTTTCTTTCAGTTATATGTTAATTATTAGGCAGTAAAGTGTTTCAATTAACTCGAAGCGAGAATCTTTCTCCTATGCAAAAGCATTCTGAACACTGCTGGCCAGACATAATTTATTTTTTTGTTATTTTAACGAATCTTGCATGTTTAAAAGCCTGCCGTTCAGACAGAAAATCTGAAAAGTTTTCTTTGCAATAGACTCTTGAGTGATCAAAACAAATCATAAATACATAAAAGAGAAAGTGAAATTAATTTGAAGAAGAGAGAGGTGTAGATTTAACTTCCAGTCCTGGCCAGTCTTCTTATGTTTTTGCGAGAAATCAAAGCCTCTTTGTGGGAAGCATTTAATCCTTTTTCTGGCAAATAAAGGATGTACCTTTAAACTGGCTTTCAGTCCAGTGACAACCATGCAAATCTGTGTGAGGTGGGATGCCATCTCATTGACACTGTTTGTTGGAGGAACACAGTGGAGGGGAAAGGTCCCGTCTCCGGCAGAGGAATCGTCAAAAGCTTGTTATTTACCATTACTTTCTAGCATTCCCGCCTCCCCCCATGCACCCCCTATAGCTGCCAAGCTAATTCAATCGTTTGGGGTAATCTCTCCGTCCCCCTGGGAGGTTTCTGCCTTCTTTTCTTGCCTTTTTTGTCTTTTTTTATTATTTGAAGGCAGCAAGAGACCTGACCCAGTTTGAATTGAAAGTCCCTCTCTAACAAACATACTATGACGGTTCACATGCAGTGAATGTGCTTCCCGAGCTCCAGCGATCATGTGGATGTTTTTATGATAATGTGTTTATAAGTGTTTGGTCTCAGGATGTAGAAACGAACCTCATGCATTCAAGAAAGAGCAACTCTAATCTGCATCTAATTAATAATAAATAATAACTAATTAATCTACACTCATTATAGTGACTCCAGCTGAAGGTGTTATATTTATTTATATTGCATTTTCTCACTTTTTTTTTCTTATGTGCCATATTCTTGTAAATGCATTCTTTAGTTTTGATATTGCTTCAATACTTGTCCAAAAAAAAAACTTGAGACATTTTCATTTGGTATTTTTAAAAAAATATGATTTCTAATAGTAAACTTAATCAATAATATATTGCCTCATATTATTTTTCCTAATTGGTGATTCTTAAATTCTTAAATTTGATTCAATTACTTTCATATATATATATATTGAGAGCAAATAATCATATCACAAGTTTCTATCAAATAATGTCAGTGCACCCCACTGTGACTGTTTGTGGTTCGGGAAATATGACGCCCCCCCCACCACATGAAGACGCATTACGGGTTGGTGCTTCCCTCTCGAGGGGCCCTCTCAATCTTTGTTCATACACATTGAGAATAGGGCATTATTAGAGTGCATCTATTTCCGTTAGCCAGACACAAACAAGCACACA
Source organism: Schizopygopsis pylzovi (assembly GCA_027422435.1). Lineage (NCBI taxonomy): Eukaryota > Metazoa > Chordata > Actinopteri > Cypriniformes > Cyprinidae > Schizopygopsis > Schizopygopsis pylzovi. Next base: position 6,367,734 of record CM049823.1, on the reverse strand, counting down.
CTCTCAACAACGTGCCTCAGTTCTGAGGCTGAACGGGGGGCAGCGAGGGAGAGATGGAGGAGGACCAGGCCTTTGTGTAAGTAAAAGAGCGGCCCCAATCGCTGCGTCCTGATTCATTCAGTTCAGACACAGAGCCAGAGCAACCGATGCCTGCAATGCATGTTACAGCGACTCCGCAACGCCATTCACATGATGTGCTGCTCTGCGTAATTAAGTCTGATCAACAATAACACTTCAGTTATATCTTGCATGCACATAGTAATGCAATTTCATATTTTATGCACATGCAATTATAATGTACTATTTCTCAAGTAGGCTATAGGGACATAATAGGCAACAGAACTGAAAAGTTTGTGTTTATTGACATTATTTTGGATATAACTAAATTCCATTATTTGAGCAAGTAAATAAATAAAGTATTCAAAACTCTGTTATTTCCAAACTTTACGATGTTAAGCCTAATCAAATTATAAAAATAAAAATGCAATTATAAATGTTGACCACAGGAGGTGATAGACGATAGGCCGCAGTTCTGTGGTGCATCTTTTTAATGAAACGTTTGCATCTTTTCCCATCAGTAATGAATGTAAATAAAACACAAAAGAAGACTGTTCTCACGAGTCTCCTAAACTAAGTAACAGACTGACGCACCAAAATAAATAGATCAAGTGACGAAAGAGTGTCGTGCAAACGGCGTTACAGCTTTTAATGAAGTCATTTTGTGTTCCATTGTTAGCCAGCAACTAATGGAGATTACCTAAATAATAATAATAAAAAACACATTAAACAACACACAAACAAATATTATATAATGAAATATGGAGGTCCTTCAAAATGAAGGCAGAATATCATTTAATTTTTTTTTATTAACAAATTATTTTGGCCGGGGCTAATCTATATTTCATTTTTTTTCTTAAGTGTAATATATAGTTTTATATATGTTTTATCCACACAAAGGACTGGGTTATTTTTTTGATGATGTGGTTTTAGATGTTGTGAGAATTGTAAAGTCATAATCATTAATAAATAAATACAATTTAATACAATTAAAATGGTATGTTTCTAAAACCTTAAATGAATGTTTTTAAAGTTAGTACATTAATGTTTCACTTTACATTGTCATATGTAAGGTTATTTTTGCATATGTATAACTATAGGTGATTGCGGATGGTGACACAGACTTCAGCTGAGATGAATAACGCCAGCACATTAGTAATGCTGTGAATATAATAAAGTCACGGCTTCTTCTGAGCTGCTCTCGGTCCTGTTTCTCCTTCATGTGCCAGTGATCATTCATCTGTTGTCTTCATATCTCCAAAATACAGCTCTCTCTCTCTCTGTCTCTCTCTCTCTCTCTCTCTCTCTCTCTCTCTCTCTCTCTCTCTCTCTCTCTCTCTCTCTCTCTCTCTCTCTCTCTCTCTCTCTCTCTCTGTATCTCTCTCTCTCTCTCTCTCTCTTTCTGTATCTCTCTCTTTCTCTCTCTCTCTCTCTCTCTCTCTCTCTCTCTTCTGTATCTCTCTCTTTCTCTCTCTCTCTCTCTCTCTCTCTCTCTCTCTCTCTCTCTCTCTGTGTGTGCAGTTGCTAATGGGCTGAATGATTAAAAACAAACCGGCCTCCATGTGCTGGAATGAAGGTACACGAGAGCGTGATCTATGGCCCATATGTGTGCCATGTACGGCACGCTTGAAGGAGTTTTTGGAGAGGTCAGACGCAGGTCCTTCTGCACTGATCTGATCATCTGGGGTCCAGAACACGGTAAACAGATTCGGATCCGTTCAGAGCTTCTGATCAGGATGTTACTTTAGACAGTGTTTCTTGAAATAAGTCTTACTAACGCCCCCCTCCTCCTCCTCTCAGACTCATATGTAGCACATATAATTTCTATGAAAGCATATCCTGAAAGAGCAAATTACTAGACGCTGTTTATGATTGTTTGACACTTTGAGTTAAACACTTTGTTGATTTAAAGATGATGTGTATAATTATTTTTGATGCTAAAGAGCAGATTCTGTGATCATCTCCAGCAGCCCGATACAGCAGCATGACTGGGAATTTCGGGGCGGGGCCATCAGTTTGTCTGACCAATGACAGACAGGGGGTGTGGTCAAGAAGTTACACACCTCACTTATTAAATAACATCACTTTTTAATACATCATATTGAACTGAAGCAAGCACTTGTGTATTATGGTTTGGATAACTTTTTATTTGTGTATATTTTTTTCATTTTTATTTTTTTATAATAATAATAATGTACTGTAAACATCTATAAGGTATAGGTATGTAAATTATTTTAAATTTAATATATATTTTTTTATATATATATATTTTTTTTTTTATTATTATTATTTTTATTTTATTTAATTTAAATTTTTTTTTTTTTTTTTTTTCATTTGCTAAATTGTAATAACATAACCAAAGTTGAATAGAACATATATATATATATTAGTGGTGGGCCGTTATCGGCGTTAACGTGCTGCGTTAACGTGAGACTCTTATCGGCGATAAAAAAAATATCGCCGTTAATCTATTCTCAAAGTTGGGTTGGGAGCTGGGTCTATACTACGCAAGCTATGATGACTTTCACCCTGATATTTTAGCGCGGATGTATACCTAGCCGAATTGCACTGTAGGGGGCGAGAACGAGTCTTCGAACTAGAGGCTCGCAGTCCGTGATGGACAGATTGTTAACGGCTGGTCTATGTGGTAATACAATCGGGCAGGACATCCAAACGCTCACCTATCATTCATCAACCTCAAATATGGCTTTTCATCTGAAAGATGTATGTAGTAGCAACTTTACATGGCCGCTCAATATGATGTTAACCTAGAGAAATGTGCGCTATTGAAGTGTTTGTGTGGAAGCGCGTTTGCTGCAGGACAGGCTCCGGTGCGTTCACTTGCTCTTAAAATCTCCGTCATTTTTGGTCATACAGATAAAAGTAGCCTAATACATCTTTCGAATCTGTAAAGACTCTACGTTTATTTGTGTGCACTCAGAATAACAACGAAACGTTGCGCTTTTAAGCAAACAGGGTGCGCTTTAGGTCTCATGTGAACTTGAGCGAGAAACTTCGAAACACCGTCTTTGAAAAATATATCTATAGAGAGTGAAATGTCTAAAAAATAAAAATAGAAGACGTGTGTGTTAGCATGGATGATTTACATGAAATTTAATCTGTGCAACACTGTGCATAAGATGGCTTTCAGTTCAATATAACAACAAAAAACAACATTTTGGGTTTTTATTCAACTAATAAGGTGGGCACGCTGTGATCTGTACTATATTTTTACTGTAATTGACAGTTATCAAAAAAAACAAAAAAAAACAACAACACGGGAGTGGGAGGGAATGGGAGTCATTCTTCCGGGAGTGGAACGGGATTTTCCTCCAGTTTTTTCGTGGGATTGGGACGGGAAGAGATTAAAGTTTGTGATGCATTTTGGAAACAGGAGATGAGCCCCTGGTCTAATGCGCCACCTGGCTTGAGAAACCCGTTCTCAAAGACTTACTTTTAGTCATTATTTGGGTAGCACACATATTCTGAATGCCTTCGGCAGAATTCAAATGAGCCATTTTAATCTAGATTAATCTAGATTAAAAAAATTAATCTATGCCCACCTCTAATATATATATATATAGTTTATAGGTTTATAGCTGTTTCTTTCTGTATTGTGTTAATTATTAGTCAGTAAGTGTTTCAATTAACTCGAAGCGAGAATCTTTCTCCTATGTTTAACATATGAACTTTTTGCTATTTTAATGATTCTTGCATATTTAAAAGCCTGCCTTTCAGAGAAAAAAACAGAAAAGTTTTCTTTGCAATAGACTCTTGAGTGATCAGAACAAAATCATAAATACATAAAAGAGAAAGTGAAATGCATTTGAAGAAGAGCGAGGTGTAGATTTAACTTCCAGTCCTGGCCAGTCTTCTTATGTTTTTGCGAGAAATCAAAGCCTCTTTGTGGGATGCATTTAATCCTTTTTCTGGCACATAAAGGATGTACCTTTAAACTGGCTTTCAGTCCAGTGACAACCATGCAAATCTGTGTGAGGTAGGATGCCATCTCATTGACACTGTTTGTTGGAGGAACACAGCGGAGGGGAAAGGTCCCGTCTCCGGCAGAGGAATCGTCAAAAGCTTGTTATTTACCATTACTTTCTAGCATTCCCGCCTCCCCCCATGCACCCCCTATAGCTGCCAAGCTAATTCAATCGTTTGGGGTAATCTCTCCGTCCCCCTGGGAGGTTTCTGCCTTCTTTTCTAGCCTTTTTTGTCTTTTTTTATTATATGAAGGCAGCAAGAGACCTGACCCAGTTTGAATTGAAAGTCCCTCTCTAACAAACATACTATGACGGTTCACATGCAGTGAATGTGCTTCCCGAGCTCCAGCGATCATGTGGATGTTTTTATGATAATGTGTTTATAGGTGTTTGGTCTCAGGATGTAGAAACGAATCTCATGCGTTCAGGAAAGAGCAACTCTAATCTGCATCTAATTCATAATAAATAATAACTCTATTAATCTACACTCTATTACTGGAGCATCATTACAGTGACTCCAGCTGAAGGTGTTTTATTTATTTAAATAGCATTTTCTCACTTTTTTTTCTTATGTGCTATATTCTTGTAAATGCATCCTTTAGTTTTGATATTGCTTCAATACTTGTCAAAAAAGAAACTTGAGAAATTTCCATTTTATATATATATAATTTCTAATAGTAAACTTAATCAATACGATATTGCCTCTTATTATTTTTCCTAATTGGTGATTCTTAAATTCTTAAATTTGATTCAATTACTTTCATATATATATATATGTGTGTGTGTGTGTGTGTGTGTGTGTGTGTGTGTGTGTGTGTGTGTGTGTGTGTGTGTGTGTGTGTGTGTGTGTGAGAGTGAGTGTGTGTTGTGTGTGAGAGTGAGTGAGTGTGTGTGTGTGTGTGTGTGTGTGTGTGTGTGTGTGTGTGTGTGTGTGTGTGTGTGTGTGTGTGTGACCCTGGAGCACAAAAACAGTCGTAAGTGTACATTTTTTCTAAATTGAGATTTATTTATCATCTGAAAGCTGAATAAATAATATTTCTATTGATGTATGGTTTTTTATGATAGGACAATATTTGAAAATCTGAATTCTAAGGGTGCAAAAAAACGAAATATTGAGAAAATAAAATGGAAAGTTGTTCAAATGAATTCTTAGCAATGCATACTACTAATCAAAAATTAAGTTTTTATATATTTATGGTAATACATTTACAAAATATCTTCATGGAACATTATCTTTTAATATCCTAATGATTTTTGGCATAAAAGATACATTTATAATTTGGACCCATGCAATGTATTTTTGACTATTTTATATATGTATATTATTTGAGTAATTATTTTGTTCAAACATGACCAAACATTCATTTTTATTATATTATTAATATTACGAGTATGAGTATCAAAAAAGTCAATATTATATCAAACGTGTTTTCATTCCTGGAATAATGTTTTATTATTAAAAAAATACTATTATTATTATTACTACTACTATTCGTATCACTACTATTATTATGGTTGTTGTTTCTGCCTCATAATAATCTACACGTGTCAATTGAATTGAGTAAATAAGGACATTTTTTATGAAAATATTTAAAGCCCATTTTTCCACATACAGTGTTCTTGTGTTGCATCGTCTCCCAACAGCATCTGAACAAATGATTTCTATTATCCTCACTTCCACGGAGAGTTGTACTGCTCCACCTGACGAATGCTTCACATCAGGCGGCTTGGAAAGAGAAAGCCAGAAAGAAAAAGACACACAGTGAAGTGTTGATGACTGAGCCGGCTTTGCCCCGGGACGGGTTGAGTGTCTTCTTACTCTCTCTGTCTTCTTTATTTAGAAGGTCATCAGCAGGACATTTCAGAGCAGGCGTGTGATAGGAAGACGACACAGAGTCTGAGATGTGTCACCACTCCTTCTAGATAATTGAAAGCATCCCAATCGTAATTAGTGACTGCCATTGGCTGGTGAGGAGAGAACAAATAACACTGGTCCTGAAAGACTGATGCACTCCATATTTACCGAGTCCTCAGATCAGTCATCATCAGCTGTCTCGTGAAGAGCCCTTCCTATCATGAGCACTGGATTTTTCTTCATCAATCAGCATTTTATCTTCCTATCTAGTACTCCATATAAAGTCATGGTCACACTTTAGTAGGGGCGAAGTCTCACTAATTACTTGCTTATTAGCCTATTATTAACATATTGGCTGTTTATTAGCACATTTTCAGCATGAACATATTCTACATCCCTAATCATACCCAATACCTAAACTTAACAACATCACTACTAACTATTAATAAACAGCAAATTAGGAGTTTATTGAGGCAAACGTAGCACATGGTTTGGTAATACCGAGAATTGGACTTTAAAATAAAGTGTGACCAAAGTAATCTCTTACTCGTGCTGAGATCTTTATTGTTGAAGGGGAGGTGGAAAGACTCTTAGCCAATAACCTTTAACTTATGTCAGAGTCATTTAGGCCCCGTTTACACTAGTGTGGTTTCGTTTTGTGGTAAACCGAAAACAATCCCTGTTTACACTGGCATTTCCATATCTGTTTACACTACACAACCGAAAACACATGTCACCTGACCATTGATGCAGGTACAACCATAGATATGTATAGGTAGATTCCATATTATATAGATGACGGCTGTGTCTGCGTGCTTGTAGCGGTTGAATGGTGAATCTACCCACACATAGCTATGGGTACAATAACGAGCATGGTGTTATTGTTTACATGGTTGTCAAGGATACTCCGAAAGAATCTGGCCAGCAATGCCATCGTTTTCAAAAGTCTCCGTTTTTGTCCCTTTACACTGAAACACAACCCAGGAGTTTTCAAACTAAAACGGGGTCTGCAGCGTTTTCAAAAGTCTCCGTCGAAAACGCCGGAGTAGTGTAAACAATAGGTGTAACCGTTGCAAAAGTTATGCGTTTTAAAACGAAAACGCACTAGCATAAACAAGGCCTGAGTTGCTCGTTGGAGGCAGATGGAATTCTCATTCCTCTAGAGAGCTTTTGATTGGACAAATATCTGGATATGCAAATTAGCACAGAATTCTGCATCATTCTATTGGTCCTGTTCTTTGGTAGAAAAATAAATGTAAAATTTGTACACTGCTATTAAAAAGTTTATTTTTTTAAAGTTCCCCTGTCATGGATCTTTGAAAATGAGCTTTCATGCAGTGTGTAACAGCTCTAAGTGAATGAAAACATCCTGCATTTCGTTTTAACCTAAAAGTGCACCGTGTATAAATATATTATCTCTCAAAAGAAAGATTAGACTCATTGAAACGAGTCGTTTTTAAAATGAATCCCAAGCCGTTTCATGTTGACATCAACATGAAATATTAGCATATTGCTGCCCACTTGTTGGTCATTTGCGTTGGTCTGAATGAAAATGCAAATTCATTCTTTGCCACTAGGTGCTGCTTTTGGAGCAGTACAAATAGCGGTTTCCCTGGTATCGGTAAGACTGAGCTCGCAAACACTGCTTTATCAGGCGTTACAGGTAAGATAAGATGTAAATGAGACCAATCGACCAATCAATGCAGATTAAGTCACGCAAAGGAGGGGTTTGGAAAAATGAATCGTTGAGTGAATCGTTTGGGAGCCATTGAGCAAGTAAGGTAAAAATAAATGCATATTATAAGACAATGAGAGTGTTTTTTGAGCTTCCATGCATGTCAACCTGTTGTTGGGGACTCCTAAAACCAAAATATGAATATTTCATTCATTTTATTCATCAAGGATGCGTTGAAATGATCAAAAGTGACAGTTAGGCCATAATAAATGCAAATAAATGCTGTTCTTTTGAAATTGCTATTAATCTGCAAATCCTGAAAAGAAAATGTATCACAGTTTCCAGAAAAAAATATTGGTCAGCACAATTGTTTTCAACATTGATAATAATCATAAATGATTCTTGATCATAAATCATCTTATTATTATGATTTCTGAAGATCATGTGACACTGAAAACTGCAGTAATGATGCTGAAAATACAGAAATAAATTACAGTTTGACACATATTCACATAGAACATCTGTTTTAAATTGTAATAATATTTCACTATTTTACAGCATTTTTGATTAAATAAATGCAGCTTTGTTGGGCAGAAGATACTTCAATCGAAAATTAAAAAAATTATAACTGACACCAAACTTTAAAACAATATGTGCATAAAACTGGAAGAAAAACACAGTTGTCATTCCACAAATCTTAATAGTCTCTGTTTAGTTTTGCATTGTATATTTAATTGCTCTACATGTAAGAACGTGCCATGCAACTCACAACTCCGTTGGAAGTTAGTCAAGAACTATGATCATTACATGTGTGTCCTCACAGAGTCAAACCCTTGAACCGATCCAGCTCTACAGCGACATGAACTGCTCTCCGCTCATGTGCGAGTGCATGTACGCTGCGAGAGGACGATGATTCAGAGCACTGCGGATCAAACGGGTCTGAAGGACAGTCGTCTCTCAGATAACTTGAGGAAATCTGAGGTCCTTCTGCTCCTCTGCGTAGTTCTCCGTGACCTCTCTCTCAGTCCCTGGTGTCACACTGAGCTGTCAAAAATTGAGCAAAAACTAAGACTAAAGACAAATTCTGTGGTGTGGATCCACAACACAAACACAAAGGTGCAGATTTAGTTAAAGAGACGGAGAGAAAGACAAGAGGAGAGAGACAGACAATGACCACAGATAAACGCTGAAGGTCAGAAACAATCCCGTCCTGAGAGAAACACTGCAGAAGAACTTTAAGACACTTGCTTAATCTCTCATACTGACATATTTCTGTGGCTAGTCACACTTTTAATATTGTTAATATTTCTCATTTGTAAATATTTTTTGTTGAGAGACATATTCACTTTGGGGTGTACTCACTTTTGTGGCCAGTGGTTTAGACATTAATGATTGTGTGTTGAGTTATTTTTGAGGGGACAGTACATTTACAAGCTGTACACTCACTACTTTACATTGTAACAAAGTGTCATTTCTTCAGTGTTGTCACATGAAAAGATATAATAAAATATTTACAAAAATGTGAGAGCATACTCACTTCTGTGAGATACTGTATGTACACTATAATTCAATATATACTGTATATATATTTTTTATTTTATTTACAATAATACATTTAAATGCTTAAAAATTAGGGGGCACCTGATCAAGTCACACTTTTATTACTGTTAATGAATTGTTATTTTATTCTTTTTTTTTTTCATTTCTGATGGCTGGTGTGGTTAAAAACAAAACAAAATAAATACAACAAACACACAAACAAAACAGAAGACAGGACATTCAGGTTCAAATAGACTGGTGATTAATACTGAAGGCCAAAGGAGTCGCTGCAGAAACAATGGAAGATGTGGAGTCATCACAGAGGTTATATCAGATGTCTGAACGGTCCAAATAGACCGAGTAGGAGAGTTTCTAACAGTTTCTGTTACTCTGCGGAAGAATTTGCCTGCGAGCTCAGCTTGACAGATTAGCTGGGTACCCAGACAAAGCGGGGTGACGCTGAAACAAGAGCTACTTTTATGAGGCATGTAACACAAACCCCGGGCTGCGACGCGAGGGTGAAACCAATCCTGCTGCTCCACAGGCCTTCCTCCGGCCGGCCACAGCCCCGTCTGCACACGCTAATGACTGACAATTCAGATCGCACAAAGCCCAGGGAAACTCAGTATCAGCCACTTGACCCCAGCTGACCCGCAGGATTTGTCCAGACAATATTTGAAAATCTGTATTCTGAGGGTGTAAAAAATATAAATATTGAGAAAATAAAATGTTAAGTTGTTCAAATTAATTATTAGCAATGCATACTACTAATCAAAAATTAAGTTTTGATATATTTATGGTAATACATTTACAAAATATCTTCATGGAACATGATCTTTTAATATCCTAATGATTTTTGGCATAAAATATACATTTATAATTTTGACCCATGCAATGTATTTTTGGCTATTGTATATATGTATAATATTTGAGTAATTTTTAAACATGACCAAACATTATGTTTTATTATTATGTTTTATTATTATTTTATTTTATTATATTATTAATATTACGAGTATGAATATCAAAAAAGAAAATATTATATCAAACATGATTTTATACCTGGAATAATGTTTTATTATTTAAAAATGCTATTATTACTTCTATTATTATTATTGTTGTTGTTACAACCTCATAATAATCTACACATGTCAATTAAATTGAGTAAATATGGACATTTTTAATGGAAATATTTAATGCACATTTTTCCACATCCAGTGTACTTGTGTTGCATCGTCTCCCAACAGCAGCTGGATAAATGATTTCTATCCACGGAGAGTTGTACTGCTCCACCTGACGAATGCTTCACATCAGGCGGCTTGGAAAGAGAAAGACAGAAAGAAAAAGACACACAGAGAAGTGTTGACGTCTGAGCCGGCTTTGCCCCGGGACGGGTTGAGTGTCTTCTTACTCGCTCTGTCTTCTTTATTTAGAAGGTCATCAGCAGGACATTTCAGAGCAGGCGTATAATAGGAAGACGACACAGAGTCTGAGATGTGTCACCACTCCTTCTAGATAATTAAAAGCATCCCAATCGTAATTAGTGACTGCCATTGGCTGGCGAGGAGAGAACAAATAACACTGGTGCTGAAAGACTGATGCACTCCATATTTCCCGAGGCCTCAGATCAGTCATCATCAGCTGTCTCGTGAAGAGCCCTTCCCATCAATCAGGCTTTTTATTCTTTCTACCTAGTACGCCGTATAAAGTCATGATCACACTTTAGTAGGGGCGAAGTCTCACTAATTACTTGCTTATTAGCCTATTATTAACATATTGTCTGTTTATTAGCACATATTCTGCATGACCATATTCTACATCCCTAATCCCACCCAACACCTAAAGTTAACCACTACACCACCAACTATTAATAAACAGCAAATTAGGAGTTTATTGAGGCAAACGTTGTAGCACATGGTTTAGTAATACCGAGAATTGGACTTTGAAATAAAGTGTGACCGAAGTAATCTCATACTCGTGCTGAGATCTTTCCTCCTCTTAGCCAATAACATTTAACTTATGTCAGAGTCAATTAGGCCCCGTTTACAAACCGAAAACATCCCATTTACACTGGCATTTCCATCTCTGTTTACACTACACAACCGAAAACACATGTCACCTGACCATTACTGCAGGTACAAGCATAGATATGTATAGGTAGATCTCTATTATATAGATGACGGCCATGTCTGAGTGCTTGGAGCGGTCGAATGGGGAATCTACCCACACTAATCTATGGGTACAATACTGAGCATGGTGTTATTGTTTACATGGTTGTCAAGGATACACCGAGAGAATGGGGGCAGCAACGCCATCGTTTTCAAAAGTCTCCATTTTTGTCCCTTTACACTGAAACACAACCCAGGAGTTTTCAAACTAAAACGGGGTCTGCAGCGTTTTCAAAAGTCTCCGTCATAGGCGTAACCCTTGCAAAAGTTATGCGTTTTAAAACGAAAACACACTAGTGTAAACAAGGCCTGAGTCGCTCGTTGGAGGCAGATGGAGTTCTCATTCCTCTAGAGAGCTTTTGATTGGACAAATATCTGGATATGCAAATTAGCACAAATTCTTCAAATTCTTTGATAGAAAAATAAATGTACAATTTGTACACTGCTTGTAAAAAGTGTTTTTTTTAGTTCTCCTATTATGGATCTTTGGAAATGAGCTTTCACACAGTGTGTAACAGCTCTAAGTGAATGAAAACATCATGCATTGTTTTAACCTAAAAGTGCACCGTGTATAAAGTTATTGTCTCTCAAAAGAAAGAGTCGACTCTGAATCATTGAAACGAGTCGTTTTTAAAATGAATCCCAAGCCCTTTCATGTTGAAGTAAACATGAAATATTAACATATTGCTGCCCACTTGTTGGTCTTTTAGCGTTGGTCTGAATGAAAATGCAAATTCATTCTTTGCCACTAGGTGGCGCTTCTGGAGCGGTAAAAATAGCCGCTTCCCTGCTAACGGTAAGACTCAAGACTGAGCTCACAAACACTGCTTTATCAGGCGTTACAGGCGAGATAAGACCAATCGACCAATCACTGCAGATTAAGTCACGCAAAGGAGGGGTTTGGAAAAATGAATCATTGAACGAATCGTTTGGAAGTCGTTGAGCAAGTAAGGTAAAAATAAATGCATATTATAAGACAATGAAAGTGTTTTTTTGAGCTTGCATGCATGTCAACATATTGTTGGGGACTCCCAAAACCAAAATATGAACCTTTCATTATCCACAATAGGGGCACTTTAAATAAATTGATGCTTTTATTCATCAAGGATGCATTGAACTGATCAAAAGTTATAGTAAGGCCATAATAAATGTAAATAAATGCTGTTCTTTTGAAATTGCTATTAATCTGCTAATCCTGAAATTAAAATGTATCACAGTTTCCAGAAAAAAACATATTGGTCAGCACAATTGTTTTCAACATTGATAATAATAAGAAATGTTTCTTGATCATAAACCAGCATATTATTATGATTTCTGAAGATCACGTGACACTGAAAACTACAGTAATGATGCTGAAAATACAGAAATAAATTACAGTTTGACACATATTCACAAAGAAAACATCTGTTTTAAATTAATATTTTTACAGCATTTTTGATCAAATAAATGCAGCTTTGTTGGGCAGAAGAAAATATTAAAAAAATTCTAACTGACACCAAACTTTAAAACAATGTGCGCATAAAACTGGAAGAAAAACACAGTTGTCATTCCACAAATCCTAATAGTCTCATTTTAGTTTTGCATTGTATATTTAATTGCTCTAAATGTAAGAAAGTGTCATGCAACTCACAACTCCGCTGGAAGTTAGTCAAGAACTATGATCATTACACGTGTGTCCTCACAGAGTCAAACCCTTGAACCGATCCAGCTCTACAGCGACATGAACTGCTCTCCGCTCATGTGCGAGTGCATTTACGCTGCGAGAGGACGATGATTCAGAGCACTGCGGATCAAACGTGTCTAAAGGACAGTCGTCTCTCAGAGAACCTGAGGAAATCTGAGGTCCTTCTGCTCCTCTGCGTAGTTCTCCGTGACCTCTCTCTCAAAACAAAAACAAAGACTAAAGACAAGTTCTGTGGTGTGGCTCCACAACACAAAGGTGCAGATTTAGTTAAAGAGACGGAGAGAAAGACAAGAGGAGAGCGACAGACAATGACCACAGATCAACGCTGAAGGTCAGAAACAATCCCATCCTGAGAGAAACACTGCAGAAGAACTTTAAGACGCTCGCTTCATCTCTCATACTGACATATTTCTGGGGCTAGTCACACTTTTACTGTTAATATTTCGCATTTTTAAATATTTTTGTTGAGAGACATATTCACTTAGGGGTGTACTCACTTTTGTGGCCAGTGGTTTAGACATTAATGGCTGTGTGTTGAGTTATTTTGAGGGGACAGTAAATGTATACTCACTACGTTACATTGTAGCAAAGTGTCTTTTCTTCAGTGTTGTCACATGAAAAGATATAATAACATATTTACAAAAATGTGAGGGGTGTACTCACTTCTGTGAGATACTGTATGTACACTATAATTAAATATATACTGTACATATATATATTTATATATATATATGTTATCATTTACAATAGGGGGCACCTGATCAAGTCACACTTTTACTGTTAATATATAGTTTTTTTATTTATTGTTTTTTTTTCATTTGTGATGGCTGGTGTGGTTAAAAACAAAACTAAATATAACACACAAACAAAACAGAAGACATGACATTCAGGTTCAAGAAGACTGGTGATTAATACTGAAGGCCAAAGGAGTCGCTGCAGAAACAATGGAAGATGTGGAGTCATCACAGAGAGGTTATATCAGACGTCTGAACGGCTCAAATAGGCCGAGTAGGAGAGTTTCTAACAGTTTCTGTTACTCTGCGGAAGAATTTGCCTGCGAGCTCAGCTTGACAGATTAGCTGGGTACCCAGACAAAGCGGGGTGACGCTGAAACAAGAGCTACTTTTATGAGGCATGTAACACAAACCCCGGGCTGCGACGCGAGGGTGAAACCGATCCTGCTGCTCCACAGGCCTTCCTCCGGCCGGCCACAGCCCCGTCTGCACACGCTAATGACTGACAATTCAGATCGCACAAAGCCCAGGGAAACTCAGTATCAGCCACTTGACCCCAGCTGACCCGCAGGATTTGTCCAGACATTACGAGGAAAACCAAAGCACACATGATGCTGATGATGTTGAAGGAGACGTTCACACACGGTTTGAGATCATCAGTCTGAAGAAGGGATGGACTGATGCACGTCCAGCCTTCTGCATAGTAATGTATAGATGTAAAGTTGAATATATGTGTTTCATTGAGTTAAAGGGCCAGTGGGCGGAGCCTATGTCGACGCATCACTCTGGAGGCGTGTTTATGCAAACGAATGCACCCAGCTGACGTCACCTTGCACCCTGTTTTACAGAGGGCAATTAGATGAATTATTTGCATTGATGATGAGGACTTTTTCAGTTATGAAACTTGCAGGATGAATTAAGCATTCAAAGACCTCTTCTGTATCAAAAGATCAAGGGGAATTTAGTTTCTCATGACCCGTTTAAAGCTAAACATGTGTGATGACTGGTGTAGGACATTTTAAAATATATATATGTTTATTTTTAGTAGTTTTTCTTTAGTTTTTGTGATGGCTGGTGTAGAACGATGTTTAAAAATAAGATGCACATCTTGTATGTGTGCTCACGACATTCAGGTTCTCATCTGCAAATCAATATCCATACATAAATGTGAAATTACACCACCAATCTGCAAACCGTTTTGACCCAGAAAGAGGTCAAACAAACACAAACACTTTTTAAAGCAGAAATCTAGATGAGTGCCATCACTGATATTGAGGTACATTTATAAAGGAACATCAAATTTAACAAACACCATGATTTTTGTGTGGAAACATGCAACTAAACACAAACAATCTACAGCATTAGAACAAGCACACAACCTCCATGCACAGGACTGTAGCGTCTGCACATGATGGAGGAGGTGTGAATATATGACTAAACTCAAGGACACGAGGGTTTGTCTCTCACCTCACTGTCCGCGGGAGAGAAACGGGCCACTTATCAGCTGAGATACCCAATATTTCCTCAGCATTGTCCTTCCAGACATTGACTTAGCGGCCGGTCAGCTATGCATTAAGCCTTCATCACACACCGAAGCAGCAGCACGGGCCGTTCACACAGCCTCAGGCTAACCGTAGTGAAGCACAGTGTTTTCCAGAAGTAGCATTTGTTTGCGTTATTAGCTAATAATCTGCTGTGATCCTGAGGTAAGTCTGAAGATGGTGAGATCACGAGGGATCTGCTGCGAGGCGTGACTATATCTCCGTCTCATATGACAGCAGTGATTTCCAGCTCTGCTCCTAAAGTGATCTCCATCCTGCCGTGACTTAATTACTTAATGGAGACGTGTCTTATTCCACCCTTGAGATTGTGTGGGATTGTGTTTTTAATGAAGAGCTAAAACAGCTTATTTTCCCATCTGCGCTGGTGCTCGCTCACAGCAGCACCGTCGACACGTTTGTCCAAATTAATCTTTTCAAGAAAGGCAGTATATTAACAAGAAATCCTCAGGAGCAGACTAAGGTGTTGGAGTTTGACTCACTGTCACCAATTTCTCTAATAACCACTAATCTAATTAATTAGGAAGAGCACAGAGCACATTGTGGCTCCCGTTAATTCCCAGAACAAGAGCGGCGAGGTTCCTTAATGCGAAGGACTTCTTCACTTCTACTGCATCGCATGTCCACTAATAGTGAGCAATTAGCAACCCACGGGTTTAGGATGCATCAACAAACGTCATACAGACTCTTTGTGAACAGATAGAAATATTCAGACCTTCATCATTCATCCTCACTGTAAAACATCTCCACATTGTTTAACTTAAAAACTTATATTCAGCTCCTGCCTAACATTTCCGAGTATAATCAAATTGTTTGTAAGTCATTTCAGCTTCAACTACATTAAACTGACTTGAAAAAAATCAAGTTTGATTGCATATAACTTGTAAAAACAGTTGCTCGCTTTATTGTACTGAGTCAAAGTAATGCAAGCTGTGAAGACTTGTAATATATTGTCTAAAATGCTGAACTTGTTTTTAATGATGGACATCACATTAGCTAGTTTTGCTTTATCATTGTCACGGTCCTGCTGGTGTGCCCAGGCTGGCCACCAGATGTCTCTGTGTGTAGAGCACATGGCTTGTTGTTTGTTGGTGCCATGTGCTCCCATGTTGATTGTCTGTCCCCTCCCATCTTGTTACTTAATCATTGTTTCAGTGGCTCCAGCTGTGTCTCCCTTGTTACCCTCGTTTGTCTCCCTATATAGTTCTCCTTGTGTCTGCAGTCCTGTGCTGATCCGTTGTCTTTCGTGTGTCTAATGTCATGTGAGTTTCATGTTTGACTGTGCTCCAGTCTTTTGCCTGCCTGCTTGTTTTTCCCCTTCGGGGTGGTTTTTGTTCTTCTTTGTTTTATTTTATTATTAAAAATAAAATTTTCCTCTGCATTTGAGTCCTCGACCTCATCTCTCGTGACAATCATAAAATCATTAACTACGGGAAGATTGAGTGGAGGGCATTGTGTTAGGAAACAAGTGCCTGACATGATCAGGGTTGTTATTATTAACAACGTTTTTGTTAATTGATGTCACGGCCGTGAGCTTCGCTAGAGGGCACTCCATCCCAGACGTCTACCACACCATCAAAGACTTAATTTCCCATAATCCTTTGCCCGGACTCACTGTTTGCACCTGTGTCTCATTTACCCTGTCTGCTCACCTTATATAAGTCTGGTTCAGTTTGTCATTCTTGGCGAAGTCTTGTGTGTGTCATTGCTGCAATGCTAAGCGTTGTTCCATGTGTTTTCTGTGTCCTGTTACTCTGCCTGTCTTTTGGATTAACCCTTTGTCTGCTTTATGCCCAGTTGTTATTGTTTGGACTGATCACCTGTGTATGACTTTTGCCTGTTTTGGGACTCTGTTTGTGGATTACTCTTCATTAAATACACTGCATTTGGATTCTCTACCTTCGTGTCTCGGAGCCGTTCAGGACAATTGAACTAAAGCTGCTAAAAAATATATAAAAATATTAGATGAAAAAATGTAATGAAAATGTTGTCTTTGCTTTAACTGAAATAAGTTGAAGAACTAAATTTACTAAAATATAAAGGTAAAATAAAATTAAGCCTAAATAGTAATTCATAATAATAATAATAATACATAAATAAAATACAAATTAAACTAAAATGAAGATGAAAACTGCAATAAATGAAAATTGTCACGGTACACTTAGGGAGCCAGGAACGAGGAGACGAGGATTGTGAGGAACATAAAACTTTACTTAAACACGGAGGTAGACAGACGCAGGCTTTCACGTTGACAGAAACATGAGCGTAGACATATACAATAACCGACAGGAAACATGGGGCAGAACAGACTATATATAGGGAGACATAACTGGAAACACCTGGAACATAATCAGGACACAGACGGAGACTAATCAACTAATGATGGGGAACAGGAAGGACCATACAAGGGTAAGGAGACACAAGGCAGAGGGAGACAAACTCTGACAAAAGTATAATACTACAGTTATAAATAGCCTAATGCTAAAATAACTAAAATAACTAAAGTCAGTGTCTTCATGACATCATCCTCCAGGAAGTGACATCATTTTGGAGGGAAAATAATAATGTTGTAATTTATGCAAAGTCTATACTTCAGAAGTACATTGTCATTACACCCTAAATTACAACACATTTAATACATTCATAGGAAAAAAGCACATAATAAATGCCCTGTTTGTTGTTTCTTTCTCATCTGTATTGGTTCCTGTTGAGCATCATTCACTGTTCAACCCGCCCCTGAATATACGTCACCCCAGGCAATAAATCTATAAAGCACATTTAGGCCAAAATTAATCCCGCAGCTCAGGTGTAGGAGTTAGCACAGCGTTTAAGAGTCGTCGCAGTAAAGCAAGCTCGTGTCCCTGACAAACGGAGACAAGAGAGGTCAGCGGCACATTACATGGCGATTGGATTTTGTGCTCATGTTCCCCTGTTGTCAGGTCACGAATGCTGCTTAAGTCCTTATAATGAAAGATTTATGGCGTCTCCACAACAAGTCATGGCGATTTAGTGTACGAGTACAGAATGTAACCGCACCGATGGGCTTAAATCACCGGACATGAATGTACTTGGATTAAAAAGAGAAAGTTTTGAAAATGTACACACACAGAAATCACTAATGATGGAGATAATGGGCTTGGTATTGTGAATACGACTGCACACACACGTCTAGAGATCTGCGGCATGTGTTGTAGACCGAGCTGCGTAGCTCAATATTTATTTCCCACAAAGACATTGGAGATCTGAGCAGGCCAGGGATCGCTGTGTGGTTAATATGGCACAGATCTCATGCCGCTATGAATAGAAAGCGCAAAAGGTCACATTGGAAGAGTTTCCCAGCTGATCAAATGCTATAACAGGGCCAGTGGTTTATACAGTGGATATTTACCTTACAATCACTCCAAATCACTGAGACCATGTCTTTATTCTGCTCACTGCACTTCAGACGCAAACATTCAATCAAACTTCAGATGAGACTTCAAGGTTCGGATATTACAGAGGTTCAGAAGCGACTTAAGCTAACACTTTAGAATAGGGTAATAATTATTATTCACTATTAACTATGACCTTTCCCTCAATAAATTCATAATTTGCTGCTTGTCAATAGTTAGGTGTTGGGTAGGATTAGGGCTGTAGAATAATACATTAAAATGTGATTAATTACTACTAACAAATGCTAATATTCTAGTAATATGCATGCTAATAAACAAAGAGACACTAAAAAAAAATATTACCTGACTTAACTCTAGAAAAGCATACTCGTGAGCAGTGTTGGGGGTAACGCATTACAAGTAACGCGAGATACGTAATAATATTACGTTTTTCAAGTAACAAGTAAAGTAGCGCATTACTTTTTAATTTACTAGAAAATATCTGAGTTAACTTTTCCCCATTTATTGATGACAGTGCGCTGTGTGAACATGTTACTGTAGTTTTAGACTAAATATGAATGTGTATTAATTCATCCCACTCGCTAAAAACAGATTCAGTATTCATCAAAATGAATTAAAACAATACAAACTCAGAATATGACGCAAACCTGCAATAATTAAACATGTTAAACAACACAAATATATCTAATCTCATTTTAGTAATCGATGTATTTACTGCTGACGTTTGGTGATCCAGTTCAACCACACTAATAAGCAAAAATTACTTTAGATAAACTAACAATTGTGCTTCATTGTTTTTAATTGCTGAAGAGTGTTGAACTTCTCCTGTGTTCTTCTGTACAGACGTGATTTACTCGTCCTTCAGCCTGAGGTTTATTCATTACACTTTTTGGTATGAAAGGATTTTACATTTGCTATAAATATAACTTATTGTATTAAAACCAAACAATCAAGCCCTGCTCATATTTAAGAAGTAACGCGAAAGTAACGCAAAAGTAACGCAACGCATTACTTTCCATAAAAAGTATCTAAGTAACGTAATTAGTTACTTTTTTAGGGAGTAACGCAATATTGTAATGCATTACTTTTAAAAGTAACTTTCCCCAACACTGCTCGTGAGGAAAACAGGTAATTTGATAAGTTCTCATTTATTAACAAACCTGTTGAAATTATTGTCATGCTTGTTTCTTTCCAAAGCTCTGTTTCTTCTTCTATGGAACACAACGTGTCATTGTTGAGGAATCTGCATGCTGTTCTTTGCAAG
The DNA here is from genome assembly GCA_027422435.1 of Schizopygopsis pylzovi. Lineage (NCBI taxonomy): Eukaryota > Metazoa > Chordata > Actinopteri > Cypriniformes > Cyprinidae > Schizopygopsis > Schizopygopsis pylzovi. Next base: position 6,347,821 of record CM049823.1, on the reverse strand, counting down.
TTCATAGTCACGACTGTCAAGCTCCACAAGAACAAATACGGATTTCAAAAGCACAAGGAAAGTGTCCGTAAGACTTGTGCGCTGTTCTCAAAGACCTGTGCAGTCTTTTGATAGATTTCTGTGAGGAAAGTGTGCACTTTAAGTCATTGCTCACTGAAGAAATTTTCTGCTTTGCGAAAAAGTGTTGCACTTAATTGTATTCCATGTTCATTTTAATGCACTTCAATTGTTTAAAGGGATCCCTGGGTATTAAGATGTGTATGGCTTAATATAACGTAATTGATGTAATCTTACTGAAATATGTAGTAGAAAACACATGAATGTTTGTTATTTTTTGAAATAACATCGTTTTATACATTTTTTGGACTATGGGGGGCACGCCATTTTTCTGATGACGTAAATTGGTTGCACTCGGTGAGCTAGAGCGCTACCTGTTGCTGTGTATACCACGATATAACTCTGAATAGACAACTGGGAAAATAAAATACTGATATGATGACCACAGCTACCGAAAGAGCATACAGGTGACGATGTATATAAGTATAGGTTTAAACCAAATGCTGTACCATGGTTTTTTCCCCACAAGGAGCCTAAACACCTCTGATATTGAGTAAGATCCGTGCTGAGAAACTGTTTTCATCCTAACAGATGGCGTCTAACATTTCTCATTTCAGCCGTTTGTAAGCTTGCTCAGGAGCTGTGGTCTACTAAAACATTCGAAGGCATCAGGGCTAAAGTGGAGAGAGAAAGAAGTGGGAATTTGGGTAGTTTTATTCGTCCACAGGCATCTCTTTTCTCCTCTTCTTATCACTAGGAAAGTCTTACATTGCTTCTCTTGTTGCCTTCGACTGAAAATTACAACCACAAGCCTACTACTACTACTACTGATTATCGTATCAGTATTTTATTTTCTGAGTTGTGTTTCTGTAAAAAGCCAAAGATTATAGAAATAAGCGCCAGTAGCTCACCGAGTGACGTCATCGACACAGAATGCACTATGCACATAAATAATGGCGCCCCTCCATAGTCCAAGAACAATGAGGATGTTTTAAATAACAACCATCTTTCATGGGTTTTCTACTTCATATTTAAATTTAAATAGGATACACCGTTTACGTTATATTAAGCTATACATGTCTTAATACCCGGGGATCCATTTAAAGTATTTATTTTTTTAACTGACTTGCAAAATAATATAAAGGGTTAGTTCACCCCAAAATTAAAATGTTGTCATTATATACTCACCCTCATGTCGTTCCAAACCTGTAAGACCTTCGTTCATCTTCAGAACACAAATTAAGATGTTTTTGAAGCATTGTAAAAGCTATCAGGCCCTGCATAGACAGCAAAAGAACTGAAGTGTGTCCAGGTCCAGAAACGTAGTAAATACATCGGTAAAACAATCCATGTGACATCAGTGGCTCAACTTCAGGTTTGCCATGCTACGAGAAGACTTTTTGTGTGAAAAGAAAACTAAAATAACATAATTGAATCAATTCTTCTCCCCCAAGTAACGTCTATGAAGAATCACTCTTGAAATCTTGGGGTTTTGATGCCAGAAGATAGACTTTATTTCAAACAGAGAAACAAAGCCGAGAAGGTTTCTGCATAAAGGATCTCACAAATGTTTTTTGTGTCCTCCTTAAATAGTGTCTCTTCTAGTCGTGTTCAACACATTTCATACATTCGTGCATTTTCCTTACACATACAATTCGCTTCCTTCCTAGAGAGAAGGATCCCCAAATCATGTTAGTATAGATGTTTTCTATCTCGAGTGTCAGCACAAACCATCTATCCAGGCCTCGGACACACACAGGCACACATATATATATATATATATATATGCTTATAATGGAAGAATAACTTGATACATAAATGGCTAAATTCACCTGAAATAATTCATATTGACTAATAAAAATCTCCTACACGTCTTCCACCATTTTGGAGAGTACCCAAGTACCCACATGCGCATGAACGTAATCTGTGTATTAAGCGTTGTTTACGCGTTCGTATGCGTTGTGATACTCTCTAAAATGGCAGAAGACATAACTTGGGCTTGGCACAAAAAAAAACAATTCTCGTAGCATCGCAACACTACTAAAAATACTAAAAATGACATAATATTAATTAAATAAAAGACCACTTAAGTGACATAAAAAGACACTTCCATGACTCTTTCTAAATGCAATTAATTACACTTTAAAAAAAACACTTTGTACTAATATCAAATTAAGTTTGACTTGAAAGTACATTTTAAATATTTTTAATGTTTTCATAATCTTTTCCTATGCACTTATTTGGATGTTGTTAAAAGACTAAAACACATACAATGTACTTGATGATCATTTTAACTGTAGTGCGTTATTTGATATTGCATTTTAAGTCATTGCAATACTGTATATAATATATACAATATTTGTAAACATATTTAAATATATTAGATTCATGTTTCAATAGGAATGTCATTAAAATATATTTAAGTTTATCATAAATGCTTGTCAGTATATTCAGCAGGAACACTTTAACCATATTTTAACCAGATAACAGACGTAATTATGATATTACATATAAAGATGGACTTACTGTAAGTCTACTTATGGTTGTCAGAAAACACTCTACAGTTTAGATAGTTGTATTTCATAACTATAATACATTTTAATTGAATTGCAAATAACATGCAACTAAGTGTTCGAAAATTAAACCTTCAGATCGCACATAAGTATATTATTTTCATAAAAAGTAATATGCATTTTTATTTCATGAGGGCTCTAAAATCAAATGCCATGTATGAAGTAATTTGATTGATTTATGGTGTGTTTTGTGCTTTATATGAAATCTTGTTGGGTGAAAAAGAGCAGAGTAGTTCTCTGTATTGTGTCTATATATTTTTAATATATTAACATATATATCAAGCCCATATAAACATATTTTTTTGTTATATATATATATACATATGTTGTTTTAACACACTTACATATATAAGTAAACTATATAATGTTGACATTATGGTTGCTACACATAACACTGCATACAATATATCATATAGATGTCATTAACATGTCAAACACCTGTAACTGGTGTGTGGTGAGCGCATACACTTGATTGTCTCTATGATTCATTCATTCATTCATTCATTCATTCATTCATTCATTCATCACAAAACCTATTGAAAATGTAATATGCACCATCATTATAATAATGCGTATGCATTATTAACCCTTGAGCAAACTTTAGGACATTTTAGTCCTTTTTATCTTATTTATTTATTTATTTATCATTTTGCCTGTGTTATTGCCAGCTGCATACAATTTTGGCACCGGTGTGTGCTTTTATTGGAATTTTAATATTTCACCCCAATTTCCTTTTATAAATCTATGTTGCACTAGATAAACAAAATTGTTCCTCTATGGGCCCGAAGGACAAAACTGTCCCCATTGAAACCCATTGACACGGCTATTTTTAATCACAGTGCTATTTAACTGTACAATCATGCAATTTCTGTTAATATGTTTTCATTCTGTTGGCAAGGCTTCAAAATTAAAGTTATTTACCAAATACTTGCTTTATTCCTGTTGGCTGCCTTTGCATATTATAGAGCCAATTGCATAAATAATGCAGCTATAATTCAGTGTGTGTGTTGGTATGGATGTCAGTGTGTGTGTGTGTGTGTGTGTGTGTGTGTGTGTTTTTGTAATATTTGAGAGATAAACTCTACTGTAAATCACAAACTCAAGCATAGTGAGCTCCAGCGGTGTTTTGCTGCATCTATTGGGGAAATGTGGTACTACGCCCAAATCCTCCTGAAAGCTAATTTTTTGAGATATCAACCTCAAATTTGGAACACAACTTGTTTAGGTTTATGGATTTGATTTTCTAGCAGGTTTAGAGTTCACCATGTTTTATAAAATATTGTTTATAAATAACCTCTATAACTTTTTTTTGTTTTACTTCAACAATAATCGGCCATGGGTCTTCTTTAAATTAGACTTTTTGTCCACTTTTTTAAAATTGCCGCACAAGGGTTAAAGGAATTAAGTAATTATCTGCTACAGTTCTGTGTAGTCTGTGATCAGACTCTCTTTACTGATTTCATATGTTTATTATCAGATGGGATGCCAATAGTACACAGTACATTCCCTAGTGATTGAAACCAGTTCCCATTTGTACACCAAGCAGTGTTGATTTAACTAACAACGGTACATTTACTGTATGTCATCAACTTATCATGACCAAAACAATTATTATAATGCAATTTAACCAAAGAATATGAATTTTCTTCCTCTAGCTAGAAACCTCCGAGCGGCCGTGTTTAGCATTAGAGAAGATGACGTGTTATTAGGTTTTCAGGAGCATTGTAACGTGATAAGGGAATAAATAAACAACCAGAAATGAACTCAGAATTAATAAAAAGTAGGGAAGTATGTGTGCAGTGAAAACAAACATCGCTGGGACTCATGGCGCTGGAATGATGAATATAAACAAGGCGAAGCCAGCGGAGAGAAACACGGCCGTTCCCAGCGCTGCAAGAGTTAACGCGGTTCACAAAGGCCGTGTAGACACAAGGCAAAATGTATAAACTATCACAATAAATGATCAGTTTGATGTTTAATCTTTGAGCCTTTTCTTCCCGAAAACATGATGGAGACGTCTCCGCACAACATCTGGACCACAGAAAGAGAGTTATGTCGAATGGGATGGAAACTGTGTGTTGGACGGCTGATACAAAAAGGTTACAAATGAAAGCAGGGCTCGGTTTTCTCTGAAGAACATGAGCTAGCCTGTTATTTAATCCCAATAAACCCGGCTACGGCGCTTGGCTCTCGCTGCCGTGTAGATAGACGTTAAACTGGTCACCTGGCCTAAGGATTAGAAGCTAACAAGTTTACATTCTGCCCACAGCTTTTGAAATGATTCAATTTTCCTAATCTTGTTTAGCTTTAGAGTACGCTGCTTTGAGCCTCAGAAACATCCTTTTTCAATCGGTCTTCCTTTTGAGGGCATTTGCATATCTACGTTTGGACTCCAATTCAGGACAGCATGCTTTTGGCCCCCATGAAGAAATGAACTAAGAAAGCTTCCGGTGTCAAGCCGGAGGCTCAGCGCATATTTGATGTGTTTCAGATAACCAGCTGTTTTCTCCAGAGAGAGATGCTACTCCGAAAGTCTTTATAATCTTATTTTTGGGAGAAGAGATGAAAATTCATTTTTGACTTTCTGTAAAAAGACTCGGTGTGTGTTTGCACGGATGTGTGTTTTCCATAGTTGATTAGATTAAGCTGCATGCGCTAGTCTTCGGTGAGCTGCTCTCCTCCGCAGATGTTTGTGATCGAACAAATGAAAGAGAATGGAGCACAATTATGCTGATTTCATTTGCATAAAATAGGATGTTTACATACAAAGCAAAACAGGAAATCAATGCTGTGCTATAATTAAATATTTTCCTCTTTCTTTGCAGTTTATCAGTCTTTAACAGTTTATTTCTATATATATGTATATGCATGCATAATAGTGTACATTTATAATTTTATATATGAAATATAATATGGTGTAAACATATATGAAACCTATTAGAAATTGGTTATTTTTATGTATTAATGTATATATATCAAGCCCATATAAAACACAGATTTTTTTGTATACACTGTATGTTGTTTTAATACAGTTGCATATACAATTAAAATATATGAAGAGTTTATTTGCAAAAATAGATAACTCTGCTATAATTCAATATTTTCCTCTTTCTTTGAAGTTGATCAGTCTTTAACAGTTTATTTGTATGTGTTTATTTATGCATAACTGTGTACATGTATTAACTATAATATTATGTAAACGTGTATGAAACCTATTAGAAATTTGATTTTTTTTAATGTATTAATATATATATATATATATATATATATATCAAGCCCATATAAACAATGATTGTTTTGTATACACTGTATGTTGTTTTAATACAATTGCATATAAAAGTTAAATATATGAAGAGTTTATTTGCAAAAACAGATAACTCTGCTATAATATTTATTTCAAAAAATCATGTTTTTTTTTTATAATGCAATCATGTTTTCATTGTGTTAGTTAATTTTATACCTAATAAAAATAACCCAACTTTAACCCAAGTTATCTGATTTTTCTTCATATATTGTTGTTGCCAGATATGGCTGCTACACATAACATTGTAGAAAATATATCATATAGATATCATGAACATGTAAAATGGGGTGTTATATATGCTATAAGTCAAATGTACCTATATGTACATATGTGAAAATTATATTTAGCCCTATAGGTGACATTTATAGTAATATCACTTTTGATATAGGGAAATATACGTCATATATTACATATATCGCTCATCACAAAACCTGTTAAAAAAACGCAGTATACAACAGCATAATAACAATACGCATGCGTTATTAAGTGCATTAAGTAATTTAGATGACAATCTGCTACAGTGGCTGTTCTGTGCAGTCTATGATTATACTGATTTCATATTTTATTATCAGATGGGGTGCCAACAATATCTGCATCATCAATTTATCTTGCCCCCCAAACATTGATTATGTCTAAATCCATAATGAAGGGGAACCCGGCAGCACAACATGCTATAGCTTTAGTAAAGGTCAAACTAAACGAGGAGAAGCACCCAGATGCTGAGTTACTATAGTTTACACTTGAATGCTCAATTTAGACGGGGTTGAAATCACACATTATGAAACACAAGTTCATCTGGCCTCCTAAAGGAAATCTAGTCTGCACTGGATAGGGCTAAAGCCCCTGTTCAAAACAGAAATATTTGGTGCAATTGCTTACTTTTATTGTTTTTCGGTTTGTCTTTGTCCATTCACCAGCTTTCACAGTAAACTCACAGGTAACTGAATAAAGTAGATCAATTCGTTACTACTGGGTTTATCATATTGGGTAAAGTTTTGTATATGTACTTGAGCATTTGAAGATTCATGGCACTTCCATTTGCTAATAACATGAGCCTGCTTTAATATACTTAATGTCTGTTAATAACAATGTGGACGAATATACACTATATTGGTAAAAAGTTTGATTTCTGAAGATCATGTGACACTGAAGACTGGAGTAATGATGCTGGAAATTCAGCTTTGATCACAGAAATCAATTGCATTAAAAATATACACATAGAAAATAGTTACTTTAAATTGTAAGGTGTTTTTGGTCAAATAAATGCAGCCTTGACAAACAATAGATAATTATTTAAAAAACATGAACAAATATTAATTATTCCAAACTTCTGACTGATAAAGTATGCTAATTATAGCCTGATGTGTATTTATATATGTACTGTATATAGTTTGTATTAGTTTCAAAAATATTCCTGGCATCTCAAAATAAAGATTCAGTTTGATTTAAGTAGAAAAAAAAATAATATATTAATAGAATAATTAGTTAAAATGATGCATTAAGCATAGTATTGATCCAGGATTCCAATAGTATGTTTAAACGATAATATTCCAAATGCAGCGTTTGCAGAAACATCCAACATATCTGGAAAACATATCGCAGTGCATGAATATTGTTTCTGAGGCTTGATACATGAGAGGCTGAAATTAATCTTTTTAATCCTGAAAGCACATCTTGATCTCTGAGCTCGGAGGGAGTTGAAAATATAAAAAACCTCTACAAACATCTCTCTCCGTGAGATGAGGCCGATAAAGAAAATGTCAGCATAAAAAATAAATAAAAATGCTGCATGTCAGCGGTGCCGTGACGGCGGGGGGGGGGGAGGTAGAAATGTTCTATCATGTCCAACAAGGTGTTCTTTTTGAGATTTAGAGATCACTGCGCAACTTTAAACGTGTTTTGTCACTTTGGCTCTGACTGGAACTATCACGGGTTTCACAAGAACTTTATCAGCTCGGCTACGGCCGAGAGGAGAAGAAGAAAACAGTCCATTCCCATTTATCTTAGCCAGGTTTCCTTCAAAGTCAACAAATAAATTACAGTGTACATTTGATACAAATTGATTTCTGAACTCAAATAACAATGTTGTCCTCCTGGCCGGGCCATGTGTCAGTCAGCGGCCGGTCTGAGTGAAAGGCTCAATCTGTCTGGGTGATAGAAGCGCGGCTGACACATCTCCAGCGAGGAATGCTAATCACGCGGGCCTGGCCTGGGCCTTTGTGGGCCGACCGTGATAAGGAAAATCAGTTTCTCTCCTGTCAGACGCTGCCTGCGCCTGATCTCAGAGACTTACTGTCCTGGTGGTTCGTTTTTCCCCCTGGTTCTCGGGGCGGACCACGCTTGTCGTTCTAGGAGAAGAAAGCCAGACGGACGGCCCAAAGACAAAGACCCCGGTGCGGGGTGGTCGACTGAGTCTCGAGGCCTCTGTGCGATTGAGCTGAAGTGAAACCCATTGAATATCTTGAGCCGATCTTATCGGCGGCGGGAGAAATTAGATATTGGCAGCGCTGTTGAGTGCTCTCACAGCTGAGCAGGTTAATAGGGTTCGGAGGCAGGCCATGGGCTAATTGGATTTGCTGTGGCTTGATAAACAGTGGCAAGCTTTTTTATTCACCAACACACATACACACACACACACACACACACACACACACACACACACACACACACACACACACACACACACACACACACACACACACACACATACACACACACACACACACACACACACCCACATGTGAACAGGGTCCTCCTCCATCACCGAACAAGAGAAGCCGCACATGATGCAGACTATTTTTCTCCCTCTATTCCCAGATGGCCAAAGCAACCCTGGGAAAAAGGAGTGGGAAATCTCCTGATTTTAATCAAATACCATTTAACCTGAGTAACCTTTAGGAGTCTCTAACTGACCACCTCAGATCAGTGCTTAGAGTCACGAGCTCACGGATGCAAAATAAAACAGAGTGTTAATGTGATTTAAACAACGTCCTATGAATAACCCTTTAAATCAAAGAAAAACAATGCATTGTGTGACTAGGCTGCAGAGAATCAGCAATTGTAGAACCATCAACATGATACAATATATTGCAAAAAAATATTTTTGGATTACATTTTACCAGAAAATACCAAATCAGTGTTTCGACTTCAAAATGTCCTGATGAATTCAATGTTACTTGCCGCTTATACGTATAGGGGTATATATAATTATAATTATATATAATACTATTAAGAGATCATCAGATGCCCATTTTCCCATTATTCGTTAGGGTGTTAATGAAAAGTCTGTAACATGTTTTTGTTAAAATGTATCAATGGTAGTGTAAAAAACACCTTATTTACCCTGTCAAAATCAGTGCTGTTGTCAAAATCCCGTGAACCTTGCCCCGATTGGGAGTTGTATATATACACATATACACTCATCTGTTTTCAATGCAGCTAACCTCGCGTCGCTTCATGTCATCTTCCCTCTCATTAAATTATGACAGGTCCTTTACTGCAGAAAGACGGTCACTGGGACACTCTAAAGTGATGCAACTATGCCATGTACTTTTTAAAACCATTTTTATAAGTTTCACGTTATATTTTTGGCTCTGAAAATGCCCAGTAGCTGCAGCTGTCTCCCTTCTGGCCTTAACCACAAATCAGACTAATTAACTTCTCTAGAATTAAACTTGAAAAATGGTGTGTTCCGCAGTTGATATGAAACACTTTCTGATGTTTATTCATAATCATTTCATGCTTTAAATAAATATGAAGACGATCGGTTTGAACTGAGGCGATACAGTGATCTGTCACGACACGTTGAAGATGTGAATACATGATATCTATTGTTTGGATTTCTTTTAAAACAACAGAAATTAAAAGCTGAGACTTGTTTCATATCAGAAGTACCCTGCTCGGTCTTCTCTGTCGGTGTGTTGTCAGTTTCTTCTTTGCTCTGCGATGTATTTTTCACAGCGTGAGAATGTGTGTAGTGTGAGATCGCCATTGTTTGTCGGGCATAGCAACAGTTACTAAGAGTGGGCGGGTTTTGGGTATGGTCAATTGTATTTATTTATTTATTCCTTTATTTAATACATATGTGTTCAATAGTTGGTAACACTTTTTAAGTGTCTGTCTGTTGTTTTATTTGTTTACCATCAGTTGTTTTTTACTCTCCAGGCTCATTTGAAATATGTGACCCTACAAACTACAAAATGCATTAATTTCACTGCAGTTTCTGGCTGAAATGAACACAAGAGGCAGTAAAACAGCTCATTATGTATTCCTTTTCACACAAACTATGACCACTGTGGCACATTATTGATAAATAAAGACATACTTTTGCAGGATCTCATGCACAGTACTATATAACGACCTTAACATACTGCTGTTTTTATAGATCTAGAACTTCAATCTAAAACTATAACGAGTCCATCATAAAAAAAGTGGTTAACAATTATTTATGCATGATCTAAGGTGCAAAAAAATAAAAATAAATGTGCCAATCGAATCAGTTCTTTGACTCTGGAAATGTTTACATGTCACTTACAACAGAAGATGCTATTAAACATAACTTGAGATGTGATGGAAATGACATTTGCTGATTTAAAATAAATGACGTACAGTAATTATCCTTTAATGCATGCGTATCGATTGTTGAGCAATGGACACATTGCTGGCACTTTATATTGAGGATACATTTGCTCAAATTAGTTAATTTATTTAAAATGAATTATCAATAAACAAATCTTTAACTAAATATATGAATCTAGACTTATATGTATATATATTTTTTTCTACATGCAATTCTATGCATATTTATTTTACATATACAAGTTGCATTATGAACAAAGATGAAATTATAACGAGCAGTAGTTTATAAATTAATATGAACAATTGCAGGAAAGCATGTTAGTTCATGACACTGAATGCATAAACTAACATTAACAAATTGAACCTTGTTATAAACTGTTATTGAACCATGTCTGTTGTGCAATCAGCTCGTCCAATCAGAATGAATTGCTACTATGGGTTATTACTATAATAATTCTCAGCATCAGCGGGCATTGTGCGTGTCTGCTTTAATTTACTGAGTGTCCTTTATAACCCACAGCACTTCAGATTAGCTGGATAAAACAGAAATGAGTGTCGTAATGGACACACTGCAGAATGATTGATTGTTGAGCGTGGCTGATTGTATTGAGCGAGGTGGAAAAGACCTTGATGGCAGGTGTAAAATTAGCAGGGTAATGATCCACAAGACCAGTTAGTGTTTGAAAGACCACATAGTGATGACTACATTGACCCCTAATGATTTACTCGAACTTAGACCTGACCCGATCCATGGCTCTTTTGATTGGTATTCATGCATCTCTAATCCCTTACAGTATATACGCTCTTCATTATGATCAAATGTGCTGCTGTTTGGAATAGAAGAGAATGTAGTTGCTCACACACAAACACATTTAATGTGAAAACAAATGCAGTTTGAGAGTGTATAACAATGTTACATTTGGGTCTTGTTTTTAAACATAGCAATTATTTGACATCACTCGGGTCATGTGGACTTTAATTGTGCATTAATTGCTTTCATCACTGTAATTTTGTTGAATAGCAAAGGGACATTGTGTTCTGATAAAACTGGCCGCATGCTTCTAGAGCTACCTATGCTAAGCTATTGCCTTTGGGATGAATGCAATGCTCTCTCCAAGAGTATTTTCTGATGGAAATCATATTTCACAATTTTTGAATCACATGATCCAAGGATAATTTTATAGGACTTTATGTATCCTAAATAATGCATAAGTTAAATATATATTTTTGCATTAAAAATGTTTTTATAATCAAATTATATGATGGATTTTCATATTTTATGATTTAAAGCAGCGCTTCTCAAAGTCCGGATCCGCCTCCACTTGGTATTTCAAGCACACTCGTATCACTCAGACCTCGCATGAACCAGTGTTTACAGACTCTTTTTTAAGATAAAGCACATAGCAACTAGCAACATTTTGGATAAATCTTAGCTTTTATTCAGTAGAATAATGTCACTGGTTTCGCCCCGTGAGGTTTCCCCCCCCCCCGACGCAGTCTTTCTCCACCAGCAGCGTATTCAAAGAACCGAACCGCAGCAGACTTGTGAATGAACAAGCACAAAACAGCATTTCCAAAAACCTATTACTGTTGACTGCCTGGCATATGAACATGAATGTAGATCGTCTGTAAAGGGTTGAAATATGCATATTGTTCGGATGTTTGTGCTCCATGAAATATATTTAAAAACAAAAATTATAATTAAAGATTTTAGAAATTCAGTTGAAGTGACTGCAGATTACATTGAAGTACTGTTTCAGAAACATAAAGTATGTAAGCCTAAATGAGAACTGCTTTATTGGGCATTTAGTTGTATAAGTACTGTTGAGTAACCCTTATGAAAAATAAACATGGTTTTATTATAATAAAAGTGTAGTAATCTTTTTTTATGCATATTGATTACAATTTATTTAACCAGTTGTACTACAAATACCATGGTTTTATTATGGTTAGTGTAGCAAGACCATGGCTAATTTGGTTATCATACGTTTTTTTTTTTTTTTTTTTATAAAACCGTGGTTAATTTTCATAAACGCAATTATGACCTGATGGCGTCATAAATATGATAACTAAGCATATATCAAGTTGAATTGTTATATAAAGTTATAAGCATGTTTATAAAAAACAAGTTTTGTAATCACAATTATTTTGGACCTTTTGATGTTGATGATAATTAATATTCGGACCTTTGAATGATAACAATGAGAACACCTGATTGAAAGTCTAGATCTATAATAAAACCACTATTTAAAAGGTTATACAATTGTGCAAGGAAGTGTACAAAACAAGTATTTATTTATTGATATTCCAATGTAATAAAAACATTTTTTTTTTTTTTACAAATGTTAGTGTTTTGTTGTTTTTAGTGATAATTTCTGCTGGAAACTGCAGTGAAATGAATCTATATGCTTTTGCTGTTTTGCATGAATGTAGTCAGAGTCACGTATTTCCAATGAGTCTGAGTTGAAAAAACAACTGATGGTGTCACTGTAAAAAAATAATTAATATAAAAAAAAGGTACAAGCTGAAATATGTACGATTTAGCAAGAATCAAAGACAGGGACATAAAAGTGCAACCAAAAAGCATTCATATCTCAAGCAGTTGATCACGGTGCATGCAATGCCAAGGTCATGGGTTCAATTCCCAAGGAATGCATGAACGGATCAAATGCATGCGATGTAAGTCCCTTTGGGAAAAAAACATCAGTCATATGCATGTAAATATTAAACGTTTTGGTTTCGGATTGACATGAGACAGAATAAAAGAGGACAGAATATTCTTCTCTGTTTTTGTGAATTATTCTTTCATAGTTTATGAATCAGCACTTGCATGGTTTGAACCTACAACCTACTATCGCAGATCTTTATGCATAAGGCCACGGCAGAACTAATATCATAGGCAGTTGTCATGTGAGGTGATTGTCCCATGAGTCGCTCTGGAGCTTGTTTCTCTGTCTCTCCATCCAGCAGCACATGAGTTTATGCTAGTTATGCATGTGTTTGTTTACCCTCCCAAACTCACACACAGCGGTTTCATAAAACAATGTGACCGAGACTGAGCAAACATGCATGTATGGGGTGGACGGTATTACCGGATGACAAATTGTATTTCGTGGTTATGGATAAATATCACAAATTAGCAATTCTGGTTGGAAAATCGACCCCAAAAATTACTTACACTACCGTTCAAAAGTTTGAGGAGGGAATTTTTTACGTCTCTTCGGTTCACCAAAGTGACCTGTACAGAAAAAAATACAAAATAAAATGTTATATATTTTTAATTAAATACATTTTTAAATATATATTTGTATATGAAGGTTGAAACTAAATAGTTTTGTTAATTAAAAAAAAATATTTAATTGAACTTCACTCTTTACAGCAGAAATTTAGCATATATTTTAGTCCTTTTTTATATAGGGAAATATTGTTTTCAATTTGAATATAGTAAAATGTAAGTTATTCCTGTGATGCAAAGCTTTTGAGCAAAAAATATTTTTAAATTATAATTATAAATGTCTTTATTGTCACTTTTGATCAATTTAATGCATCTTTTTTTTCTGAATAAAAGCACTAATTAATAAAATAAAATAAAATAAAATAAATAATTACAAATTAAATTAAATTAAAAACTTACTGGTCCCAAACTTTCGAACAGTATTGTATATTATATAACTAAACAATAATAAAGGATAATCCAGGCAATAAAACAAGTTTTGCTTATCAGTGAAGTTTTCTACACTTCAAGTGCATCAACAGCCTCAACATGTAATTAAACTGAATGAGGCGTAACGATATGAGATCTGCACCTGAAGGACTCGTTTAGGACCAGAGGAGTAAGTCTCACTGAAGACTGTGAGATGGCCCGGGGTGTTCTCGTGTCCCGATTACCCACCCAGCTGGTGAACGCCTCCTCTTCTATCCAGATCAGCGCTGGAAGAGCTCGCCTCATACAGACATCTATTTACACAGCAAACAAAGTGGAGTTTACTAAGATGGAAAGCAGGCCTGCTGGAAAAGAGTGATGGGCGACGCAGACCGCTCTTAATCCAGCCAACACATCAAAGGCTGGGATTCCCTGCAGTGTGGGTGGGATCAGGAGTGGGCATCGGCGCTAGCGGCGCTCAGAAACGACCCCACGGCCCAGCTGGGACAATATCATACAGCCCGGCTTCAGATGCTAATCACGTTCACCTCATGTGTTATGCTTCTGACACTTCTCTTCCAAGTCTATGGGAAATGGTGAAGATGTCAAATAGATTTTCTGTTTATGCATTTACTATTTTCATAGTTTTTGCAAGAATATAAACACTCTTAACTAATCAGCCTCTGCTCACACTCTTTTACAGCAGCTAAAAGTCCAATCCACTTAAAGGTACAGTACACTCTTAAAAATAAAGGTGCTTCGAAGATTCTTCACAGCGATGACATAGAAGAAGCATGTTCAGTTCCACAAAGAACCACTCAGTCAAAGAACATCTCTTTCTAAAGGAAAGAGTCTAGGAAAACTCGAGGTATCGCACACCAGACGCGCACAATAAATTACCTGAAGTGTGTTATAACGGCTGTGTCCTGGTATATCCAGTAGGTAGCAACCGATGACAGTGAATGTAACCACGAATGTAATCATGAATGTTACATAGGCCTATACTGTAATATTTTGCTTATGTAAAAATGTCTCTAGAGAAATATAAAATATTAAAAGGATTACGTTTATTATACATTTAATTCTATATGTTTACATTTTCTTCAAGCTGTAAAACTAATGTGTACAGTATTTTGCAGCTGTGGTAACTTGGTATTAACAACGGTTTGAGAAAAATATGATGTTATTTAATATAAAACAAAGCAGATGGCGCTCTGTGGCGCAGCAGGAACAGCGTCCTGAGTCGTTGCTGGGTGCTGCGGACAGACGCTGAATAATGCCGCCGGTGTGCGTACACACATAGAAAACAATGTGTTCGAATTTTAAAGACACACACGCGACATGGCGCTGCGCTTCTCGTTTGGTGTGTGACCCCCTTTACCTTCTTATAATCTGAAGAACCTTCTTTCGCCACAAAGAACTTCTTCAGATGTTAAAGATTCTTTCTGGAACCATTTACACACACAAACAATATATTTTAAATGCACACACACACCCACACACACACACACACACACACACACACACACACACACACACACACACACACACACACATAAACTAATGATCACTTAAGCATACTGTAATGTTAGTTAATGATTTATTAATGAAAATTATAAAGCACTGTTAAAATTATTTGTATTTTTTTAAGTGCATGATCATAAATTAATTGCACGTTTATTTGTAAGCATAAGTTCCAAGTTTATTTTTAAGTTAATTCAAGTAATTTAAGTTGAAATACTTAAGAATTTAAGGTTCAGTTGCTGCCTCTATTTAATTCAGTGGAATATTGTTGACTCTTTGTGCTTCTCTTTTGTAGGTCCCTTGGATAAAAGCATAAATGTAAATGCAGATCTGTAAGGCTTTGATAACTCTTCATATGTTTTCTGGCGTGCTGTATGCACGCGGACACACACTGAATTCATCAGAGTTTCTTCTCATGTAGACCAGACGAATCCTGGTTCATAATCAGCTGCAGAAGAAATGAACCCTAAAGAGCCCAGAGGAACAATGTGCACCGCTCACCGTACAAACCGAGTCACATTCGCCTACCAAACACACTGTGGGCTTTATAAAGCATTGTCATTGATGCACACTGAAGAGCAACTGCAACATCTTCACTTCCAAAGAGTGAGCCAGATCCAGGAGAGGACAGTAAGTAGAGGTGTGAGATACTGTATGATGAGCACATCTTCACAGATCATTTTCCAAACACGTCTTGAAGCTGCATGCTGTGTCGTTGTTGAGACACAACTATTATTTATCTCTCTGGTAACACTTCAGTATGGGGACCAATTCTCACGATTAACTATGGTTGCTTATTAGCATGCCTATTATTAATATATTGGCTTTTTATACAAAGCATATTTTATGCATGCATAATCTACATCCCTAATCCTAGCCAATACATAAACTTACTAAAAGTACCTTATTAAACAGCAATAGTCACAGTTAATGGTAATAAAATGCCACTCTTAAAAGACCAGTTCACCTGAAAATCCAAGCAATCCAAGTTCAGTTTGGCAGTTTTATATAATATGTTCCTCACTCAAAATATGGGACAATGTAAGGACACTTAACACGTGTACCTTTTCTTAAGTTTACATAGACTCTGAAATATACAATGTTGTTGTATTGAAATGTATTAACCTATGAATTACTTTACACACATACAGATTAAGTCAGAAGAACCGTGTCCGGTGATTCTGGGCCACTTCACGGGGTGGACACAGTGAAGTCTTCTAGGCTCAGGTATTGTTTATCCAGCTGAGTGTTTCACGAAGAGTCGACGTTCATCTGCTGCTGACAGAGCTGTGTTTCAGTGACGTAATGTGTGTGTGGAGATCTGTGACATTAACAGCTGTGTGTGAGGTTTGATCTGATGTAGTCTGTGGTGTTCAGGAGGTCCAGCAATTAAGATCCAGTCGTGCTAATGTGAAACACAACACAAGTCACACCAGTAACTGTAGATCCAGCACACATTCATCGCACTGACATAAAGCTCAGAGAATCCACGTTAAACCGGCAGGAACACGTGTCGTGCTACACAATGTTAAAACCGGCCTTCATCCAGGATTGTGTTTCACTTCATCTCGCCCTTTTAATACGTGCATGCATTCACACCCTTTCTGGGAAATTTGGAGGATCAAATCTTCCCAATTCAAATTAAAAAGATTTCCTGAAGAAAATTAATTCACATATTTCCTCTTTATGTAACACACCCGAGGTTTATTCAGACAGGAATATCATAACATATCAAATGATCCAAGGCAAACTCTCATAATCATATTTAAATCATTTTTTCACCAGCGTTAGAGAGCAATAGAACCGTTCCCGAAAGTTCTGTATTTTTCAGTGTTATTATTGCATTTGCATTAACACCGCAAAGGATTTATAATGGGAAATCATTAATTAATTTATATATGTGTCTCTATGTATTGTTTGATCATTTCTAACCAGCTTTGTGTTGTTTCAATGTTGGTAAGTTAGGTAGTTGTTGTATTGGCTATGCATTAGAATTAAGAGATCTAAAATATCATCATGCATTCATATGTGCATTATATGTACTAATAATCAGCTAATATGCTAGTAATATGCATGCTGATAAGCATAGCATAAATTAATAAACAATGAGAAATACTTTTCCGTGTTCTGCACCAAGATATCCATGTTATTTTTGCTGTATTTCATTTTTTTTTTTTTATCTGTTTCATTATTATTATTATTATTTTTTAGCTGTATAACACCAAATGATGTACCCCTTTTAGCACCCTGTTCACTAAAGTAAGCATTTAAATTTGCAAACTCCGATGTTTTAATTGGCTTTTCATAATTACACACTGTAAAAAAATCAGTTGCTGCATTAAATGTTTAAGTTGAATCAAAGTAATTTCAACTTAACTTATCAAACTGACTTAAAATGAGAATGAATCCCTCATTTATTAAAGAAATAAATGTTTTAGATGTTTGATTATTTTAAAGTACATGCATGGTTATAACACTTTTCTTCATTATGTGATGATTCTGCAATCATAATAAACAGAAAATATAAATAATCTCTCTCAAATGAAATCCGTAGTCTGTTAGATGTAAATGTTGTTCATCTATGTTGAGTCTACAGCAGGTTTATGAGAGATGCATATGATTTGAATGGCATGGCCAGGGGTGTGCACTCATTATTTTTGAGGGGGCACGAGATGGGGGGGTCATCATGTGACACACATCAGCCAAAAAAGCATTAATGTTTTATTTATTTATTTTCCTTTTCTTGTTGAAACGCATTAACTATATCATGACATATCTTGATTCTCCCCTTTATGGATTATGTGATCTATGGTGAGCGATGGTCAATGTGATAATGTAGTCTATTAACTAGCCTATGCATTAAAACCTGTCTTTACTTAAGTAACAGATATATGGGTGTCATGTCATAACATATTTTTTTTTATACGATTGACTTTATGTTTAATGTGAATATGTGCCTTATTTCGAATGGGCATGATGCCTCTGCTGGAGGATGAAATCACACAAGGAGAGTTTGACCTCTAATGGATTAATATAGTACTCATGTAACGGAAATCTGGGAACTGGGAACTTATGCTGATGAAATATGGCTCTAAAAGAGAATTTATTGAAAACTAAGAGCCAGCAGCGTCTCACATTTCTGATTTCACAGCGAGGAGAAACACTGCAGAGTTCAGGCCTGTTCACATCGAGCCTGGAAATATCAGTCTATATCAGTCAAAGACTGATTTAATATATTAATACAAATACAGTATTTCAATGATACTAAACTAACACTGGCGTTTACTGTGATTCATAAATCCAGATAACACAATAAACAGCAAATCTTGCATGGGTTTTAATTTTCTTCTCAAATTTAGGAACTATTCTGAGATCTCGTTTCCGTCAGTAGCGCTATATCTGATGAAAAACACGAATGCTTGAGACGAACACTTCACAGTGAACGAGATGCATCATGAAAACACAACTATTAAAACATGACACTGGCTCAGACACATCTGACTGTTGCCTTAGTTTGACTAGCGTCTTGAACCTGTCCCGGGTCAGAACGATCTCAAACAGAGATGCGGTGCTGAATATGAATGCTGGCTGTCAGAGCAGCTCTGCGAGCACCAATAGAAGAACGAGCTCTAACCAGGGACAGGGTGATGTGTAGAAATAGCCTTTCATGTCAAGTCGATGTCCCAGAGCAAGATTAGGATTGCTGGGAGCATGTCTGACCCGGGGAAAATCCACCGCCTCAGCTCTGATGTCTTCTCTGTTTTAGAGAAAACCGGAGCAGAGGAATGTGATGTGAAGCATTTACAGCACTAATTGATCACATAAACATTTCCCAGCTCAGCAGCGAATAGTCTTAGATCAAGTGTTCATGTACAGTACGACTGTTAGTCTGAAACCAGCTCTGAGCTTATTGTGTAATGGTCATGTCTTTACTGTAATGGACACTTGCATTTGCAGCGTTAACACATTGAACTGAATTGAGATGATAATAACACTATTGTGTTCTGTTGAGCTGCAGTGAACTACAGTGTTATTATAGTTTTCTATTAAATCAGTTTTATTTAGAAAAGGTGATTTTATTTTTACATTTTACATTTCACACACACACACACACACACACACACACACACACACACACACACACACACACACACACACACCCACTCACTCTCTCTCTCACACAAACACACACACACACACTCACACACACACACACACACACGCACACACACACACACACTCTCTCACACTCTCTCTCACACACACACGCACGCACGCACGCACGCATGTACACACACTCTCTCACACACACTCACACTCTCTCTCACACACACACACACACACACACACACACACGCACGCACGCACGTACACACACACACACACACACACACACAAACACACACAAAAATATAAAAACACATGACCATATCCTTTTTTATTTCAATCTTAGTTTATAGTTTATTTTAGTACTTATGAGAAATAAAAGTTGTTTATATTTTATTTTCTCTAAATATCATTTTTATAGCAAGTAGTTATGTAATATTATAATAACACTGGTGAAATCGCTCTGCTTGTAAAAAAAATATGGAATTTCTTTTTTTTGTCTTATTTTCTAAAGTCTTTTTTTATAATTAAAATAAAAACAATAATAATATAATAATATCAAGTGTATTGTCTTATTTTTTTAAACAAATATATAAATTATCAGATAAACAAACATTTACTCGAGTAGCAATACAACATAAGATAGTCTTGTTTTATGAAAAATCTATTAAAAAATCTATTTAAAAACATAATTAACTTAAACAAATAATTTAAGTGAGTTTTGAGCTAAAAACTATAACAATATCTGACATATCTGAAAATATCTGAATATTGTTTTTGCTTAAAACAAACTATAGTAATAATGCATTAATAATAATAATATTAATAATAACTATATTACTAATTGATTGTAAGATAATTGTATTTTTTTTCCAGAAAACAAGACTTACTATCTTTTGTCATTGTTTTCTTCTTCAGTAAATATATTTTAATTTTAGAATGTTTAGATATATTGTATTATCATTATCACGCCTCGCCAATAAAGAATATCTGGAAAACAATGTCAAACGTAGAGGAAGAAAAACACAGATGTAAAACATCTGCATATGTGTGGAGGTGACAGAAATCTGCTGATGTGTCCGTATTCAAGTTTATGTTTTCCGGTCATGAAACATATTAGCTGACACACTGATATAACAGCAGGATGAATCAGGAAGGCTGAAGTCATTTGGCTTTGTATCATTTCAAGTGCTTTAATCACAGAAGTGTAATCTTTAAAACAGCGTTCGTTTAAGAGAGCTGAAGCTGTGCAGCACCCACAGAATGACGACTCCTCCCTCGTTCTCACACAGTCGAAGGGTTCACAGGCAAACCACAGAAGCACGAAGGCCTGCGGGAAGTTCAGAGCAAACACATGCAGTTGTGGTGAACCGGTTGAAGATGACGGGTCAGGGATGAACATGAATGATGTTTCATTAAGAGCTTCACTGTCAAAGCTCTTTCTCTTTAGTGACACCTCAGCATCTAATCATCATCAAACTCACTCAAATTAATCATGTTCCCTTTAAAAACAAAACCACAACAGCTGAATACATCGAGAAAAAAATAAATGCTGAAGTTACATTTGCAATGTGGGTAATATTGCAGTTTATAAGTAGACTACTGCATGTGTTTGCTAAAAAAAATATTAAATATTATTGCAGTTTAAATAACTGTTTTCTATGTGAATATCTGTTACGCTGTAATTTATTTCTGTGATGTGGCGCTGTATTTTCAGCATCATTACAGCTGTCTTCAGTGTCACATGATCTTCAGAAATCATAATAATATGCCGATTTACTGCTCAATAAACACTCCTGATATTTATCAATGCTGAAAAAAGTTGTGCTCCACAATATTTTTGTGGAAACTGTTCAGGATTCAGATTAATATTTTTTAACCACATTAATGCATAATGTATGACAATATTTTTATGAAACAAAAACACACACATATATATATATATATATATATATTTAGGCAAAACCTGATGCAGTGTTATTTTATAGTTAGATTATATCTGTATGATCCGGTTTCACAGACAGGTCTTAGAATAAACCAGGATTAGGGCATGGTTACATAAGGATATTTAAGTCATTTTTATAAACATGCTTAGGGAAAAACATCACTGGTGTGCATTTTGAGACGAAACAAAGGCACTGATGTATTTTAAGATCAGGCAGTGCAAGTTTATTTAATCTGAAACAGCTCAGATTTATATTTTAATCTAGGACTAGGCTTAAAAACCGGGGGTAAATATTCTGTTTTCACTGTAATTTTAGTAAAAAAAATTGTATTTTTGTTGTGTGTTATTTATTATATTATTTATTTTGTTTTTGTTGTTTATTAAATGTATCTGAAAGTATTTTGTAATAAAATGTATATGTATTGTATTGTTTAGTGATTTAGCAGATGCTTTTATCCAAAGCGACTTACAAATGAGGACAACAGAAGCATTAAAACAACCAAAAACAGATCCAAAACTAAAAGCTCAAACTTTATAAATACTACATATACACGTTTTAAAAAAAAATCACATGACAAATGCATACAACAACATTTTTAAACAACTTTTGAATGAAAAACAAAAAATAAAGCTACAAATATTCAAAATATTAAAGAACAATAGGTATAAGAGTATAATAATGACTTGTGGCATTACAGATATTTCCTATACTGCCCCTTTGTTTATTTTAATTTGTTCTATCACCGCCTTCCAAATGATATTGTATCTTGATTGGAAGCAGCACTAATTATGAGGAGGAGTCAATGTCTATATAATGTGAGGTTTAGAGACCGGGAGGGAGTGGTCTGACCAGACCAGCTACGTACCTTTTTGGAGGCAGTCCTTGCGGTGAATCTGTGGTGTTCGGAGTGTGCGGATTGTGGAGAGGGGTGATGCTACCTGTTTAGCCTGTTGCTAGGAGGGCATTTCTCTTGGCCAGTGAATGCCTCTTTTTAACATCTGGGATTGACCTGGAGATTCGACCCTTACGCTTATTAAAGGAGCCAAGATCGGTTGCCGCCGCGGATACTCCCGAATCACTCTTAGTCACCTGTGCTGCCAGCTGGGTCAGTGTTCCACTCACAACATTCACACATACGCATTGCACTCATTTATGCATATGCTTGGTCAGTGTTCCACACACTACAGGCACACATACACATTGCACTCATTTATGCATATTTGAAAAGTGTTGTTTCGTGTTAGTTGGTTGTGCTTGATTATTTTTCTTTTTCTTTTTTTGTTTTTTGAATGGAATTGTAGTGCTTGGAGATAAAGTCCTGTTTAGAATCTAAAAACGTTACCTCATTAAAACAAAGAAACTTGCGTATTCTTCCTGTAGGTTGTATTTGGTTGTGTTTTCCTCTTGTTTGTATGTAGCGGATGGTTTGGTTGTCTGTTGCTATCCGGGATGAAATTAATATAAAAATGTGGCAGGTATAATATACTTGTCTGGCGCCCGAACAATAATAACTGATTGTTATTTTTTCAGTTTTTTTTCTTTGAGATTTTCGGTCTGAGTCGATGTACAGACTGAGTGCCACCCTAGTCGTCAACGATACATGGTCTTGCGGTTAGGACTCTACGTCATCACGCGTGTGGCCGGGGTTTGATCCCCGCTTCAGATAGTTTTTTTTTTGTGCGTGTGCGTTTAACTTTTGTTATATTTTGGGACAAGACGACCTCCGTTACAGAAATGGCGCCCGAACAGGGACTTGAACTAAACAAACTGCATATGACCCTTTGAAATTTTGTGACTGTAAATTTTGGAAGATGTGTGGAATGTGAATATTTGAATCCATGAACTTTTATGCTCTTGAGGGAATTGAGTTTTGAACTTTTGAAAAAAAAAAAAAAATCCATGTAATTATCTGTGATTTTGGAGTGAAAATCTAAATACTGTGGTGTTATTGAATAACCTTTGTCAATTGAAATCTTGTTGACTAAGTGCTTATCAAGGAAATGTGTGGGAACTTTATTTTGGGAAATGTATGTGGTGTTTTTTTTTTGATGATTGAAAAATGCTGTAATTGATTGTAGAGAAGAACTGTTTTATTTTATTTTTTATTTATTGTTATGATGCCCCTGTTGCCCCAAATACATACACAGGTCTTGAATTTTTTTTATTTTAGTCCCAACATTTAAAATACTCCCACACATTACAAGACATGGCCACTTCCTCTTCACCTTCCACCTATGTGGATATTGATGCCCCTAGTATTTCCACTCCAATTTGGCCACCTCCTGTTCAAACTCAGACCCTTTTAGGACTTCCTCCACATGACCCAACTATGTATAACATTTCCACTCCACACAGTTTCGCCTTTCCTGGAACCCAGGTGCGGATGCTCTCCCCTGTTCTTGGAGGCAGCACCCTTGTGCAACCTCTCACCTGGGCCCCACAACATGACAGTATGCAAATTTGTACGTCTTTGGATGGTACATCTTCAATGGCTCAGCATGATCTTCCTGGTATTCTTCCAACCCCTGGGAGGGGAATTCAACAATATAATGCCCATTTGCAAGGTAACTGGTACAATCTGACGGAATTCATGAAAAGGCAAGAGAAAACTGTAAATGAGTTTACCCAGGTACTGAAGGCCTCATCTTCCCACCATGAGAACCAGATCATCGATCTTGCAGCAAAGGTGGAGACCAATAATCAACAGGTTGTCACCTTAATGACTGCAACTAAACAACAAGAGGCAGTCGAGGCCGACCAATTGATTAAGGCTGTGCAACTGATGATCTCAAAGGAAATTCAAAAAATTGAACAATCTTTCACCTGTGTAGTCCGGGATAAGATGGAACAGTTACGGGTGGAGTTACAACAGGATATCAAAGCTATCCAACACACATTTCAGGGTAGCCTTGATAATGTAACCACGAATCTTCAGCAATGTGAAACACAAATTCACAAATGTTGTAATTGTGTATCTGAGCTGCAAAATGATGTTCAACTGTTTATTGAGGAAAAAGCTGAAGCACAAACAGGAAAAACAACTAAGATTCCTGGTGCACATTCAATATAGACTGTTTCACCTCTTCTACCAATGTCTTTGGCCAAAAGTGACCACATTAAATTAACATTTCCCACTTTTGGGCGTCCTACTGATGATGCTGACCCCCTGTTGTACTTGAATAAGTGTCAAGATTTTCTGTCTCTACATCCTTTGACGGACACAGACCTCCTGGCTACCTTACGCACAGTGTTGCATGGCACCGCACGTGACTGGTGGGAAGTAAGTCGCTCCAATATAACCACTTGGAAGGAGTTTGAGGCTGCCTTCCTCTCTGCTTTTTTGTCTGAGGACTATGAGGACGAGCTGGCCGAAAGTGTCCGCACTAGAGTTCAAGGGGAAAATGAATCAGTAAGAGACTTTGCATTCACTTATCGAGCACTGTGTAAAAGATGGAAAGCCACGTTAACAGAAAACGAGATTGTGAAAATGATCCTAAAAAATATCAAGCCTTACCTTGCAAGCCAGCTGCGCAGTCGTGTTAACACTGTCGAAGATCTGGTTAGACTCGGACACCAACTGGAAAAAGACCATGAAGAACAGCTTCGGTACGAAGGTCGTGTGGGTTTTAAACAACAAGCAATTTCACAAAAACACTTATCCAACCGATCTGCTGAGAAACCGTCTGTTCAGTGTTGGAGATGTAATGGACCACATCCTCCAGGCAACTGCCCAATGTATGGACATCCATCTTTCCAGCAGTCTTCTGGTCAACAACATTTCACACAAGGAAAGTATTCTCATCACTCTGCAAAGTCAGGAGAACGACCATCCAATAATAATGTGGCAGCCTCTGAAACACCTCAGATACAAGCTGAAATTCAGATTGTAAACCCTTCACAATCAAATGCATTCATGACCATACCACAACAATTAGTAGTTCCAATTCGCATTGAATCCTGGTTGGGGAAAGCAATTGTGGATACGGGAGCAAGCTACACGTTAATTCACGAAAGTCTTATGAAGCAAATTATAACCCCTGTTCAGCTTCAACCGTGGTCAGGTGGTCCTCTCTACCTGGCAAATGGAAAAGCTGAGAGTCCTTTAGGATGGGTAAACATTAATCTTCATATGCATGGTAAAGCCATTACAGTACCTGCTGTTGTCCTCCCGTCTCAAGCTCTTGCTTATGCCATCATTCTGGGTTTGGACTTCATCTTTTTCAGTGGCCTGCAAATTAATGTAAGTGAACAAAAATATTTTTTCAAGTCTGAACCTACGGTAGAACATCCATTTCAACCTGGAAAAGCCAGTGAACCACTGGTGACTTTGTTAAGTGCTGTTCCTCCTCCTCAACCCTCCTTGACCATGTTACAAATTGACAGTGTGGATGATGCAACATTAATTAGAGATGTCGTAAGTAAAGCACATCTACCTATGGATGGAAAGCAACAACTACTTCAGATCCTAGAATACAACTCACGAGTATGTACTCACCGAACTGGGCGAACCGATGTCCTGCAGCATCGCATCTATACCACCTGCCAGGTTCCTATCAAGCAACGGCCATATCGGTTATCACCTGTCAAACAAGCAGCAATGGAGGAACAATTGGAGGTAATGTTGGAAGAAGGAATTGTGGAGCCATCACATTCTGCTTGGGCCTCACCGGTAGTTCTGGTTCCAAAGAAAAATGGAAAGTTAAGGTTCTGTGTAGACTACCGTAAAGTCAATGCAACTACAGAAAGTGACGCTTACCCTCTCCCAAACATCACGGAGATCCTAGAATCACTCTCCGGGGCATCTATTTTCTCTACCATAGACCTCAACAGTGGTTATTGGCAAGTGATAATGGACACTGATAGTAAAGCCAAGACTGCTTTTATTGTGTCTGCAGGTCTATATCACTTTAATGTTATGCCTTTTGGGTTAAAAAACGCACCTGCCACCTTCCAGAGGCTGATGGAGACAGTCCTGGGGGAGTTAAGAAAGCAAATATGCTTTGTCTATATTGACGACATTATTATTTATTCTCACTCAGTGGCACAGCACTTCAGTGACCTGAAAACTGTTCTCCACAGGCTGGATATTGCCGGGTTGACTATTAACTTGAAAAAGTGAAATTTTTTTCTTCCAGAAATCACCTTTTTGGGACACGTGGTGAGTAATAAGGGCATCACAGCTGATCCAAGTAAAGTTGAGGCCATTCGTGCCTTTCCTGCTCCTACCACCTTGAAGGAAGTTCAGAGGTTCTTGGGATTAGCCGGTTGGTACCACCGGTTCGTGCCATGTTTTTCTAAAATTGACGAGCCCCTCAATTCTCTGAAAAAAAAGGGACAGAAGTTTAAATGGACGCGTTTGACCAGTTAAAAGCATGCCTTACCTCGCCCCCCATTCTCGGCCACCCCGATCTTCAAGTTCCTTTCATCGTATATACAGATGCTAGTGACACTGGACTGGGTGCCATTCTCACGCAGAGGAAAGATCCAGGTAGGGAGGAGG
Source organism: Schizopygopsis pylzovi (assembly GCA_027422435.1). Taxonomy (NCBI): domain Eukaryota; kingdom Metazoa; phylum Chordata; class Actinopteri; order Cypriniformes; family Cyprinidae; genus Schizopygopsis; species Schizopygopsis pylzovi. The sequence goes on along the minus strand of CM049823.1, from coordinate 6,320,589 downwards.
TTATCGCATATGGCAGTCGAACATTAACTGGAGCAGAGAACAACTACACGGCAACCGAAAAAGAATGTCTGGCAGTTATATGGGCCTTAGAAAAGTGGCAACATTACCTTGAATACAAACTTTTCACGGTTGTCACAGACCATTCTGCTCTGCAATGGGTCATGGGATCCACTAAAACCAACAGTCGCCTCATTCGATGGGTCTTGAGACTGCAAAAATTCAACTTCGTCATTGAATACCGTAAAGGGAAATTAAACATCGCTCCTGATGCTTTGTCCAGGTCATCAGTCACAGCAAACTCTCCCATCACAGCAATTTATGCCAAGCAACAAATGGATCAACATCCAGAGCTTCCGGTGACAGATATTGTCTTGTGGGAGGAACAACATAAAGACTGTGAAATAACAAAGTTATTACATGCGATAGCAGAAGAACAAAGCCCGCAGATGGAACAATATGAAGTGGTAGAGGACAAATTGTATCGCAAGACTCACCTGAAGAATGATCAAATACATTATAGAGTGTATGTTCCCAGCACTCTCCGGCAATCTCTCCTTCAGCACTATCATGCACATCCCTTGAGTGGCCATAGAGGAATTTTCAAGACCTATAAACGGCTCCAGGAAGTAGCGTTTTGGCCAGGGATGTGGACTGATGTGAAACATCATGTCAGGGAATGTGTGAAATGCCAAACCCTTCGGCACGATAACCAGAAACCTGCGGGGAAACTTCAATCAGTTACCACCACTAAACCAAATGAAATGCTGGGAGTTGATATTATGGGTCCACTACCCCGGAGTACACAGCAAAATGTGTACTTACTGGTCTTTGTTGATTATTACTCACGATGGGTTGAGTGTTTCCCCATGCGTCATGCCACCGCTCAAAGTATTGCAACAATTTTCAGAAAATAAATCTTAACTCGTTGGGGGGTTCCAGACTTCATTCTTTCTGATAGAGGTACCCAGTTCGTCTCATCTGTGTTCAGAGAAGTATGTGAGAAATGGAGAGTGACACCAAAGTTAACCACAGCATATCATCCTCAGACAAATATGACTGAACGTGTGAATAGAACTCTCAAAAGTATGATTGCGTCATATGTGGATGACAACCACAGCAAATGGGATCAGTTCCTACCAGAGATGAGATTCGCCATTAACTCTGCCATCCAGGAAACCACTGGAGTTACTCCAGCAGAATTGCAGCTTGGAAGGAAATTGAGAGGGCCAATGGATAAAATTCTGCACGGTCCAAATCTCACTCCTGACACCACCTCCTATGACATAATCTCTCACATACAACAACTGCAATCACAAGTTAAAGAGAGTTGCAGAAAAGCTCAACATCGACAACTCCGGAACTATAATAAAAAAAGACGAGACAGCACTTTCAAGGTCAAAGACAGGGTATGGCTTCGAAACTTTCCTCAATCTAGTGCACAAAACAAGTTTAGTGCCAAATTGGCACCAAAATGGAAAGGGCCTTACCGGGTTTTGAAGTCACTGGGACCTTTGAATTACCACATTGCGTTGGAGGCAACTGGAGAAGATGTGCGCACTGCACATGTGTGCAATCTTAAAATGTGTTTTCCCACAGCTGAGCAATTGGAGGATCAAGCAAATAAAGTAATTCAGGATATCTTTCAAGAAACCTCAGATGAGGAGGAATTCTTGGGTTTTTGATTTTTCTCTTAACAACCATGGGTTGTTTCATCATGGGGGGGAGAATGTGGCATTACAGATATTTCCTATACTGCCCCTTTGTTTATTTTCATTTGTTCTATCACCGCCTTCCAAATGATATTGTATCTTGATTGGAAGCAGCACTAATTATGAGGAGGAGTCAATGTCTATATAATGTGAGGTTTAGAGACCGGGAGGGAGTGGTCTGACCAGACCAGCTACGTACCTTTTTGGAGGCAGTCCTTGCGGTGAATCTGTGGTGTTCGGAGTGTGCGGATTGTGGAGAGGGGTGATGCTACCTGTTTAGCCTGTTGCTAGGAGGGCATTTCTCTTGGCCAGTGAATGCCTCTTTTTAACATCTGGGATTGACCTGGAGATTCGACCCTTACGCTTATTAAAGGAGCCAAGATCGGCTGCCGCCGCGGATACTCCCGAATCACTCTTAGTCACCTGTGCTGCCAGCTGGGTCAGTGTTCCACTCACAACATTCACACATACACATTGCACTCATTTATGCATATGCTTGGTCAGTGTTCCACACACTACAGGCACACATACACATTGCACTCATTTATGCATATTTGAAAAGTGTTGTTTCGTGTTAGTTGGTTGTGCTTGATTATTTTTCTTTTTCTTTTTTTCTTTTTTGAATGGAATTGTAGTGCTTGGAGATAAAGTCCTGTTTAGAATCTAAAAACGTTACCTCATTAAAACAAAGAAACTTGCGTATTCTTCTTGTAGGTTGTATTTGGTTGTGTTTTCCTCTTGTTTGTATGTAGCGGATGGTTTGGTTGTCCGTTGCTATCCGGGATGAAATTAATATAAAAATGTGGCAGGTATAATATACTTGTCTGGCGCCCGAACAATAATAACTGATTGTTATTTTGTCTGTTTTTTTTCTTTGAGATTTTCGGTCTGAGTCGATGTACAGACTGAGTGCCACCCTAGTCGTCAACGATACATGGTCTTGCGGTTAGGACTCTACGTCATCACGCGTGTGGCCGGGGTTCGATCCCCGCTTCAGATAGTTTTTTTTTGTGCGTGTGCGTTTAACTTTTGTTATATTTTGGGACAAGACGACCTCCGTTACAGACTCTAACATAACACTAAGCCAAACAGCAAAAAATAACTACATAGATGCGTATGTATGACCACACACACACACACACACACACACACACACACACACACACACATATATATATATATATATATATATATATATATATATATATATATATATATATATAATATATGATTTAATTTCCATTCAGTTTGTTGAAGTATTAAAATAACTCAAATTAAATAAAACTAAAAAATACCTATACAGACATAATAAATTCAGACATAATTGAACTCAAATGAAAATAAATAAGAAATACAAATCAAAGGACAGTAGATTATCAATAATCCTAAAACATAACACTGAGCCAAACACACATGCTAACAAAAAACAACTTACTTACACATAGCAATAAATGGCTATAAAACTGAAACAGAAGTGATACAAGTCGTAGGAAAGAGGAGAAATAAAAAAGCGATAGTTAGATATTAAAATGTAATATCATTTATATATATTTTATTTTGGCTTCTTAAAGTGAAGTATAAAATGTTTGCACCACTAGCAGTAAAATGTGCAACAATGTAGCATAAAAGCACTGAAGGTGTGAGGTCAAATAAAATATGACCCAGACTACATCAAATACAGAAACAGCGTGCACTAAACCCAATGTGCTTTTGCAGTGAATTCTTCCCTCCTAAGAGCATCGACCGATGAAATTCAACATTGATTCCAGCGCGGTTTTAGGTCTCCTCTTGATGCACAATATAAAAGTCCTGAAGCAACAAGCCGTCTGGAAAACACAATGGAGCTTAAAGGTGTAAGTGGACTGAAGCTAGTCGCCGCCAGAATCGGGCGTTTGGGGGAATAACTCAAGTCTTGTGTGAAAGCTGCTGAAATAAGGTGATTAGCAGACACATATCCAGCATTTCCATTCCGTAAAGTCAACCGCAATCTATTTGTACCACCACAAATCTATCATAGCTGGCAATCTAGGGAAAGAAAATGTTGATTTCATTTCAGAGGGGGCTCCATTCACAACGGGCAGCCATCCAGAGAGAATGCAACGATTGATTTTCCTCCTCCAGAAGGATTGAGCGGACATCGCTTCAGATGAGACTCTTTTACTTTCTCTCCAGATCCGCACGAACGCAAACCTGTGAAAACCGAGGAATAGCTGCGTCTCGGGTTCCCTAATGCAATATTGATGAAAGATGAGGGAGAGGAGTCGTCTCTGTCAGAAGCCTCTCAGTGTTTTTAGTCAAATTTAACGTGACTGTGAATGAGGTCGTATCAGAGCTGTCTGTCAACACCTCTTATCAATATTTCACAATAGCTGTCAGCGATCTCCAGCGTGTTGCGGGTCACTTTTACCCTGAATGCGTCTTTAAATACCCTATTACCAGGTTACATCAGCGCATGCATTCTGACATTTCCCACACATTACAGATGCTCTTGCGTCGCGAAATAAACATATCTGACAGTTCGGCTGCACAGAGGCATGAAATATTATTCCTCCAGCCATGATGTCTTTTGTAGGGCCGTAAAGCGGCTGTTGATGTGCTACTGCTTATCTGCTTCCCACAGATCATCATCAGCATCACCATGACAATATGTTTAATTAGCGATGTTCCCCGCTAGTGATGAAAGGGCCTTCCCAGCCTCCATACATGAGAGTACGAGACACACTCCTCTGGCGTCGCTAATTCAAACCCCTTTTATTCGGCTGTCACGCAGGCAGAAGGTGATGGAGCAGTCAGATAACGCGCATCTAGCTATTCCTGTCCGCACATTTACCTCACAATAGCTCTATTTATTATGAGTTTATTCATGCTGCTTTGAGAGCGTCGGTACTTAGGTGGTCTGTGCTGTGAGATCTTCGTTAGTGTGGAAATTTAACACAGAAGAAGAGCAGTGTTTAAAGTAACTACATTATAATATGATGTACGACAATCATTTAGTGAGACAATAATATATCGTTGAATACTGTTGCATTTTAGTATCATTGATATAAAACTGTAGTTTTTAATATTGAATTAGATTGTTGTTGTTGTTGTTGTTGATGATATATATATATATATATATATATATATATAGTATTTATACATTGTATTCATTAGTTTGAGCTATTTTAGTAATTAAATGAAAATCTAAAAGTGCAACTAGGTGAATAAAAATGTATTTAAAGTTTGTTTACATTTTATTTTATTTCTGTTAACTTTTATTTAGCATTTCAAGTATTTATTTGTTTGCTTGTTTTTTTTTTTTTTTTTAAATATGTCTAACATTTTTATTTATGTATTTAGTTTTAGTTATTTTATTACTTAAATAAAAATAAACAATTTTGTTGACATAAAATCTGATATACAATGGTGTAAGTTTGTCTTAGTAACTCTGCCCTGTTGTGCATATATGTATGCATATTCAATAGTTACAATATAGTTTTTCGCGAGTAGCTTTTTTTGCGCTAACTACTTTTTTCAAAATGTTAGCTTGACTCTATAGTTTAACTACATTAAATAATGGGCCTCTTGCAAACTTCAGTGCAAATCACCGAGGATGAGTCTGTTGCCTTCTTCACAGTGCTCTTGTCTCTTTCATCCTCACTGCTGACAATAGGCTGAGTAAATCTTGAGCGACACTGCACAGGTAATTAGACTAATAATGGCCATCAGCTTAAAATGTGTTTGTTTATTTATTTACCAGGGAATGAAATTGAGGAAGGCACCTCCAGCAGTCCCGCAGAGAGCCAGTTTCTGTGAAATCCCCGGGCACCGTTAGCTCTCTGGGAGTAGTGGATCTGTCAAAGTGTATTTGTTAAAAATAATAAAGAGTTCTTTAATGTGTTTGTATCGGAGGAGAGAGCTGTCTGCTTTCATCATATTCTCAGTTCACCTTTGCAGCAGACGCTCTCTTAACAAGTGCACTGCTAAACTAACTTTGACAAGCTGCAAATTTATGCATTATTATAACCTCTGAATTCCCCAACACTGGCCTTTGTAGTTTCTTTCTGATGTAGTTCACCTTTTTAGTGAAATTGACAGACGTCTACTTTAAAAGCATAACAAAATAGTATCATTAAAATGCTAAGTGAGCTAAGAATGATTCACAGATGGAAACATACGGGAATATGACCTTTGTCAGTCCTAAAATCCATCTATTCTACTTCAGTAAATGATCCAAATGGAATTAATAAATCAATAAAATGTTTTTTGAACATTCATTCAACTGATATATTTGTTAGGCAAACAGATAGTCCCGCCTACTCCAATTAGCCTTGCATATAGTTTATGCATATATTACGTGTGCATCCAACAAATTGAAAAACAACTTTTTAGCTTTTGGAGAGATTTTTTGTGAATTTGTGTTTACGTAACCTACCAAATCTCTTCAGGAATGCTGCACAAATGCATCAGGCTTTCTTCACCATCAAAACCGTATTCACATGCAGCATCCGGCTAACACAGGTGAATGTTTGAAAGCATATCTCTCTGTCATGCTGACATATTCCTTAGACACTCTTTCATATGGTCAGTATGCACAAAAATGAGGTAATGGTCTCTATTATCAGCCCTCCCCAACTAAACATACTCCACAACGGTAAACCCTGTCTTCTTTCCGCTATCTCGCTCAACATGATGATGGTTAGTCGGTGCTAATCTGGTAAAGCCAACCTTTAGAGAGGGAGCTGCATAAGGGCTGGGGGGTGATGGGCTACGGTGTTGGGAATTGCAGTCTTGCCGGTTGCTGCCCCTGTCCACATCCAATGTAAGGTTATAGCAATATCATAATCCCTTCTCAGAGCCCCTTTGCGCAGAAGATGATGACTAAATTTCCAGTGTCTTATCACACACTCCCAGGCTGGAACTAGTACAAGGCGTTCTGAGGGAAACACAGCATGAAAAGTGGGAATGAGATGATCAGATTAGCCCTCTATTGGATTTTGTCTGTGGCACTGTGCAATCGGAGTTGAGCAGGCATTGGGTAAAATTCCCGTGGAGATTCAAAGCCTCCACTGATTCTTTTCACCCATTTTTGACTCTTCTTCATGGGGTTCGCTGAGGCTCCAGGGGAGGGAAGGTTGAAGAGAGGGAAGGAGGGAGGAAGCAAACAAATTCAGCACTTGAGGGCTTTAGGTTTAGGTGGGTGGGAGCTGGACGGCACCATAGAGGGAGATGAGTACGACTGACTGGGGGGGATATTCAACAGGATGGTGAAAGTGGTCGCTGTCGAATGGGAGGCGTCTAGGAAGATGACCTGAGGCAAAGGTATTGTCATTTCACGAGGCCATTCCACATCGAACCAACTGACAGAGAGAAAACCGCAGAGAAGCTTTAATGGAATTAGGTTAACCAGCCACCCCCAACACTAAAACCACCAGAGCTCGGAAAGAAACAGCCTAGCTCGAGTTTCTTTCGGGTCAGTGTTGGCCTACGTCTTTGGGAGCCATCCACACATATATTTCTCAGTCCATGAAGTGTTTTCCAAATGATGAATGAACAAGCAGTTGGGTTGGGATCAATGTGGTGCTCATGTGGAGGACTCACTGCAGTATTGATGAGAAGCCCATCTGGAAACGAGAAATAGATTTTTGTTATGAAGGCCAAACATTGGACAGCAGCTCAAACTTTCAACTTAGCAAGATGTACAATCGCAACAGTAAAGCCCCAACATTTCTGTAGACGTGCATTAACTGAAACATTCATTAAAAGGCGGGAGGGAGGGGTTGTATTCAACAGCACGGTGAAAGCGGTCAGTGTCGGATGGGAGGGCAATAACCACTATAGACATTGAAGGGGTCCCCTCCGAAACTTTATAAATGGCCAATCTGCCCCAACCCCCCACCCCCAACCTGCTGCACTCAATTATGCAAGCACTCTGTTCTTTAGGATGACAAAACTGTTTAAAAGTTACGTTTTCAGCCTGATCTACCTCTGCGGGCTAACAGCGCACGCCAATGTCAAAATAATTGAGATGGTCAATAAAATCAAAGTAGGCGGGGTTTACTGTTCATAGAAGAAGAGCGTGAATTCCAACACGAATCGCCAGTTTAACATTGAAAGAAAGCGAGGTACGGTGGACCTTGCAAATCATTTATTACTAGTCAACTGTTTGACGAGAGAAAAGTTAAATAACCGACAGCTTATATCCATTGATGCAAACTATTCTACTTTTTTCCTTAAATATGGCTATTTAGAGAGAGAGAGAGAGAGAGAGAGAGAGAGAGAGAGAGAGAGAGAGAGAGAGATGAAAGTTGTGTGTGTGTTACTGTGTGTCTCTCCAAACAATGAGGCTGGGAGATTACTTAAAAAACAGCTTTTAATAAAAACAATAATAACTAGTTACATTTAAATAGCGCTTTTCTAGTCACTCAAAGCGCTTTACATAGTAAGGGGGGTATCTCCTAGCTTTTTACCTCCTTATTGCGTTGACAGGACGTTTCTGTGCTCCTGATTGTTTCTGTGTGTGCAGCGCAATCTGTGATCTTTGGTTGTGAGTGTCGTGTGTGTCAATTAATCATATTAGATCATATTGATGCTCTCTGCAACAGAACAAAGCAGAGAATATACTTTCTTCGTCATCTTCTTAGGTTATTCGGAGTAAGAAAGCATATTTCTGAACCTAATCTTGTCCTGCATAATGAGTTTTAACTATTACCATCAAATCGGAGGTACAGAGTTCCAAGATTTAACAAAGTTATGCTGAAACACTCTTTAGTGCATCAGGCGATCGTGGAGTTGATTAAGAAACTTAATAAAAAATCGAGAGTATTGTGAACATGGTGTAGATTTATAAGTGTAGTAAAAGGGTAAGGTATAATGTCATGTTTAAGGGTGTGTAATGTATATTGTGTTTTGTTCCTGTATGGATGGAATGTATGTTGTTCAAATTATGTTGATTGTTGTAAACATAGATACTGTCATACAAGAAAAAAATCTGACCCATCTAACAATAAAGTGCTATATCATATATCATATCAGAAATCAGCACAATAATATAGAAGGGTGAATAAACTGACTTGGCACTGGTTATTAAACTGACAACGTGTGCATTAAATGGTTTTAATGCACACCTGCATAATAAATACATAAACAGGATATATTCAACAGGATGGCGAAAGTGGTTGCTGTTGGGTGGGAGGGGTCTGGGAAGATGACTTGAGGTGAAGGTATTGGCATTTCAAAATTATGTTCCACCTCGAACCAACTGAGAGAGAGAAAAGTGTAGAGAACCTTTAATGGAATTAGGGTAACCAGTCACCCCCAACTTCTGCCGGGTCAGCGTTGGCCTTTGTCTTTGGGAAACATCCACACATATATTTCTCAGCCCATTAAGGTTTTTCCAACTGATGAACGAGCAGCAGTTGGATGGGATCATTGTGGTGCTGATGTATAGGACTCCCTACAGACTCAGGCCCATCTGGGAACAAGACACTGAGTTTTGTTACGAAAACCAAACTTTGGCTAGCATTTCAAACTTTCAGCTCAGCAATCACAATTATAAAGCCCCAACACCTCTGTAAACATGCATTAACTGTAGAATTTGTGAAACCACTTGAGTCGATGTCAGAAAGACGGCGTGTTCATACTCTGACTTTGGTCTGAGGGATGTTATCTGATTTGGGGACCATGTCCTTCACATTCTTAGCAACAAAACATACTCGATTTCCTATCCAAAATATGTGCGTCCGCTTCAATGTGACATAATTAATTTGTGCTTTGTTTAACAGGCTCTCGTATCTCAAGCCCGGACCTTTCAGCTTTGGAAAAGTCTGGACTCGGCGTTAGCCCCGTCGATAAGTTAATGGCAAAAAATCAATGGCAAAGATTTGGGTCAGATCTTAATTAAAAGAAACAACTGCTGATACAAATTATGTTTCCAATGTATCGGTATTGTGGGAGCAGAAGAGTTGAGCGTTGAAGAGCATTGATCAATGTACTTAACATTTGCATCCTCTTTCATCTTCTGTGAGACATCACTTAAGGGTCTTTCTCTTCTTTCCTCAGCTTCTTGTTCGCCTGCAAGGTGAACCGAATGTCTACAAGGTTGTTCTTTATTTCGATGCACTTCTTTCACCGCTGCCCTGTGCTTAAAGACAGGGGGAATCAAAAATCCTATTTAAATCAACAACGGGAGCTCTGCATCAGCCTTATGAAAATCAATGCACTTTCAGAAGAAACATGCATTGCAGATTTTCAATGACTAACATGCGAGGGGAAGAGCCTATTCTGCTTGCAGGTTAATGGTGTAACCTCAGTCCTGGTTTGACTGGGACTTTATATGGAACTGAGTCATTCCTTTTAGCGGCTTCTTATATTCACTTTGATTCTTTGGTTTCTGAGGTCAAACTTTCAAAGCGGGGGCTTGTCAAAGCTTAGACGAAAGAACAACGTATCCTCAAAGAGCAGAGAAAAAGATCTTAATGCAGGGACTTAAACAACTGTGCTGTCTCGACACAACTGAAGCGGCTTCAAATCGCTCCAGCCTTGCACTAACCGTAAAACAATGATTATTAAAAGGGAAACTGAATTGATGGATCCCATTAAAAGCAACCAAAAGTCTCTGGAGGCTTGGCTGCACAAACACCCAAAGTCAATAGCACGATTCCCAGGGTAGCTCTGACCAGAGACCTACTTTAAAGAGACATCAATCTGGCATGGCAGTTTCCAGGTAATGAAGCTACACTGGATCAATATTCAAGATTTCTTACTTTAAATAAGGTAATAATCTTCTTCCTCTCGTGTTCTTCCTCTCGCAGGACATTTTCAAGTCTTGCTCAAGGTACAATATCAAGAGTGGAATGATGACATGAACGACCGTAATTAAGCAGACAACTATCATTGCAAACATTTGTGTATTGAGCCCTATGTGCACTCCACATTTATAACTATTTGCCTGAGTTCTTTTTATTTTTCATAGTTTTTTTTGTTTGTTTTTTACTTTCTTAATTCCCAAATAGGCGTTCCTTGGTCACACTCCCACAAATTCAATGTGCACTGTTTTTTTAACAATCATTACAACATCATGTCGATTGATCGCAACTAGTCACTTAGGATCACTCAAGCCTCTGGTTTTGACAAGCCGAGAGCACAGTTGGGAGTGTCTCCAATCCCATAATGCATTTAGTTCCACAATCCTGTCAGATGGGAAACGGATGAGTTTACAGATTACTTCATTTGTAAAGTTGTTTATCCACTCTCATGTAGAGTTGTGTGTCACTTTACATATAATTTGAAATATGTTTTTATTCAGGTAATTTAAATCTGCCACCCAATATGCAAGTTTAATATAATCTCATTTTCAGAAGATAGACTTCGTCATTACTCCAGCTATGGTGTGCATCTGAGCACTGTTTTTTTTTAGCCTTAATAACCATTAATTTCAAATATACTCAACTCATGCAGCAACAGCAAATTTCCTCTCAAATGGATCAGGTTTCTAGTCAAAATTTGATAAACATATCAATAATGCATTTATGCTGGGTAGAATATTTCCATTATCCATGCATGTTCCTCAAGAAGCATAGCGGATACTTTTTGCTCCAAAGACAGATTTTAGTCTTTTTCTTCTGCATTTTATGCATCAAATGTTAATGCCTCTGAAAGTTTTATAATCCGTCTCCATTATCCTAATGCATCTGATTCGCAGAAACGCTCTGAATCATGTATTAGGCTATTGTGCTATGTAAAACAGCCCATGAATTGTGCTATTTTAGGAGCAACACAAGGAAGCCTCTTTGTTTGGCAAAAGGAACTACAAAAACAGGCAGGATGGAAATAAAATCAGATAAACTAGATGCTATTTTAGGTCTTTTAAGTGCCATTTTATTTCTGCTTTTAGTTTTACATTTGGTGAGAATGACTTTCGTGTATGACCCGAATTAAAAAAATGCAAGAATGTAAAATCATATATATACACAATAGTGTAATTTTCAATAGCATGTCCTTCAATTAGGAATTCAAAAAGCTGCATGCAATATTGTCAGATGTTGCTGTGAACTTTGACACATCTGATCGTCTCTGATGATCAGCATAAAGACTTTGGCTCTGTTCTATTCATCAAGGATTAAATGTCACTGTTTTGTTCTTCTTTTCCACTGGTTCAGACCTGAAATGGAATAGCAGATGTGTTTGAGTAGAGTAACTCAGTCCAGAGGGAGAATAATATCACCTGCAATAACATGCACATTATATGGAGACATGTATTTAAGCAGGGGAAATAGCCATGAGAAATTGTTAATAAAGCAGGCTGGTGAGATTGACTGGCATTGGATAAACTCAATAATTTCCTCTTTTCAAAGCTCAGCCGAACGCTACAGGACTCACAGTGATCACATCAAAGAAAAGCAATGAAATTACTTTATGTATTTGAACAGACGGAGGTTGCGATTGTTCCAGCTACAATATTTCCAGTGTGTATAATGTGATGTACTGATACAACTTAATTTCCCTCCAATTGCTGTCTGTCACCTAAACGTAAATTTGTCCGGTTTTCATCTGCACCATTGTGTCAAGTTGGAAGACCACATCAAACATTTAATCTGATCAACGGGAAATGAACACACATGCCAAAATGCAATGAGTGAGGACTAAATGATTGGTCTGTAGATGAGCTGAATATAAATTAGTGCATAACTGTGTATGTGTACGCTTCTCTAAAGAAGACCTGTCTGCTTTCAAATATCACAGAGGCGCTGCTGTAGGATTTAATATCCCTACGTTCGCAAGCACAAAGAAAACTGGGTTACATTGAAGATTTAATGGCAAAAACTATTTTAATATAACCATGAGAAGTGAAACATATCCAATGATCCACTGTCAATAAACATAAAACTTTGCTCGGTTAATCAAAATGACCATCTAAACCTCTATTTGACATGTGGTATAAATCATGTGCAGTTTCATCCTAAGCAGAGCAATATGGTAAAAGAGCATCTCCAAGCTAATATAAAACTAGCTGAGGGCCTCGGAGAGCCGGTGCGGATCAGGTGGAAGTGTTTGTGGTTCACACCAACTCTGGGTCTATTTTACTTGTAGTGAGTTAATACTTCCGGTCAATGGCCACCAAAGAGAGGATAGAGCGTGAGACTCTCGGCCAAGAAACCAGAAGAAGTTAATGTGGTTAATTCCAGTTTCTTGTGTCATTATGCATTTTATTTTTCAGCTACAGTACAGTACTGAATGTCATTGGTGTTGTGCAAGCGAACTGTCTGTTTAAGTGTGGTTTTGGCATGGAATATAAAGTGCAGTGCATGCATGCTTTTTTAGCTGCTTTGGTCCAGAAGTATGTATTTTCTTCCCAGTCATTTTTGCTATTGAAAACCAAACTAACCAGCTACAGGGGAGTATCACGACATTATAAACTGTCCCATATGAAAAATAAATAATAATAATATTACATGCAGTATATCGCCCTATATCAATTTTCTAAGTAAATGAAGACATCATTTATAACATATATATAATCCCCATGATAAACTTTTTATAACACTTTAATTTAGGGACCAATTCTCACTTTTAACTAGTTGCTTGGTAGCATGCATCATATTAGTATATTGGCTGTGTATGTCACAGATCAGCCAGGCTCCACCACCAATCCATCACTACGATCTCAATCACCTGAGTTCTGATTCACATCACCTGCACCTCATTAATCACCCAATCTACCCAGCACTATAAAGGCACACCCAACTCCAGCACTCTGTCCGATCTCGATTATATGAAGTGGACTCTCAACAGCTACACGCTATGACCTACTTGATACTTACCTGTTCAGAAACTTACCTCCTGTTCCTCCTTTTTGTGGGTTCCTGTGTCTTCCTCAACTGTCTCCCCTCGTCTGTCAGTGGGCCGCCATTGATCTGGGGTGTGTGCTTCTCCTCGTCATCCACGAGTTCCTGGCAAGACAAGTACCTTCAGTATATCTTTTACTCTCTCGTCAAACTACTAAAAGTCATACTCACCATTTCTCCCTGCTCCCACAATTGCTGAATCAATAAATATACAGCATTGTTTAAACATTCATCTGTGTCCAGTCTGCTTACAATAACAGTGTATTAATACTTATAAAGCACATATTAATGGCTTATTCTGCATGACCATATTTTAGATCCCTAAATCCTTAAAACCCATAACTAAACTCAACAACTACCTTACTGACTATTAGTAAGCAGCAAACTAGTAGTTTATGAGGCAAAACTCATAGTTAATGGTTGTTTAATAGTAAGAATTTCTCCAATTTTATTAATACAAATATTAATAAATAATATATTTATTATAAATATATATTTTTTTTTTTTTGGGGGGGGGTTATAATAGTATCATGTGTAGCAATTACAGTATATACAGTATGTCAAAAACATATATGTACGTTTATTAAAACAGCATATATACAAAACCTCATTAAATTGCTCTAATTTCTGATAGGTTTCATATATGTTTTATACTTCATTTAACGATATCTGTATAATATTTATACCGATTGCATTTACGTATAGGCTGGTTTGATGCTTTGAAAATTAAAGTAAAAGACTGTGTTAACGGTTTAATGAGGGAAAGAACTACAGTACAATAATATGAAGCATTATCAATGATGTGATCAAGTAAAATGCAGTGAAATATAAAACTACAGATGTTAAAGGTGATATAAACATCAATATGCAACATTTATTGCAAAATATGCGAATTATGCATACAAATGGATTTACCTGTTGTAATTCTCTGACCAATGGAGATTTCTCTGCAGAACCATGGGTAATATTGTTTATGATTATATGGTTATTTATACAATAATTGAAATACTGTGGGCTAATGGTGTAAATAACAGCATATACCATCTATTAACAGACTCATAGTAGGTTTGTGTTTAAAGGTTTACGAGTTTTCATTCAAAATCAGTTACTCTACTGGGACAATCAATGGAAATGTTACATTTATGTTGCATTGACCAATCAGAAGCCAAGGCTGAAACTATGCATTTTATAATATTCCTCTTTGTTGGTTAGTTTGGACTGATTATATGTGACCTTTAAGTGTCTTAATTCACTTAATTCATATTTGTAGCAATAGCCAAAAATACATTGTTTGGGTCAAAATGATTGATTATTCTTTTATGCCAAAAATCATTAGGATATTAAGTAAAGATCATATTCCATGAAGATATTTAGTAAATTTACTTCTGTAAATATACCAAAACATAATTTTTGATTATTAATATGCATTGCTAATGACTTCATTTGAACAACTTTAAAGGTGATTTTCTCAATATTTTGGATTTTTTTGCACTCTCAGATTTCAGATTTTCAGATAATTGTATCTCAGCTGAATATTGTCCTATCAAACAAACCATACATCAATGGAAATATTATTTATTCAGCTTTCAGATTATGCATAAATCTCAATTTCAGAAAATGTACCCTTATGACTGGTTTTGTGAAAAATGAAGACTGAAATATGCGACCTGTTAAATAATTTTTGGGCTCTTACTCCAGGCCTGATTTTGATGTTTTTCTCAGTGAGCATTCGGATAAACAACCACAATCGACAATATCAAATATTTTACACCCGAGTTCCTCAATAACAAAGGTTACGCAGAAACAGACGAGCAGGTTTCCTTCAGCTGGAGCGACTTCAGGGTCACGCTCGCGGTGAGAGGAATATCTCTAACGCGCATTGAGCGGAGGCCTTTAACCGCAGGACTCCTTTCTGTTGACATCACCTGTTTTCCAGAGCATTGAGAGTCATGAAACCCTCCAAGAGATTAAAAAACATAATGGAGTTTGAAGGTCTTTTGTGCGGCTGATATTGTCTCGTGCTTTGCTGTTTGCCTTGAGGAAGAGGAGCTTCTTGTGGGTAATAATATACACCAAATAAAGAATTGAATTTGAAAGGAATCGGGACAACAGCAATAACAGGACAATGGAGCACAATAGAGCACAATAGCAGCTATTTAACTGCCCCGCAGATGAAGGATGGGTTTACAGCTCGGGCTTGAATAACCCTCTCCGACCGGGCTGAAGAAAAGCGAACACAAAAAAGGTTCCCCTAGCTTTTGAGGCCAGTGTCAATTTATTATATTTCCTGAAGCTTTAACCTCAGATTCATGACCAGAGTTTTTACCATCTAATTAGTCAACGTCCCGCTCTGGGTTTTCGGTCTCGGCGTGATACATGAGGTCGTCGTGACATACCTGCCCCAGGTGGAGACTTGACAGAGTTCAAAGCACTCTTGTTAAAGCCACAATGTGGTGCCACAAGGCCAAAAGTATCAGGACACCCATTATGTCAAGACCGTCGCATCTCAAGTTCTTCAATCTACGCTGAATGACGCCAGCGATCGTCTGACCCTCTAGAGCTGCTCTGTACAAAGGAGATTTCCAACAATCGGCTATCTGCGAAATGCTGATAAACCTAGCTAATCCCTTGTATTGAAAGAGTGTAGCTCATGTTAAACAGTCAATGCTACATGTGTTAGTATCTGTCCTCCATTCAGCTTGACTAATCAGAGACATATCAAACTACTTGGAGAAATCACAAACTCATGCATCCAGATGCGTTTGGTGCATTCTCAGTGGGCGTAATGGGTACTATATTAATTTTGCATGAAAATATATTCTGAGAATCTCAAGCGAAACTCTGAAGTCTCAATCACAGCAAAGCCGCTGGTCCACAATAACCGCTTACAATGTCATGTATTCTTGTAACCAAATCCCAAAGTGCAATTTTATGTATGCAGAATGAAAAATAATAAGTTGCACTTTATGTTGAAAGTCTCCTTTTGACAATAATCTTTGTAAATACTATGCCAACTTATTCTACTAACCCTAACCTAACTGTCTAGTGAGAGTTGACATAAAGTGGCACAGTTACTAACAGTTAGTAGAATGTATAAAGTGAACTACTGAAATAAAATGTAACCCAATAATATGTAAACACCTTTTTTAACTTAAACCATAAACTGTGCAAGTACGAAAATATTGTTCAGAATTGGAAAAAAATAACAGCATGCATTTTTTAAATGACATTATGGACATAATACATTTGTATTCTATCAAAATGCTCTCAAGTTAACCTTTTGCTTCAACAATGAACTTGAATCTCACAGAACGCCGCTCTTGTGGTTTTAGGAGACGCCACTCTTTGTCGGTTCTGCATTGTGTTCAGAGAGAAAGATCTTTAAAACTTCATGACATGCAGACTGAAAAATGACCTTGAGCCTCCACCACATATTCAGATCCTAACAACCAGCATGAAACCCTACAACACTCACCAACCCCAGGCATTGTTCTGACGAGGTGTAGTTTAGCCCACCAGCAGCTCCAGAGAGCCCAAACTACGGCAAAACATGTACGTCAGGACTCTAATAAAGCCATCCAATATCTAACTTCATCATATTAACTACTTGTAAGTTTACACCCCTTTTAAATGCCCCAATCATTGCCTTATTTTCAGTCGGACCATTCTTGCACATATTTACTAAATATGCACTCTTAAGGTTATGGAAGGGTTTTTGTAAGATACCATTGAAGTTCAATTTTTGGTTCTCCAAAAGAACCTTTCAGTGATTAATCATTTTTAAGTGTGAAGAACATTTAAATGATTTAAAGAACCTTCTCCTGTTATAAAGAACCTCCTGTGGAACGGAAAGATTCTATAGATGTTAAAGATTCTTCAATGAAATGAACAAAGAAACGTTATATTTTTAAGATCGTAGGACACGGGAAAGTTCTGAACATTGTCAAGATTAATGTTTCCATTTCTATGAAATGCATGCCGTCTATATGAGTTTGAATTTAATAGAATGTGCTGTTTACATTGTCAACTTGGACTAAAAAACATTACAGAAATATTATCTAGTAAATGTGTTACATTAAAACGGCAGCCTGATTAAATGACAAACCTTTATTTAATCAATAGCATGATGAATGATGAACATTACAAACTAGGAACATCAAAGTCATTTTTCGTAAGAGTCCACAGTGTAAATATTATACAAAAATGAAATAAAAACTAGACAGGTAACGGGGCTTTTTTGCAGTTATTGGGACTTATGCATGTATGTATTTACATATGCATGATTTAGCACAAATTACTACACAATTGAAAATAACATTTCTTTATTGGTATTGCTGGTTTCATGAAGAAGCTTTAACATCCATTGAATCTTTCCATTGCACAGAAGGTTATTTTGCTTATTCAAATGTTTTTTAGAAGAACTTTGAGGAACCAAAACGGTTCACTGTGAAAACCCTTTATTTTGAAGAGTGTAACATGATCTGGCAGACTTTACTGAGACGGTACATCACTGAAATCCAGACACATGCATCTATCTACTCTTTAAAATGCACAAAGGGAGCATAACTACACATGCATCTGAATGCATACATGATTCAATTTAATTATGATGCATCGCTATTTCAGCACAGATCCCTGGTTAAACGGTATTGTGGGATGTTAGTGTGGTTTTGTGTTGAAATACAACATGCAGATGTGGCACAACTCGACTCATATACGCATCTATCTCCTCCACTGTAAGTGTGTATGTGATTTACATACTGTAAAGAGTACAGGTCCACCCTATACCTGCTCAGAAGCCACAGCGGCCCTCGTCTCCGGTCCCCGTGGGCATAAATACACTCCAGAGAGAAGGACTGCTCTTTATCTACATCTAAATGGCTCTCCACACATCT
Source organism: Schizopygopsis pylzovi (assembly GCA_027422435.1). Lineage (NCBI taxonomy): Eukaryota > Metazoa > Chordata > Actinopteri > Cypriniformes > Cyprinidae > Schizopygopsis > Schizopygopsis pylzovi. The sequence goes on along the minus strand of CM049823.1, from coordinate 6,302,160 downwards.
CTGAATAATACCGACCTACTCAGAGCCGATAGGTCAGAGGAGAAAGAAAAAAAAAACACACCCTGCAGCAAATAAAGAAAGTAAGCGAAGAAAGAAAATGCAAAAACGATAAATAAGACAGATAGTTTGTTTCATTGTTCCGGCCGGCAGCAGGGGGGGGGGTCGGATCTTTTTTATGCACACTAAGCAGAACAATGCCCCGAGAGCGCTGATGAAACGCACAGTCCTCCAGCTAGCGAGCGTCTCGTCGAGGTGGGCCGTGTGATAAAGCTAGCGGTGGCTGATAACCAATACAATTGGTCTGGGTGAATCTTCTGCCGCGGGGTCTGTCTCCGACAGCCTGTATGAGCTTTAATAAAATCATTAGAATGTAAATGCATTATTGCAAAATAAGAGCCTAACGGCGGCTTGACATTATCTGTCAGCGGCGAATGAATGTGCCGATTACCAGTCTCCGATTAGATGATAGCGGTGACTTATCTTTATTAAAATGTTCTCAAATGGAGTCTTCATTTTGTGTGATTGAGTTTTAAGCAAATGTAATATCCAGTCACGCTGAAAGGCATATGCCGGCCTCCAAATAATTAGTGTAGATTTCGCATTGCGTACAAGTGTTTCATAACAAATCAGATTTTGAGTTCTGTCTCTGAATTTGCATATAAAGAGACAGATGTGCTAATAATGAGATCATTGAAAGAATTAGCTTGTGTAACAAGTTTCATAAACATGTAAGCGGTGAAAAACATACATTTGATTCACCTGAAAGTTTTCTCACGTCACCATTATTGTGGCGTGGTTGGATTGGGTTTCTAACGCTCGTTCATTTCATGTCAGATCAGAGGCAGAGCTCTTCCTGAAGTCAGTCGGGGATCTGAATGCAAATGTCTGAAATAATATGTTGTAGATCAAATATCCCTGAAAATTGGGTTCTGCGTGACATGAAAAGTGGTTAACTGTATTATTGATCTGTAATAGACTCTGGCTAATGTTGAATTCATATGTGAAGCCTTCAGAAGCAGCTCGGCAAATGACCTGTTCATCTGATGCCGTACGGAACTAGATAATGAGAGACATGCAACAAAAGAGTTCAGAAATAATAATTAGACACGCTGAATTATTCCTGTGTTGTGCTCCTGGCCATAGCATCTTGTGAAACATCATAACATTTTATTCACATGACACTTACATCAAGAACAAAATACAATAACTGCATCAAGAATGTGACATTAATTCTGAAATGATGCTCTTACAATATGGTTTTAGACAATGTGTCATACATAAGGTCACAGGAGTCGAGCATACATATAGATTTATTTCTGTTTTATTTAAATTTTTACCAGTGTAATTCACAATATTGTTGTCAACAGTTATTTACACAAAACAGCTGATTATATTATTAATCATAAGGCATAATATGTCTATAACAATACATGTAATTATGCATTAATAATGCATTGTTATGCATAAATGAAATGTAGCAGATTTTTTGGATACGAGGCAATGCTCTGTTGATATGTTGCATCTTTACTATAATTAATTTTGCTCTGGATTGTGATGCTTAATAACTGTGGCAAGTAAAACAAAAGCATTCCTATGTTAATATTATCAGAAGAAATTAATTCAAATATAACAACTTGATGCAACCCTTATACACTGTTATCTATCTATCTATCTATCTATCTATCTATCTATCTATCGTTATACAAATAAAATCAGATCTATCTAGTGCTATCTATCTATCTAAATAAATATCTATCTGATCTATCAATCTTGGTGTAGAAACGGTTCTCAAGAACGGTTCTGCAAGAATCAACAACTAAAATAATTGAGTAGAAATTGAATGAAATTTTGAAGTAGAAAGACTGAAAGCATGTTCATGAAAAAAAATATCTTTGTTTTATTTACAAAAAATAAATCACATTGTACTATTTCAGATGTCCTACTTCAAAATGAATAAATAATGTGTTACTTGCCATTTCTTTGTAATTATTTGACCAATTTACCAGCAATTTTTGAAGTGTCTGAAAATGGCAGCTCTTAATGTAATGCCTGCAAGTTACCAAGATCCGAAGAAAGTCACACATCTGAAGTAATAAACCCAAATACTGCATACAGAGTCATGAAGAGCAGCAGAAAGGCCCTAAAAGGGCAGAATAATGGAGGCGTTTACATTAAAGCAGACTCTGGGGATGCTGCAGTGCATCACTGCCAGCATGCAGATTCAGCTTGTTGAGGCAAAAGATAAATACCTTTTAAAGAAGACGGTGCGTCCGAACCCGCGCGGTAATTCTAGGTCAGTAATTGAACTTGGCTATAATTATCCACGGGAGATAATATTAATTTATAGTCAACGTGTGAAAAGAGGAGTCCATAATTCATCATGGGGAAGGGGATGCTGGCTGCATTGTGTAGTTGAAATATGATGGCACCATTTTTATGCTGTCATAATGACAACTGATGTGCTTATTTTCCCTCTCTTGCCTCCAGGGGATGATGAAATACTAGGCAAACATACTTTCTCTGGGAGAGAGGACACTCCATCATAGGGACTCGGTCCCGCGCAGAAGGGCGGGCCGGGGAGACTCGGCTGCTTTTCTTCTCCTTTTTATTCCCTAAAGCTCAGTCTCCGCTAGACCCACCCTGAGCGATATTTTGCAGTAAAGCTGCGTTTAGAAACACATTTATTGCATGCATCACCCGATCATCTGAGTTCACCTTCATTCCCTAATTGCACGCCTTTTCACCTGCTCCTGCAAATTAGCGGTGTGTCGCTTTGCATGTTCTGAAATGTGTTTGACTGCTCAAACCCTGATTTATTGGCAGCCATCTTGTCATCTGACACCTGGGGTCCATTACGGCCCTCATCAGCCGAGGTGGCAACATTTACAATAGGTCAGAGAAACACCAGCGCCGCACACCACGCCTGACACCGACCCATTCATCTCATCTGAATAATGAAGCTTATTGATGGAAATTAGCAGTGATGAACCCCAAGGCAGCCAGAGCTGGTTCCCCCGGTCAGCGCCGTCTGCTGCGTGTGACAACATTATAATACAGAGACAAACACAGACAAACACGCTTAACTCAGTTCTCACCACAGAGCCGTTCAACACATTCATCACTTCACACTCTTTTAAAACATCTATTCTTGAAATTTGATCAGTTGTTTATTTTGCATAAGATTGGATATTTGAGTAACACTTTGCTTAAAGGGCCATTAGTTGTTTACTCTTTATTTTGATAGTCCACGTCAGGCATTCTACTAACTATAGCGGTAATTGTCGCAACTACGTAACTGCATGTACTGAATTTATGTCATTTACTACATGTCTACAAACTCTCAGTAGATTAGGTATTAGGCAGCCATCTAATAGAATAAGTCTGACATATACCTTGCAAAGTTTCTCATTACGGCCCTCAGTCATGCCGTATGTTGTGGACAACATTTACAATAAAGTGTCAGAAGATATTACACCAGCGCCGCATTCTACTTACTTGACACCGACTGCATTCAGCTCATATGTAGTTACATGAAGTTACTTACTGTGAGTGGAATGTCTAGCAGTGGACTATGAACCCCAAGGCAGCCAGAGCTGGTTCCCGGTCAGCGCCGTCTGCTGCAGTGTGACCAACATTATTTAACATGAACTAAGAATGAACAATACTTCTACAGCATTTATTAATCTCAGATAATCTCACCATTTCAGAGCCGTTACTAACACATTCATTAAAACTTCACAAGTTCTGTTTATTGATACTACACTCCGAACTGCGTCTTGATTAATTTGACACAAGGGGAAATTCCTATGTTGCATCTGATACTGGAAGCCTTATTTTGAGTAACACTTTGCTTAGATACTGCGCGACCATTGAGTTGTTGTGGCGCCGCCCATTTTGAAACAGTGCTCACCGGGACAGGAATTTCTACTAACTGTGGTGATATGAGTCTCTCCTCTCTGCAACTACGCGGCTCAACTAATTCTTATTCAGATTTAGCAACGCCGCCCCTCGCGCCCTCCTACTAACTTTTCTCCCAGTAGGATTTCAGCGTTTAGGAGTTAATAGAATAAGCTTTCACCGACTGTAAACCCGCATACTCACTCTCTCACAGTCAGTATGACTGTATGTTCTGGACCCATCAAAATAAAGTCTTACACCCTCCTGAACCAGACATTCTACTTATACTTTAATGACTGCGAGCTGATATGTAGTTACAAAGTTACGTTACGGTGTTAGTAGAATGTACTAGCGAGTTGGACTATCGAAATAAAGCCTGTTACCCTTTAGTTGCGGCTACATTATTTAACGAGGAACTGTAAGAATCGAACAATGACTTCTACAGCCCTTCATCAGTCTGCGCAGCCCAATGTTAATTCCAGCATTTACTCAGGCATTATTAAAACCACAAGTTGTGTTCCTTATTGATACTACACTCCGAACTGCGTCTTGATTAAAGACACAAGGGGAAATTCCTTTTATCTGATACTGAAGCCTTTTTTTATAACGCAGATACTGCACGACCATTGATTTTTGTGGCGCCGCCCACGCTGAAACAGTGCGTGTTTCAGTGCAGTCTTTTCCGTGTCCGGTCTAACGCTGTGGAGGAGCTGGGCTTGGAATGGTATTCCCCAGAGGAGCCGTCCCATAGCCGCCTGGATAAATGGTTCTTGCCGTGGCATCGTCAGGCCCCTCGACAACAAGCTTCACCATTATTTTTGGAGGTCCACGACGAGATTGCAAAGTCTTGGCGTGCACCCTACTCGTCCCGCATACGTGTCTCTTCTTCCTCCGGCCTCACTTCGGTCAATGGCACAAAAGAAAAATGTTACAACAGCCTGCCTCCCCTGGATGAGTCAGTGGCCGCGCATCTCTGCCCGCCCACAGCCATTGGCTGGAAGGCAAAAGCCACTCACCCATCTAAGCCATGCAGGACTACTGCAGCTCTCGCTGGACGAGCCTATTCATCGGCTAGACAGGCGGCCTCAACGCTTCACTCCATGGAGGTCCTGCAAGTGTTCCAGGCAAAACTCCTTCGTTCTATGGACGAGTCGAACCCGAACACCGCAGCTTTCAGCGAGCTGCGTAGCACGACCGACCTGGCTCTACGTGCCACCAAAATGACAGCCCAGGCGATCGTCAGATCCATGGCCAGCCTTACGGTGCTCAAGCGCCACCTGTGGTTAAACCTGACGAAGATGAAGGATGCGGATCAAGTTCCCTTCCTAGACTCCCCGGTCTCCCCCACTGGCCTAATTGGTCCTGCAGTAGAGGGCTTTGCTGAGCGCTTCACAGCCACATAGAAGTTGTCCCAGGCAATGCGACAATTCCTGTCCAAGCGCTCCAGCTCTGCTGCCGCTTCGAGTCACCCCAAAATGGTGCCGACTCAGCAGCTTTTGAAAAAGCTTCACAGTGAGTGACAGGCCTTCTCTCTCTCTCTTGACTTATTGCGAGGATCGACTCGATACGAGCAGGAGACAGACGTCCCTGCATCATTGTCAAATCCCACATCACGCCCAGATAAGTGGTCCACTGTACAGCAGGAAGCACACTTTTCTTTGCATTTAGCCTTAACCCCAAGTCTTTCATGTGAGCGAGAACAACATCTCAATGCCGAACTGCTAACTACTCTAATTGAGCTAGAATCAACCAATCATCGATGTAATTCTGTATGCGGATGCTCTTTAGTTGCAAGGGAGCCAGAGCTGCATCCACACACTTTGTGAAAGTGCGGGGTGAGAGTGCTAGGCCGAACGGAAGAACTCAATATTGGTATGCCAGTCCTCAGACTTGATTTGAGACACGACTTGCTTGATAGTAAGCATCTTGTACTTGATTCACATGACTGAGCATTTCAATAATTTCAGATCTAGAATCAGACTAAACCCCCCATTCTTCAGAACGATGAAGTAACGACTGTAGAACCCTGACTCTCTGTTGCGAGGAGGGACCACCTTGATGGCCTCCTTCCTCAAAAGAGTATCTACTTCTTGCTCCATTAACAGAGCCTGCTTAGGGCCCACCAGAGTGAGAAATAAACCGTTGAACAGAGGCGGACGAGACCCGAACTGAATCTTGTACCCTCTCTCAACAGTCTGCAGGACACAATGAGATACATTTTGCAGAAGCTTTCATGCTGCCAGAAAATGTACTATAGGAACCAGTCTCTCGAGACTGGCCACTGGTGTGCTTTGAACTACTAGCTCAGTGCCCTGGAGCAGAGGACCCGCAGGGAACGGCCGATGTAGCTTTTCTAAATACTTGTTTTACAGGTAGCGAGACTCTCAGGACCGCTACGTTTCTATGCGGGTGCTTAGATAATAGCTCGCTGGAGATTGTTGTGCCCTGAAGAACCGGGGGTGGCAGGGGTAATGGAACGATCTCCTGAGGGAACTGAGGAGAGACGGGCACCGTATACTGAGGTGTGTAACGCTCTTCCCTAGAGGGGCCTGCCCTCAGATGTCCTGGGCCGAAAGCATCAGGACCTTTTGGCCGAAGCCTTCATATTGAAAATGACGGTCCTCAGGTCCATCATTTCTCTAGAGAACTTCAACCTGGAGTCCTCTAGAGTCGCCCGAACCGCGGTGTGCCCTCCTCAACGAGCACTCTCCAAGAGCGGAGTGCCCGCATTGAAAGGCGAACACAATGCGAGCAGTCGCGTCCTCAATAGCTGACCAAGCGTATGATAAAAATATGATAAAAGCGGAGTAAATGTAATGTGTAAGTAAGTTGTTGTTTGTTAGCATGTGTGTTTGGCAGTGTTATTTTTTTTAGGATTACTGATAAACTACCACTATTTGATTTATCAATTTTAATTTTAGTTAAATTATGTCTGAATTTACTATGTCTTTATAGGTATTTTCTTTAGTTTTAGTTTTATTCAATTTGAGTTATTTTAGTAACGTTACTTCAACATACTACATTGAAATGAAATATAACATATATATATATATATCATATATGGGGAAAAAAGTATTTGTCAGCCACCAATTGCAAGTTGCTCCATGTAAGACCTGTAATTTTCATTAGTATACCTCATACCTTATGTATGTTTTAATATTTTGAATTGAAATTCAGTATAATTTTTTGATTTTAATTTAAGTTTAGTTTTGCAAATGTATGGTTGAAATATGCATTTGTCATTTAATTAAGGTCATGTATTGCTGCTCTTACAATGCTGTATATATCATAGTATTTATAGAGTCTTAAGAATCTCAGTTGGTTACCTTATTAATGGCATCTATTTGTAAGTGCACTTATCGGATAAAAGAACGTCTGCTACAATGACTCAAAAGTCAATCAAACTCCACTATGGCCAAGACCAAGAGCTGTCAAAGGACACGAAACAAAAGTGTAGACCTGCACCAGGCTGGGAAGACTGAATCTGCAATAGGTAAGCAGCTTGGTGTGAAGTAAATCAACTGTGGGAGCAATTATTAGAAGAGCACTGATAATCTCCCTCGATCTGGGGCTCCACGCAAGATCTCACCCCTCACTAGTGAATGACCTGCAGAGAGCTGGGACCAAAGTAGCAAAGGCTACCATCAGTAACACACTGCGCCGCCAGGGACTCAAATCCTGCAGTGCCAGACGTGTCCCCCTGCTTAAGCCAGTACATGTCCAGGCCCGTCTGAAGTTTGCTAGAGAGCATTTGGATGATCCAGAAGAGGATTGGGAGAATGTCATATGGTCAGATGAAACCAAAATAGAACTTTTTGGTAAAAACTCAACTTGTCGTGTTTGGAGGAGAAAGAATGCTGAGTTGCATCCAAAGAACACCATACCTACTGTGAAGCATGGGGGTGGAAACATCATGCTTTGGGGCTGTTTTTCTGCAAAGGGACCAGGACGACTGATCTGTGTAAAGGAAAGAATGAATGGGGCCATGTATCGTGAGATTTTGAGTGAAAACCTCCTTCCATCAGCAAGGGCATTGAAGATGAAACGTGGCTGGGTCTTTCAGCATGACAATGATCCCAAACACACCGCCCGGGCAACGAAGGAGTGGCTTCGTAAGAAGCATTTCAAGGTCCTGGAGTGGCCTAGCCAGTCTCCAGATCTCAACCCCATAGAAAATCTTTGGAGGGAGTTGAAAGTCCCAAAACATCACTGCTCTAGAGGAGATCTGCAAGGAGGAATGGGCCAAAATACCAGCAACAGTGTGTGAAAACCTTGTGAAGACTTACAGAAAACGTTTGGCCTCTGTCATTGCCAACAAAGGGTATATAACAAAGTATTGAGATGAAATTTTGTTATTGACCAAATACTTATTTTCCACCATAATTTGCAAATAAATTCTTTAAAAATCCTACAATGTGATTTTCTGGATTTGTTTTTTCTTATTTTGTCTCTCATAGTTGAGGTATATCTATGATGAAAATTACAGGCCTCTCTCATCTTTTTAAGTGGGAGAACTTGCACAATTGGTGGCTGACTAAATACTTTTTTGCCCCACTGTATATATATATATGGGTGTTTGGCTTAGTGTCATGTAAGAATCATTATTATACTCATACCTTTTGTTGTTTTAATATTTTGAATTGTTTTTAGCTTTATTTTTTGTTTTAATTTAAGTTTAGTTTTGAAATGTTGTTGTATGCATTTGTCATTTTTATTTAATGTCTGTATTTTCTTAAATGTGTATATATATAGTATTTATAGAGTTTAAAATTATAGTTGGTTACTTTTTCTTATTTGTAAGTGCACTTTGGATAAAAGCGTCTGCTAAATGACTAAAAGTAAAGTAAAAGTAAATAAATAAGCCATTGAGATTTGCTATCATTGGATAATAGCAATGCTCTTACCCTTTCTATATTTACAGTAAAGAATAGTTATACTTTATAGATATACTAATCTATTGTATTGGTATTTAACAATATATAAAATAGTAAGAATTAATACAAAATACTGATAATAATAACAATAATAAATTAATGAATTAACTAATGAATTAATTCCCCCAATTTAAACCCTCTCACTCATACTTAAATAAAAATCTCAAATAAATTACTCACACTCTATTTTCAAGGAAAGTAATACTAATTATTATTATTAATATTATTATTAGTAAATGTCTATCCAGAAACTGTTACTTTTCTAATGGACACCACATGCTGAAATAACCATGCAACATATGTGTGATTATCTTACAACCATGTATACTACTGCTTAATATTTTTATCATGGAATAATACCATCACTCTTTCCCTTACTATTTGTACAATTAAAAATAATAGGCATAATAACTCCTTACTGTGCTAGCATGCACAGCATATAGTACTGCATATAGTATATACCAGTAGCACAGTATGTACTGGTTATTGTGGTTTGTGGAGCAGAAGCAATTTTTACCTTCATTTGAATCTTGCATTACATTTGTCATTGTTTATGTGAAATAATAAACAGACATGCACATATAGTCAGTGTTTTCCTCTTACTAAAGAAGCCTGATGTGAAAGATCAAATGTGAGTGATCAGAGCGGCACTTTCATAATAACCAATAACGCATGATGACGCCACACACATCATCTATAGTCAAGACATAATATGCTTATCATATCAGACTGTATTTGCTAGCTAACAAGACCACAGATGTTTTCATTAGCGCCTAATGAACAGGAAGGTGAACATCTCAGGTAATAAAACTTTGAGTCTAAAAACCCCGAGCCCACTGACTGTGGCAGTCATCAGTGAAACTTCTCAGAGGTTATGAGGGCATAAACGCTGAGCTGTAACGCTGCAACACTAAAATGAATAACGCTCGTGTTCAGAAGTCATGAAATGCCGAGTAAGATCTTGCAGAGAGAAAATGAGCTATGAAGGGGGGAAACGTAGTTATGGTGATTTGATTGACAGAGTTGAATCTGTTAGAGGGTTATGAACCTCAAAACAAGGGTTAAAATGAAATTGACCTGCAGTTTGAAAGCTGACTGATAAATTGAGCTGAAGGTGTTCAATCTAGCGTCTGAAGTTACATGAAGCTTATTTAATAAATCACAATGCCTGCAGGGTAATTCATCACCTCAAAGATTTACATCTCTCTCTCTGTTTTGCTAAATCTACCTACCTATTTTTATTTTAACTAAAATAGTTTTTTTCTCACATCATAGGAGCTGAGGAGACCACTATACAAATGCACCTATATCAATCTTTACTATTATTGAAGGCAAATTCTCTGTATTTGCCAGGTTTCTTTGCAGAGCAAACGGCAGTGAGAGACTCGTGTTGTCAGGGATGTAAATACACTCACATACTCTGTTAAATGTGATGAACGGTTAGCTTAAAGAGCTATTTCTACCTCATTTAACCTATGCAGTTTAACTTTTTTGGAAAGAAGGACTGTATTTAGGTTGATTCAGAGATATTAAATACAGTTTTTGACTTGAATAAAACCAGTTATAAAATTAACATGCAATAGGTCACGTTGCTACTTTTAGAAACTGTCATGAAATAATACCAACACTCTTTCTCTGACTATGCTTACAATTAAATATAGTAGGCAGTATACCGTGCCTAGTATATACTAGTTATTGCATTGTCCTTCATTTTGTATTGCAAGTAATTTTTTTAGGAAAATGGTCAAATGAAAGCCGTTAAACATATTAATTACTTTGAATCTGAGTAATTATGCAATAATAAAATAGCATACATGTTTGGAACAGTGTAATAACATATTACCGTTACAATTTCTGCAGTATATAATGCATATGGTGCAGTGCCGGAGTGGGACTAATTTTCAGCCCTGGAGTTTCATGCCCACTTGTCTTCTTTTTACTGGCCTTTTCAGTGCCACCTTTGCACTTTCTATTATCCACTTTTACCTATTATTTTTTTATCTTGCATATCTAAAAATTTTTTTGCAAGGTGCTGCTGTCAGGGGTGGGGAGTCATACGATAATTACGTCATCATTGCCAATTAACTTCAGAAAACGAAAATAAGGGACAATTGTGATTCTTTAGCGTTTATTCTTTAAGAACATGAGGGATAGAACAAGTGATGCTCCAAATATTTGTACTGTACCATAAAACCTATGTGCCACCACTAACCTATCTTTTTAATATTTCTTTATCTACAAATGAAAGTCCTTCTATCTGGAAAACTGCTTATGTTCGGCCATTGTTTAAAGGGGGTGATCTAACAGTATTGAATAATGATATGCCTATTTCGAACTTGTCTATTTTATCAAAGGTTTTGAAATCGCTTGTGAATGATCAATTAAACGAGTTTCTATCTTCTAAAAATGCCTTAGCAGAGATCCAATCCGGTTTTAGGAAAAACATAGTAGATCCACAGCAATTATAAAAGTATTAAATAATTTAATGGTTTCATTGGACAATGAAAACCATAAAGCTGCTCTTTTTATCGATTTATCTAAGGCTTTTGATTTTGTAGATCATGACATTTTGAAGCAGAGGCTACTTTGTGTAGGTTTATCAGTAAATACTGTTGGATGGTTTGTTAATTACTTATCAGATAGATCTCAATGTATAAATATAGAGGAACTCACTTCTAGTACTCGGAATGTAAAGATCAGCGTACCACAGGGATCGGTCCTTGGGCCATTATTATTTATTTTACATATTAATAATATTAATAACCTTGCACATGTAAGTTTTGGCTTATACGCTGATGATATGGTTATTTACTCTTCAGGCTGTGAGTCATCTTTAATCTGATTTTGATGCAGTTCAGTATACACTGAGCGAATTGAACTTGAACTTATTCTAAATGCAGTAATTTAAACATGATGCTTACAAAAAGAAAGTCTGCACATTCAAACTCGTGCTCAATTACCAGTCTTCAGGGTTTGGAGATTGAAGTAGTGTCTAAGTATAAATCCCTGGGGTTTTTAGTTGATGATTCTCTTTCTTTTGGGACTCATATTCAGTACCTTGTGAGAAAATGTAAGTCAAAACTGGGCCTTTTTTAGAGTCAAGTATTGTCGTTCTCTTGCAGCAAGGAAGAGATTGGTAGCAGCTACATATTTGTCAGTGTTGGATTACTGTAATATCAGATATAAATGCAGGCACCTAATGTCACACTCCACATGGGAAGAGTTGCGTCTCGAAGGTAGAACTCAAATCAGGATACATATACTGGCTGGAACACAACGTGGAGACTTGAAGACCTTTCACAACCAACAACTAACCTGGGGCAGAACAAACTATAAATAGACACAGCTGGAACATAATCAAGACACACTGCTGGGACTAACTGAACTAATAATGAACAGGAAACAGGAAGGACCATATATGGGCACAAGAGGAAGCGAGACACAAGACATGTGGACACAGGTCTGACACCTAAGCATTGTTTACAGGTGTTGTATTCAGTTTATCATGGAGCGTTAACGTTCATCACAAATTCAAAACTCCTTACTCATCATTGTTTATTGTACTCTCGCGTTGGATGGCCGGCGTTGTCATCCCGTAGAATTAAGCATTGGTACTTTATTGTATATAAAATCATTTTATAAATATATAATATTTAAAAACAGTAACTAGGTAATTATGAAATGAAATATAACGCTTAAGTTCAATTTAATGGGTCGAAAAGCACTTTAAAAATAAATAATGAACACTGATATAACAAATAATAATTAATAAGCACTCTAAAGCTCTGCTAATTGCATGAAATATATGCAGTTAAGTGTCTAAAAGCATTACATTCACTTCAAAAATATATATTTTCAAACTCTTCTAAAGTGCACTAATGATTCATGCACAATAAGATCAGAAAGATGTATTAAGAAAGTCAATGTATATTTCATATTGACTTTATACCGTGAAACACCTATAATATTCACCTGTCTCATGAAAACATTTCTGAACTTTATCTCAAACTCATCTCTTCGTATAACGTCCAGCAGCGAGTAGACTTGACTAAAGCCCTGCACCTGGAGAAACTATTAAACTCACAGATAAGATACAGACTGAGACCAGGTGCAACTAATTGCTGAGATAAGCCATTTCTTGGTATGCAGACACGGATATATGTGATGATGAGCAGCGTTTTGAATGTGGGAATGTGTTTCTATAAGGTCACTGACCTCTAACTGTCTCATACATCAGTCAAAATGTATTTTCCAATGATTGCCATTTCCAACATGTTAACATTACGGTACAAACGGCATTGATTCGGCTTCAGTGGCAGTGAAAAACATTAATGTTCACCTGCAAATCAGCTGATGTGGACACAGACCTGGAAGGCATTGTGGGTAAAGATGGATTCTCTGCCACTAATAACCATCAGCACTGATGAGCTTTACACAGGGAGAAAGTCCACACAAGAACACTTGAAGTAAGCTGTGACACTCTCCAGCCCACTGTCATTGTTCATTTCACGGCTTATTGAATTTGCTTAGCCTAAAGACTAAGATAATCAATTTAAGCCAGAGGTTGAGCCACCGGATCAATTAAAGCCGCCGCTAGTTAGAAACAGACCGTTGTGGAAGAAGTGAGCTAACTCTCTTACAGTGATTCCCCTAGTAATTAAACACGTCTATATTAATAATTAAGAGTCAGAATGATACTTTAATAAAGAAAAATGTCCGGATTGTTTCCTGCGTTCAGGTTAGTCGATGCACAAAAGAAACTATAATAGTTTAATGCACTGAAATAAACGTAATGAAAACTATTGTTATTGACTAAAAGTAAAACTACTAAAAATAATTTCCTTTAATTAAAATAAAATAATAAATATTAAATTCAAACTTAAAGTTGAAAAACTTGCAAATTAGAATGGTTGCTTGGGCAACTAAACACTACAGAAAAAATGAAATAAACTAAAGACAAATATAAAAAATAAAACATACAAAAAATAATACAAAATAAATACAAATGACAAAAGCACATAATGCATTTACAAAAAACAACAACTGTAGACGACAGTTAAAATTGATAATATAAAAAACAATTACAAATATTGCTAAATGTTATCTTATTATGTAATACTAAAATATCACTGAAACTGCAAAACCTTTACTGTAGTTATTATAAATAACCAATAAATATATGTGATGAGCAATTCAAATAAATAAATCAAACAATAATAAATATGGAGTAAAGTTTGGTTTGTTTTGACATGTTATTATTATCACATTATTATTATTATTATATGTTTATAATAATATTAATAACAACAATAAAGTAAAACATAACAAAATCAGTTTTATTCAAACTAATTCATATTTTTTTAACTTCATTGACTCAACTTAAATTAATTTAAATCAACTAAATACAGCTTTATTGGTTAAGACAGAAATGACTTGTTAAGGTAACAATTGCAGGTTGTCACTTTAAGTAGATGTAAAAAATTAAAACAAATCTATATTTAGGAAAACTAACAAATGAAAACTCATCACACTAGTATTATTATCCCCCCCCCCCATCACTCAGGGGCTCAGGTTTTACACAAGGTAATGCCAGGCTTGCTGCAGGTGAGCCAGCTTTAGTAAAAATAGTTGACATTGTCCGTCCTTCCTCCATATTGTTAAATTGGAGGATTTGGTTAAGACGACTGACATCTCCTGAAACCGAATCCAGCACCACCCAGGTACACAGATGCCAATATCAGGGCTCTCTCCGCAGTCACTCAGCAGCTATTGAGAGCTCTCGGTATAACATCTGAGTATCTATCCGGCGCAGGATCCCAGCACAGGCTGCTGGGAAGAGAGCCGATAGAGCCTCACATCAATCTGTCAGCCGGCCGGCCTTCCACAGATAAGAGGAATTCCGAGAGGAAGATAACGCTGGCCATTCAACTTAATACCAAGGAGAAGTTTTCATCAGGTCTTCACATAGATGCTTTCAGTCAGGAATGGCATACAAGTCCCCTTTATTTATATAGCGCTTTTATCAATACAAATGGAAAAGCATACGCTTTCTTCCGCTTTCTTTACTCTCTTTCTTTTTCTTAACATACAATTAGTCATTGAACTTAAATGCATTGCATATTTTTACATATTTTCTGCTTCAGGATTATAAATTAATACTCATTACATGTTTTACATATCAAATTGTGCGTTTTTGTCTCTTAAGTGAGACAACATCATTAGAGCAGACACCGAGAACTCGGTAACACTTTATTCTGATAGTCCACTTTAGACATAATTAACTAAACTTACTAACTTAGGTCCATATATGATTGGACATTGACACAATTTTCATAATTTCGGCTCTGTATGCCACAGAACAGAATTAAAAATGAAGCAATCAAGATTAAATTGAAGTGCAGAATATAAGCTTTAATAAAAAAAAATATATAAAATTCTTTGGAATTACAACTATTTTTTATACCCCCCCACCCAATTTCCAGGGCTCAAATGTAATTGGACAAGTAAATATAATCATAGATAAACTAATATTTTGTTGCGAATCCGTTGCAGGCGGTGACTGTCTTAAGTCTGAACTCATGGACATCAGCAGAGACTGGTTTCTTCTTTGTGATGTTTGCCAGGTCTTTGTTGCAGCTGACTTCAGTTGTTATGTGTTTGTGGCTCTTTCTGTCTTTAGTTTTGTCTTCAGCGAGTGAAATGCTGCTCAATCGTGTTGAGTTTAGGAGATTGACTCGGTCACTGCAGAATAATCCACGTTTTACCTTCAAAAACTCCTGGGTTGCTTCTGCTGTATGTTTTGGGTCAGGGTTCATTTAATACTCTGAAGCGCCTCTTAATCAACTTTGCTGCATTTGACTGAATCTGGGCAGAGAGTATATCTCTATATACTCCAGAACTGATCCGGCTGCTTCTGTCTCATCATCACTAAACACAGTAACCCAGAGCCACTGAAGCCATGCAGCTCATGATCACACTGCTCCATGTTTCACAGACGATGTTGATCATGAGCTGCTCCAAGCCTTCTCCAGACTGTCTTCTTCTCGTCATTCTGGTGCAGGTTGATCTTAATGTCAGCCGTCCATTGAATGCTTTTGCAGAAGTGCTCTGGCTATTTTAGATGTTTTTTGTCAAAGTCTAATCTGGTCTTGTTTGCAGCTTGTGGTGAAGCCTCTGTATTTGCTCTGGTGAAGTCTTCTCTTGATTGTAGACACGTCTGTCTCCTGGAGAGTGTTCTTCTCTTGGCTGGATGTTGTGAAAGAGAGAGGATCCTCCGATCATCACCTCTGTGTTTGCTCTGGTGAAGTCTTCTCTTGATTGTAGACACGTCTGTCTCCTGGAGAGAGTTCTTCTCTTGGCTGGATGTTGTGAAAGAGAGAGGATCCTTCGATCATCAGCTCTGTATTTGCTCTGGTGAAGTCTTCTCTTGATTGTAGACACGTCTGTCTCCTGGAGAGAGTTCTTCTCTTGGCTGGATGTTGTGAAAGAGAGAAGATCCTCCGATCATCACCTCTGTGTTTGCTCTGGTGAAGTCTTCTCTTGATTGTAGACACGTCTGTCTCCTGGAGAGTGTTCTTCTCTTGGCTGGATGTTGTGAAGGGGTTTTCTTTACCATGGAGAAGATCCTCCGATCATCCTCTACTGATGTCCTCCGTGGACGTCCAGGTCTTTCTATGTTTCTGAGCTCACCAGTGCATTCTTGTTTTCTTGGAATGTACAAAACTGTTGATTTGGCCGCTCCCAATGTTCCTGCTATTTCTTCCTGGTATTTCCAGGATTTGTTTTGTTTCTGAAGCCTAACAATCTTCTGTTTCGCTTGTATGGAGATATCCTTTGACTGCATGATGAGGTTCACACCAAATGACACACTTATCAACTCCAGAACTTTTACCTGCTTAATTGATGTAGAAATAACGAACGAAACATCTGACCATGAAACCACTTTTGAGTCAATTGTCCAATTACTTATGATCCCTTGAAAAGGGGAGAGGTACATATTAAAGAGCTGTAATTCCTTAATCTTTCCTCCAATTTTGATGTGAATACTCATTCAGCCCATAATCATTATATAACTGTAAAGGTCTCTGCACACTGAGTCCGAAGATTTCGTTTGCGTTTCGTAATTTAAAAAATTCCTCTCGCACAGAAACCTTGCACACTGAGTCCGATGCGTATTAATTCATCCGTTGGGGAAAAAAAAACGCACAATTATACAAAATGTCGTCAAGCATTGAGGATGATTTGGTTGTCCTCTATATTGGGTCCATGATGGGTCCATCCAATCCTAAAATATAGAGAGGACGGAGAGTTCCTCGTTATTAAGGATCAGTGGACTATCACGGGCGATTGAACGTTTACTGCAGGATGTCAGTGGCTCAGTTTGATGCTTTGCTAGCGATACTAGAGCCACATATTAAAAGGAAGACCACCGATTTCTGTGAACTCAGCGTGCAAGGATCTATATACAGTGCTTTGTGCTGCGAGATGAAGTTGATGAACTTGACAATCGCCATTCTGGATGTTGGCGTTCGCTTGTACGGTGGCTCTGAACTGTCAAAACACCTCTCAAAATGCTTGCCACGGATGCGAAAAACGCAAAAAATCAAACACGATCAGATTTTTTTTTATGACAGACGAAAATTAAGGATGCAGTGTGTAAACGTGATTGACATAACGTGAGGTCGTTTTTATTTTTCAACGTGCGAACATTTCGGATGAAAATGTGCAATGACCCTTAACTTGAATATGTTTTGGACAGCAGCTAAAATAACAAGAAAAAATATGCGTGTGTCCAAATATATATGGATCTAATTGTATAAATAGATATATACTGTACATATATACCGTATATACGCATTCATGTCAACTAGCAATTATTAGCGCATTAACAGACTGTCTTAATATCTGCTAACACTGATTTTAATGAACTTTCTATTGACCATAAGTAATGTTTTTAACTATATGTCAACTTATTCCACTAACCCTAACCCCAATAGCCTACTAATAGTTTAATGAGAGTTAGTTGGCATGTAGTTGCAAAGTTAACTAGAATGTACATTTCCAGAAGAAAATGTGAAATGGTGCTTGCAGTGGCAAAAAACACCACCCGGTTGCTAGGGTAATGTACATGATTGAATACGAGCCAACAACCATGTCTGTACGATGTTCTGGTGCTGAGATATGGCTTATTCATGGTTTTAGTAGAAACATGGAGTTCGGCTTTTTTGACTCATACAGTTTATGGGATGATATTTAAAGACTAGTTGACAGTCTATCTAGGGTGTTCTGCGTGGTTGCTAGGGCGTTGCTAGGCGGTTGCTAGGGTGTTCTGGACGGTTGCTAGGCGGTTGCTAGGGTGTTCTGGGTGGTTGCTAGGCGGTTGCTAGGGATTTCTGGGTGGTTGCTAGGGCGTTGCTAGGCAGTTGCTAGGGTGCTCTAGGTGGTTGCTAGGCGGTTGCTAGGGTGTTCTGGGTGGTTGCTAGGGTGTTGCTAGGCGGTTGCTAGGGTGTTCTGGGTGGTTGCTAGGGCGTTGCTAGGCAGTTGCTAGGGTGTTCTGGACGGTTGCTAGGCGGTTGCTAGGGTGTTCTGGGTGGTTGCTAGGGCGTTGCTAGGCGGTTGCTAGGGTAATCTGGGTGGTTGCTATGGTGTTACTAGGTGGTTGGTAGTTGTCACAGATGGTTACTATGGAGTTTGTAGCATTTTATTGGCATGATTTGCCTGTTGTTAGCATGTTGCTAGCATGATTTTAGCATGATTAGCATGTTGCTAGCATGATTAGCAATTTTGCTAGCATGTTGCTAGCATGTTTAGCATGTTGTTAGCATGTCGCTAGCATGATTTTATTATGATTAGCATGTTGCTAGCATGATTTTATTATGATTAGCATGTTGCTAGCATGTTGCTAGCATGATTAGCATGTTGGTAGCATGTTGCTAGCATGATTTTAGCATGTTGCTAGCATGATTAGCATGTTGCTAGCATGTTGCTAGCGTGATTAGCATGTTGCTAGCATGTTGCTAGCATGATTAGCATGTTGCTAGCATGTTGCTAGCATGATGCTAGCATGATTTTAGCATTATTAGCATGTTGCTAGCATGTTGCTAACGTGATTAGCATGTTTCTAGCATTTTGCTAGCATGATTAGCATGTTGCTAGCATGTTGCTAGAATGATTTTAGCGTGATTAGCATGTTTTTAGCATGTTGCTAGCATTATTAGCATGTGACTAGCATGTTGCTAGCCTGATTAGCATGTTGCTAGCATTTTGCTAGCATGATTAGCATGTTGCTAGCATGGTTTTAGCATGATTAGCATGTTTGCTAGCATGTTGCTAGCGTGATTAGCATGTTGCTAGCATGTTGCTAGCATGATTAGCATGTTGCTAGCATGTTGCTAGCGTGATTAGCATGTTTCTAGCATGTTGCTAGCATGATTAGCATTTTGCTAGCATGTTGCTAGCATTATTTTACCGTGATTAGCATGTTTTTAGCATGTTGCTAGCATGATTAGCATGTGACTAGCATGTTGCTAGCGTGATTAGCATGTTTCTAGCATGTTGCTAGCGTGATTAGCATGTTTCTAGCATGTTGCTAGCATGATTAGCATTTTGCTAGCATGTTGCTAGCATTATTTTACCGTGATTAACATGTTTTTAGCATGTTGCTAGCATGATTAGCATATTTGCTAGCATGATTTTAACATGATTAGCATGTTGCTAGCATGTTGCTTGCGTGATTAGCATGTTGCTAGCATTTTGCTAACGTGATAAGCATGTTGCTAGCATGTTGCTAGCATGATTAGCATGTTGCTAGCATGTTTTTAGCGTGATTAGCATGTTGAGAGCATGTTGCTAGCATGATTAGCATGTTGCTAGCATGATTAGCATGTTGCCAGCATGTTGCTAGCATGATTTTAGCGTGATTCGCATGTTTTTAGCATGTTGCTAGCATGATTAGCATGTGACTAGCATGTTGCTAGCATGATTAGCATGTTGCTAGCATGTTGCTAGCATGATTAGCATTTAGGTAATCTGGGTGGTTGCTATGGTGTTACTAGGTGGTTGGTAGTTGTCACAGATGGTTACTATGGAGTTTGTAGCATTTTATTGGCTTAGCTAAGCGCTATTAGCATGTAGCTATTCACTGCTAGCATGTGTAGCATGTAGCAAGTCCTGTTTGCTAGCATGAGTCAAAAGAGCCAACCCCCATCTCTATACGATGTTCTGATGCAGAGATATAGGTCTTGCAAAACGGTTGCTAGGGTACTCTGTTTGGTTGCTAGGGAGTGGCTTGGCAGCTAGCAATCACGATACTCCAAAGGCTTCTTGTCAGTATGAATGATATAAACCAACTCCCACGCCTCTGTGACATTCAGAATCGAAGATATTCCTCTGTGAATTTTGGTTGCTAAGGTGCTCGACAATGGTTGCTAGGGCGTGGCCAGTGAGTGTTGAGGTGATTCAGGATTGGCTGCTTGCTGCCCCGAGTCAAACGAGCCCACCCTCATGTTTCTATGACACTTCTATCCTGAGATATCCCTTTGATCTCTTTCAATGGAAGTCTATGGGACGTGTTGCTAAGGTGCTCTAAATGGTTGCTAGGGGCGTGGCTTGATAGCTTCACAATGATCCTGAGATGCTGATTGGTCGTCTGAGTCAAATGAGCCCGCCCCCTTGTCTCTATGACACTGTGATCCAGAGGTATGTTCAATTGAAAAGCGGTTTCTATGGTGTAGGACGGCCCATTTCATGGGCCGTCCTACACCATAGAAAGTCAATGGGGCAACTTTGGGACGCTCCTGCCCCCCAGGGGTGCAACTTTTACCCCATTTTGAGGTATGGTCTTACAGAGCCTGCCAGCCTCTTCAAATGTGGCAAATTTCACATTTCTGTGAAATCCACTCTCTGAGCTACGAGGCGTCAAAGTTTTTCGCAATGTTAAGTCTATGCGGTTTTTTTGGCCGCTATTTCGCCCCTGGGGCGAACATCGTACCCCCGATCGCTTATAAAAGTCATAGCACACCATTCCCGATTAGGCCGCACGTTTTGACACCTCATTCATGGCTCTGTGACAAAAACTGCGGGAGGAGTAGCGCGCCGAAAAAAAGTGGAATTTGGAAATGGCGGATAACACTAATGTTGCCTTGCCATATATGGCAAGCACCATTAATTATAGTTCATAGAATATCTGGTAACACTTTAGGTTAGGAAACACATATTCACTATTAACTGAGTTTTCCCTCAATAACCTCTTTATTTGCTGCTTTTTGATAGTAAGTAAGGTAGTTGTAGTAGTAGTAGTAGTTACATTTATGTATTTAAGGGATCTGGAATATAATCAAGCATTAAAATATGTGTTATAAGTACTAATAAACAGCCATATTCTAGTAATATGCATGCTAATAAGCAACTAGTTATAAGTGAATAGTGTTCCCAAATCTAAAGTGTTACAGAACATCATAAAAGTGGATTATGGAAATAAAGGGAGAACGTGAACTTTGATCAATAGAATTAAAACACATGTTCTGTGGATGAAGAGAAGTGTTGATATCTAGAGCGGATTGAAGACATTTGTTTGCCCTGAATGACTCTGTCGTCCTGATGTTGATATGAATCGTATTTCATGCTATCTTTTATGTCATAATCGAAACCAGACATCAGAGAATAGTCCCAAATCAAGAACTGCAGACCTCCGGACAAAACCTTTCGCCTGAACCCAACACGCCATGATTCAGAGTAAATACAGATATTCCCTGCACTCACTGAACGCTGTGCGTTTGAAAGACATATCGTCTTCAGACTGATATATGTGACACAATCCTCCTCTGTCTGTGGGAGTCCAGACAGGGCGATGATGGCTCCGAAAGTCCTTGTTAAGCAAAACCATGACCCACGTTTTGCTGAAGAGCCCCACTTTAGTGCTAGAAAAGTATTACGACTATCATGCATTTCTTTGGATCAGCTCAAAAGATGCATTAAATTGAAATCAGACGGCTTGGATTGACTGGCGACCAGGTGCTAATCGGTAGCAAATCTCCCTCTCAGGCCTGCCTCGGAGGAGGAACATACTTATGATAATACGCAACTGATTTTCTGCAGAGTTAACCGGTTTGTGTAATGCAGCAGGCTGTTCGTAATAATCTGCAGTTAGGATTTCAAGGGCAGTGAAAATATACGTTCATTTTGAGCAATGGGGAAATGTGTCGTAATCATAACAGCTTCTCCTTCGCATTGTCCACATAGAAAGCAATCCCATTTGATATGGTCAAGCTGCTTGCACTCAAACACTTCACTTAACAAAGGCAAACTAGCCTTTGGAGACTATTGATTTACATATTAATAACACTTGTATGTCAACAAATGTGGCAATGGGAGATTTACCCAAAACTCATTTTCTGATAAATCCATGCTTTAAACAAGAGCAATACCTGCCGATGGAGTAAGAACATTTGAAAAACACACTTGTTTTCCATTTGAATGAACTTGATATTTCTGACCCCACTGGCAATACTCTTTTTCTTGATTTTAATCATAAACACACTTAAAGGTGATTGTCTTCAGAAAATGTTTATGTTATGCTGGTTGAAAGTCTCTTCACATCCTGATAGCAATCATTAATTAAGTGGTCTAAATGTATTTATCTGTATTTATATATTCTGTGGAAGTTCTAGGACCAAGAAATGCTCGTCCAATTAAAATGTTCGGTCCGAGTGTTTTAATTGTCTTTCGCACCTGCCTGTCAAGGTATGTACAGTATTTGCATACCTCTGTGCACCCGGTTCACGCAGACAGATACGTCATCGGCGCGTTCATGCACGCTGTGCAGACAGAGCAAGAATGGCAGGCGCACATCAACAACCTGATCTTCCTTCCAGTTATTGTAGTACTTGTACTAACTGTGCTATAACATTTTCTCACCGGTGAATGACTCATGTTGAAGCCCAGCGGTTCCCAGTTCCAGTCCTCGTTCTCCACGCTCTGCATATTTTGCATGTCTCGCTTAGTTAACACCTGATTCAGATCACCAGCTCATTAGAAGAGAGCTACGTGCATGAACTGTGTTCCGATTGACATGCTCCCTACACAGTGTCTATTGCTCCCTACTCCCTGAGCAGGGAAAATATGCTGAAGTTTATTTCACTTCAGAACATTTATTCACAGATTTGCTTGGCGCAGCGTCTTCACACAGATGAAACTTACTCGAGAAGTGTGACATAATACACATCTATAAATAAATACAATTTAAATTCTTGTCTCACACACTTTAATGCCCTTTGTATGGAACATGTACGTTCGCTTCGAACTGTAATCATGGTGGAATATCTGGTAATGTCCACTTCGCAGGGCACTTATGATTTACGGTTGAACAGGACCGTCGGACGTGATAAGATATGCAGTATATGAAATGTGCAGAGTGGGGAGGGCGCGAGGACTGTAACTGGAAACCGTTGATGTAGTCTATTGTAGTAATTTAATGTTGTCTCTGGTATTCTGCTCTTTGAGCGGAGGTGCATTCAGGGGGCGTGGCTTCGGACGGCGATTGCAGGGAGGGTGGAACGATCGCTTTCAGTGCTATCAGGCTAAAGTTAGCATTTTCTGAGATCTCCAACTGCACCTTTAATTTTTATACATTTATTTTTTATGAATATCTTATCTCATTTTGCTTGTCAAGTAAATGCATCTTCATTTAATAAATGTTTAGATCTTAGTACTGGGATGCAACATAAAAGCAGTAAGATTTTTTTTTCATTATCTATGCACTGCTTAAAAAAATTGTAGTATTTTTTTGTCTTTTTTATTTTATAAATGTATATATGTTATTATGTGTTTATAATTTATCATTTTATTTTAGTTCATTTATTTTTAGTATCTGAATATTCTTAAATTAACATGCATTTGCTTAAGCGAAAATGTCATCATGCAAAATGACGTAAGATTAAAAAAAGAGTTTTGTTAGTTCTTGCTTAAAACGAGAAAAAATATATCCGCCAAGGGGGAAGAACAATAATATTCATTCAAAGGCAAAACAAGATTATTTTTCTTGCTCCATTCTACATAGATTTAGTTTTTTTTGTTTTAAGAATTTCATTCTAACAAAATTGTGATTTTATTCTTTTTTTTTTTTTAAATAAGACATAATATATTAAGTAATTTGCTATATGTCTTGATTCACGAATGTTTAGAAAATTATACTAACTAAATAAATTAATTCATAAATGTTTGTCCAGTGTGGAAGACCCTTTAACATCCATGGAACCTGTTTATTAGGATTTTTTTATAGTAAATGAAGGTTCTTTAGATTATTAAGATTATAAAATTTCACATTCAGTGAAAATGTGAGAATCCATATCTTTAATTTTGAGGGAAAAGGGGGAAATGTTTCGTAATCATAACTTCTCCTTCGCACCGTCCACTCTGGCGTTAAAGAAAGCAATCCCATTTGAAATGGTCAAGGTACTCACTCCTAACACTCAAACACTCCACTCAACAAAGGCCCACAAGGACAGACATTGTCATGCAGAAAACTAGCCTTTGGAGACAATTGATTTGGTCCATATCATGGCAATGGGCCCGACTCAGCTGGAGTTAGTGCTGGCCTTGCTGTTTCCACTCGACCCGAGGAGATCAATAAGCCATGCTACATTTAGGAGAGCCCTGGACCATGTCTCCAGCAGGCCTTTCTGAGAGCGGAGGGTCAGTCAGATGCACATCGCGGTATTTGATGAAGGCCCGGTGGTCTATAACACGCATGTTTGCCGATCTAGAAAGGCCCGAGATGAATAATGACCCAAAGCAGCACGAGCTTCCTAACCTCTCGAGAGAATGCACAACGTATAAATGCAAAGCGAATGAAGAAACCCGTAAATTAAACTGGAAATAAAGGGCTTTACAAACATTTACAGTGTGAAAGAAAGACACATAATCATTTGCTGCTGTGCGATAACAACCCGTCTTTGTTCTCTTTCCCTTTGCCTCTCTGTTTACAAGACATTCGGCTATAAAGTAGCATGTAGTGAATGAAGCCGGGAACATAAAGCCAGAACTGCTGTGCAGCGCTGAAAGACTACACAAGAGACCAGCCTTTGAATATCTTACAATTAGTGGTGGCCTGGGGGCGATACATTTTCATTTGGGGTCAAGACTGGTCCAACAACCGCCTAATATATTTCTTTATCTTTTCACGGACGCTGAAAAACAGCTGTTTTGGAGCTGTAGGAGATAATTCAAGAGGGGTTTTTGTCTATCGGGGCTCACTGAGGGACAATGGAGGCCTATCGATTGGAGGAGCTTGACACCACGGCCGCTTGTCAGCTGAATAAAAAGACCATTATTTCTGTGGCCACTGCGAGAATTACTGGAATAACTTCCTCCTCACTCGGCCTGTTTTCCCTCGTAATCATCACAATCTCTTCCACACTAAGGGTGAGTCTTTCTGAAACAATAGCGCTGGGAAATAATGGGCCCGAGGAGGCTGTTGATGGGAAGAGGGAAGAAAGGGAAAAGACGGGAATGATAAACGGACGGTGACCTGGTCAAAGGTCAGGCTGTGATCTTTTCACAGGAATGTTGCTGTATTACATTTGGTTCAAATGTTGCCCGTGAAGCCTTCAAAGTTCTCCGCAATGTGACCAAATATAGTGGAAAATGAAGGAATTTTTACTTGTGTGTCAGATTATTGATCTGTGAGCATTTTTCTGTCATAAAGATTCACTTCTGAGAGATCTAGTGCTATGAAGACACATCTGCAGACACTGGAGATAAGGCTTTTCTTTTCAACCCGGCTGTGAAATCATCTGATGTCTGAACCGAGATGACAAAAAAGGTGAGATGTCTCAACAATGTTCTGACTTGTCTTTTCTGTAAAGAGGAAAGCAAAGCGCCATTTACTTAAAAAAATCGACCTGATACTTTCATAACTGTGCAATCATGAGCAATATCTTTGTATGATACATAATATCTGTCAATACATGGTGTAAATGATCTATATAAACTCTATAGTGACTTTAGATTCACTATTAACTATAGTTGTTTATTAGTATGCATATTACTATGACCATGTATTAGTACTTATAACGCACATATTAATGCCTGAACATGTTCTGGATCTCTTAACCCTACCAAATAACTTAACATTATTTAAAAAATAAGGTTGCACTTCATTTCAAGGTCTAATTCTCACTATTAACAAACCATTAACTATGACTTTTGTCTCAATAAACTCTAAAAACATTTTTACCTACAGATCGATGCATATCTTGCAGATTTTTGCTTATTTGTAATCGGACGAAGTAGCACTGATTACATTTGTTTGAAGCTTTACTGAGAGAGCGATTGCGTGTGAATAAGTGTTGTAGTAAATCATACTTTCAGCTGAAAATATTCTGAAGGAACAAATACATTTCCATTTCCATGTTTCTATTTGATTCAATACTCCACACAGCTCATCTCATTAGTAACAAGCGACTGCTCAGATTCTAATAACATCTTTAATTTTCTTTATTCATTTATTCTGTGCTGACTTCCTACATCCCTAGACACTAATAATCACACACACACACACACACACACACACACACACACACACACACACACACACACACACACACACACGCACGCATACACGCACGCACACACATACACACACATACACACACACAGACACACACACACACACACACACACACACACGCACACACACACACACACACACGCGCGCGCACACACACATACACGCCCGCGCACACACACACGTGCACACACACATACACGCACGCACACACACACACACACACACACATACACACACACACATACACACACACACACACACACACACACACACACGAACACACACACGCACACACACACACGCATGCAAAAGGAAGTCATAACAATGCATTATTAGTTAATAAATTAGATTATGTAAGGAATAATTTACACTGTAAACCCGGATAAGTAGAATTTACTTAAAAAAACCCAGGTAACCGATTGCCTTAAAATTTTTAAGTAATGAAGCATTAGTTGAATAAGTGAGGTGAACTACGTTCAATGTACTTAAGCCCTTAATGGAATGGAATAGAACATTTAAGTTGAATGTACTTATAACCGAGTTACAGTAACTGAAGATACTTAGTTTAAACAATCTTTCCCCACCCATTTATTTAACTCAGCTTGTTAAGTAAGCATTACTCCATAACTAATTTAACTAAGTTGTATATTCTAACTGACCCAACTTAACTTTTTGTTCCTGAAACTCAAAATATCTTTCAATTAATAGAGCCATGTAAAATACATACATACAACTGCAACATTACACAACATCCAATTGTATTTTTATTGAACATGTCCTTTTTTAGCAACAAAAGAAACAAAGCCATGGCCTAATAGGGTTCTAGTGTGTAGTTTCCTCAGTGATGGTAAGAAAAGAAAAAAAAATATCTTCCTCTTCCTCATTACAATATTGTACTGCACCTCTTCAAATTTGGTTGACAAACTGCAAAACTCAGCCCTGTTGCTCAGACAAACTGCAAAAATCAGGGGTTGCATGGGTGACGTCAATGCCGTGTCATGCCGTCCCGCCTTGTGCCGTCCACGAGCTTCTACATTTCAAAATAAAAGCTTCACAGAGCTTCTACTTTTCAAAGTAAAAGCTCAGGTCTGGAATAAAATACTTTTTGTTAAAAAAATCTCTCTATAATATAAATGCAGATTATCATGCTAATGAATAAAATACTTAAAGCTAATGCTTTAAATATTTGGTGTTTTTTAACTAAAAAGTAAGATACATGCAGACTATCATGCTGATGAATAAAATACTTAAAAAATATATGTCCGTCTATAAAATAAATGCAGACTAAATTTTAAATGAGGTTTGATCAAATGTATGTTAACATCAGGGACACAACAATAACGTCCAGAAATCACGAACTTACCAGTGACTCCATCTGGAAAATAATTTGCGATTTCGTATTTTGTTTTTGACCCTCTGAACTTACCGTTGGACAGGCAAAACTTGATGATATTAAGTTGTTTTAGCTCAAACACATAATTACAATAAGATAGGCCATTAAAAAGTACAGTTTACTCAGAATTCATAATTAATGTAAAGAAATGACACATGTTTAAGTAATACAAACTCAGTTTGTTTGAGTAGACACTACTGATTGGACTTAAAAACTCAATTACAATAAGAAAGGACAAGAAAAAGTTCAGCTTAATCAGAATTAACAAGTAATGTCAATAAATTAGACACATTTAAGTAATATGTACTCAATCTCTTTGAGTTGAATCAAAATCTGGGTTTACAGTGTACGAAGGGCCCTTGAAAAATTTGAAAATAATGCATACCTAAGGTGGTTTTGGACCCATAAAAACTATTGCTGCAAAGAAAAAATATGTTTTCTTTAAAGCTAGAAGCTGCCACCATGTTTTATATATATATATATATGTTTTGTTTTTTTACAACAGCAAAAACTAACACTAAACTAGTATACATTATATATATATATTAATCAAAAATACAAATTAGATATTTGTTTTTTTAGTTCTTCAGATAGCTCTATATAGTAAAGTCTACTACAGACATGTAATGAAGTCAATGTAAAAATTAAACTGCACAATCTTCACTGTAATATATATAGATGATTCTTATTAAAGTTACTAAAGTGATTCATTCGAGATTTAAGAGCAGTGAGTGATTTTCTCTTTTTCTTTGTTGTTTGATTAACATTTATGACACAGTCGATGGCAGGGTTTTACGCTGCTGTCACTTTAAGACCTGATACACAGATCAAATATTTTCACACATCTGTATTTCTCCTAACTGTTCAGCTTCACTAAAGACAAAACCAACTGCATTTATTCAAATAGTCTCCAAGATGGGCATTTTCATATCACTTTCCTTGTAGGTGTGTAGCAATAGCATGTGAAAGAGAACTTAATTCGGCATTCGCACGCTGACAGATAGAGGCTCTTTCCGTGCGCGCGCTTTGAGTTTCTGCGCTCAGAAACCAGCCTGCTTTCAAATACTGGACAAGATTTAAAAACACACGCTAATACTGAATGTCACTTCCGTGATAATGCATTGAGTCAGTGGCATTTCTGTCAACTGTTCCTGGACTCGGAAATATTTTCTGAGTCCCAAATGCTCAAGTCCAAGTCAAGTCTGAGTAAAAATGCATCCGAGTTTGTGACGAGTCCGAGTCTGCTAAAAATTGTTCTCGAGACCAGACTCGAGTCCGAGTACCCCAACTCTAGGATTAGAGATGTAGAATATGGTCATGCAGAATATGTGCTTTATAAGTACTAATAAACAGCCAATATGTTAACAATAGGCATACTAATAAGCAGTTAACAGTGAGAATTGGTCCCTAGCGTTTATTGAGGAAAAACTCTTAATAGTGAATGTGTGCAGCACTCCTAAAAATACACTGCAAAAAATGATATTAAAAAATACTGAGAAAAAGCACTTTTTCACGTTTTTCATCCTCTGTATTTTTGTCTTGTTTTCCATTATCCATTTCTTAACATTCTTAAATCAAGATATAAAAAAATGTTTTATTTTTTGTTGTTTTTTGTTGTTTAAGTGAGTTTATGTTTAAAACAAGAAACGATATCTGCCAATGGGGTCAGAGAAATACACTTGTTTTCCCTTTGTATTAATTATGGACCCAATTATGGACCTCACTGGCAGATTTTTTATTTATTTATGTAATCTTTTTTAAGAATAAATGAACTTAATTTTGATACATTTGTCAGAAATCAAGACTTCATATATTCATAATTTTGTTTCTCAAATAAATGTTTATTTTATTTTATTAATGTTTATAGTTGTACTGGAAAAAAAGATAAAAAATACTAAGTATGAAAATATTTGTTACGTCATCTATGGTTCCATGAAGAAACTTTATCACGCATGGAATCTTTCCATTGGGCAAAAGGTTCTAGACGATTAATAAGACGTTCATCACATTAATAAAAATGTGTTTATTTTAAGAACTGATCACTGAAAGCTTCTTTGAGGAAATGAAATGGGTCTTCTGTGAAAATAAAGAGTGTAAGGTAATTATAAGAAAATGAACACATAAAAACATAAATGCACAGATTTTGGGTTACCAAATTTGGTCAAACTTTATTTTAAGGTCCAATTCTCACTATTAACTAACTATTAACTATGACTTATGCCTAAAACTCCTGATGTGCTGCTTATTAATAGCTAATAAGGTAGCTGTCAATGGTTTAGGGTTTAAGAAATAAGGGATCGAAAATAAGGCCATTTTTATTTAGACTGAACTTTGTGTTGATGCTTTGAATGGCTTGACTCATATCAGATTATTTTATCCAAAGAGACGTGCTTTGCATTGAAAATCCTGCATGCATTTCATCAGTTCATGCTTTCTCTGGGAATCAAACCCAGTTGTGTTTGGCCAGAATCTCTCTGGTGTCTTTGGACCGCAGCCATTGGGTTTAATCCAGTGAATCAAAACAACCGTCCACTCCTCGTATGCATCACATCCATTCTCCAATTTGAAGAGGACGCGGGGGTAGGCTGCACTCCATTCGGAGTGATTAATACATCCCAATTTTCTGAGAGATAGCTTTCTTATA
Organism: Schizopygopsis pylzovi; assembly: GCA_027422435.1. Classification (NCBI taxonomy): domain Eukaryota; kingdom Metazoa; phylum Chordata; class Actinopteri; order Cypriniformes; family Cyprinidae; genus Schizopygopsis; species Schizopygopsis pylzovi. The sequence goes on along the minus strand of CM049823.1, from coordinate 6,271,726 downwards.
TCGGGGAGATCCATTTCATCCGCAAGATCGACCGTTAGCAGCCGTGGGCATAATTGATGACCTCCCCAGTCAAACACTCTCATATTTATCAGCGCGTGACCTTTCCTCCGATCTCATCCATCATAAATTAAAGCTGTAGAGCCCAGACGCTGCCTGCCTACACCGAAGGAACAACCTTTGTCCAGGGGTCTCCTTCTCAGCTCTGCTCAAAGCTGCAGTGCACCACCTCTGCTGTTCGGGGCAGATGGTCATAGGTACAGGCATCTGTCAAACACGCCTCGCTCGTTCCACGCTTCTGTCCGAGACCGGCCACCTCCTAAGAGAGAGACAGCCGGAGCGGACCGGAATCTGCTTCCCACAACAGGAAACGGATCAGAACAAAGGACAGGAAGTCATCACAGACAGTTACGGCCGAAGGAGACTTACGGTGCAGGTCTGGACGGGTTCGTAGTCACCTACATGGAGACCATCAAGGGAAAGTCATCTTGAAGTACAAGTGTGTTACAGAAATGCACAAATGAAAACATTTCCCCATCTGTCATTGGTTGGACAAACATAGCCCCGCCCAAAGCACTGGGATGAATGACTAGGCATCAGGGTTATTACCATTACATTTACATTTATTCATTATCCAAAGTGACTTACAATTGGGGAATACATCAAGCGATTTATCTTAAGGAGGCAAAAATACACTGGGACTGCTAATAATACCAAGTTTCAGGCATTGTTCAAATAATACAAGCTAGAAAGGGAAGGAATAAATAAAGTAATACATGAATAAATAAAGGAACAAATAAACTAAATTAAAATATTTGTGTTACTTGAAATAAAATAAATGTTAACTGAAAAAAAAAAACATAAGCTTGTTTTATTTCAGCTTGTTGCCAAGGATCTCAACGGATCTCTTTTTTTAGGTTATCCTAATCAAATTAGATAAACGTTAAAGGGCACCTGTTGTGCAAAATTCACTTTTGCATGTTGTTAGAACATAAACGTGCGTTGGCATTGTGTGAACACAAGCACCCTATAATGATACAAATCTGCCTGCTTCTTTTTTTAATCCCCATAAATCAAAATCAGTGTCTCAGAGTTTACCGGTCACAGAATCAGTAAAGTGTGACATCACACTTTACAAGCCCCGCCCACGACCGTTGACTGACACCGCCGTATTAGCAGAGACCCCGCCCTGCGTGACAATCCGCCATGTTTATCTTCAGCATGTTAGCTCACATTTGCGTTTCTTAGGGAACATCTTAACTTTCCACGTCCTCATATCTGTCCCTGTCTTACTTAAGCATCCATGAATATTAATGAGAAATAAAGCATTAATGTTGAAACTGTGCTTTGGGGCTCCACTCTATGACTCTTTCACAGTTATTAACAGCAAGTAAAGGAATAATTCATCATACACACTGTATCAGCTTATGCTTTTTTAAGTCTCCTGCCGGGGAAGGTCACTAATTACGGAGGGATATCGGAGCCAATTATGGATTTCAAATGCTTGCTTGATGGTGGGGAAAATCACCAGCACGTTAATATTGAGAGCATGCGTCTTAAACATCATGTCGGATCACTCCGGGTCTTATCGGACCGTTAGTCATCCCGTGTTATTCGGCTTTATGAGAAACTGAGAAAGACGACTGTATGCACTCAATGCTATAACTTTATAAACATATCGATTACAGTTTAATCCTCCTGCATAATACGATCTCGTCGCAACACGACCCTGCAGACGACTGACAGCATTATGCATTGTTCTGGTTAAACTAATGCATCACCTTGTGCGAAACATGCGGCATAACATATCTTCTGGCTCAGCTTTAAACTCTGGCTCTGCAAAATGATTGTGTGAAAGTATACTTTCATGTGTCCCTTGAGTTCCAGTGAATATAACCTGGTGAAATATATACTCGTGTCAGCAGGACTATTATAGTTTCGCTTTACCAACATTCATTTTATTTTAATGCCATTTTCAAATTGACTTTAAACTTCTGTTTTAGTTTAGTCTCAGCAGTAGGATTTTAGTTTCAGTTTAGCGTTTCATGACACATTTCTGTGCTGTTAAAAAGCTTAAGGAGCTGATCTGACGTATCGAATGCAGTCAAGGTGATAAAATCATGTTAAATCATATTTTGACAAATAAACTATTTAATTTAGATGCTTTCACGTGTCGATTTTCATTGTATTTTATCATTCACACGAAAGCAGGTCACTGGAGCGGGACATTTTCAAAAGCTACAAATGTGTACCATTTTAAGATTGAATATATAAATGTAGGGCTAATTAAGATACAAAGGTGGAGCTTTTGAAAAGGAACTGCTCCAGTGACAGCTATGCTGTAATAGCTGTATATAGTTTCTCTTTATATTTTCACATTTCTTATTTTTTCTCTGTGTGTGTGTGTGTGTGTATATATATATCAGTTTATGTCTTAGTACATCAAGTTGAACTATGTTAAAATGAGAAGCTGCCTCAACATGGTTTTCATTTTAGCTTCAGTTTGAGTTAACCACATGTTGACTGTTTTAAAAAAGTCAAATTTATTTAGGCTGTCGAACCATTTGTACCGTTTTGTACTCAAAAAAAAAGGTTGGTTGAGTAAATCTGCAATATCGCCATCTGCAGGTGGGATGTCTTACCCCACACATTTATTTCTAGTATTATTTACTTCACATCCTGTATTCTGACTTTCGATCAGCACTGATAGTTTGGGCACTATAATAACCCCAGTGCTCAATCACTGTGTAATAAAGGTGTGGTGTGGAATCTGCTGGAGACGAGTCGTTACACACAGAAGAAGAGCGAGCGGGTCAAGTGAGGGAAGGAGCTTTCACCTTTGTAAATATATTATCTAAAGGTCAGTGCTAGTCAGGGACACGGGTCCCAGGTTTGTATATTCTGCTCCCTGTCGTCTATATTTCTATTCAGTGCATGACTGGCCCTCGCCGCGGTGGAGGACTGACCCTGAACGACGAGGTCGTGTGGCTGCCGTCTGCAAAGCTCTCTGACAGTTTTAAGTAGATATCTTCTTAACCGTATGTTTGTAGTCCTGTGGGAGGCGAAACAGACTCTGCTTCATACTGTTCTGCAAGCCCTCCTCTGCCGTTATAGATCCTGAATTAGTCTCAGTGTTTTTGGCTGATCTGTGGAAACACCAGCAGGGACCTTTACAGGTTTTTACACACTAGTTCAGTTTTTTACACACAGTTTCTGAAAGCTGACACTCAAACAGCAGAAGCACACACCAAATCTGCAAAACCAGACACTAATTCTCAGCTTTTGACTCTGTGTTCAATTTCATAAAACACTGTTTGGTCCCACTTTATATTAGGTGGCCTTATTATCTACTATATACTAACATCAATATATAAGTACAGTGTACGTATTGTGTTCATATTGACACTTTGACTGCTATTGAGTTGAGATACGGGTAAGGTTAGGGACAGGTTAAGTGTTATGGGTAAGTTTTAGGGTGGGTTAAGGTGTAAGTGATGGGTCAACAGTGTAATTATAAAATTAATTACAGAAATTAATTACAGATTTAATTATATGCAGGCATTTTTTTAATATAAGTACAATGTAAAAACATGTATGTACACAATAAATGCATTGTACCAAATTATTAAATCAAATGTAAGTACATAGTAGTTAAGACCACCTAATATAAAGTGGGACCTGTTTGCAAATGTTTTCTTTTTAAATGTGTTTGTGATATTGTGAATGCAGTGCAAGAGATGTGAGGCATTTTGTATTTTGTGTGCAATTCCTGGATTTAAAAAAAGATGCAAAGTGTGAATTTTGAAAATGTGTGTAAGCAGTTGAAAAAACCCTGTAATGTCTCTATGGATCTGCCTATTTGAGAATGATAATGTTGACTCATTATCCGGTTAAAGCCGGTTACTGGACACCAGAAGATGAAGTCACCTCTGAACATCTCACATTCATCAAGCCACGCTGAAGCAGAGCAACTGTGCAGGAGCTGAGAAGACTTAGGTGGTGCTTCGGTAAAGATATATATATATATATGCTTACACTTCAACAGGCTATAGTTTAATTGATCAAATATGAGTGCTGTGAGTTTCAAAGTCAGGTGCTGTGCTGCTTTGTTTACTGCGGTGACGGGGAAACGGCTGTAGGGGAGCGCAGGACACAAAGTAACGAGTTGTTTACATATTTCCACACATGCTAACATAACCAAATTTACACTATTTACTAGTTACCATATCTACATTATATAGAGAAAAAAGTGTGCCTAAAAGTATTTTGAAGATATCTGAACATTTAGTCAAATTATATTTCTGGCTTAAGTACATTTTTCATCTCAGTTTTTATTACTAATTTAAAATGAGACAAATCTGCTATTGTTTTAATCTCCTATCTGTTATTTATCAGTTTAAATATATTTTTAATGCTTTGATTACTAGCAGAAGACACTAACCAGTTTCATATTAAAGTTGTGCAGATGTGGTAAGTTACAATCTGCCCTGCCGTACTAGTCTATGACATTACCGATGCAATTCACACGATTTACTTTAATACAATTGAATGAGAAACAGGTGAATAAAGACTGACAATCAATATTCAATGTTCAGAAATGATTATTTCAAGTAAAGCATTTTGGCTCATTTATGTGGGCCGTCCCAGGCATGGTTGCAATATGTTCATTGTCAAACACAAAAATCAGATTACTTTTAATTATTAAAAAACACTATTATTATATTTTAAAAAAATATATTATTTTATTTTATTGACCAAATATTTTAGTTTGTCTTTTATATTTTTTTCATAAGATCAGATAACATTTTAGGCTGTCATATAGTCATGTTACATCATGCCTCTCGGATGTTACAATGTATGGGGCATGTTGTCACATTTCACTTCCAATTTTTGAAGGTAAATGAAAAACGTATACACTGTAATTATGAAACAAAGCGACATATTTGTACTAGACAAGTGTGAAATAACTGTGGATAAAAAAATAAATATACTCTGAACCCCATGTGGATTTACACAATTTGAGAAAGTC